>JALBCR010002212.1:600000-915000 GCA_030710515.1 Abscondita cerata
AGCTTATAAAATAAAAATCATGTCATAAAAGGCATACCACCCAATAAACCATAAGGTACTAAAATTATATAATCGTTCATCTTTTTAGATGCCAAAAATAAAACATGCTGAAAGCGATAAAAAAATGCACACGTGATCCTTTTAACATTATTTACAATAATTTCAAAATAAATTTCACGCTCGTAAAAATATTTATTATTTTTTAAAAACTTTCAACCAAATCTTTGACATAAAAATTATTTGCTACATCAATCGATTGACAGTTTTTTTTATAACCCCTGAAAAATAAAATAAATCGCGAGTTCAAATTTACGTTAAACGGAAATAACACCACAAATTATTTTTCTAATCAAAGTTAAAGTTAAATCACAAAAATTTTCTTAACAAAATGAAACTGAATCTTCAGTCGCATCACAACAAAAACCAAATTTTGAAGTAAACTAGAAGCTACAAGATGTTCAAAGAACGCTTGCGGTAGTTGAAACGAAGTTAATACCGTTTTATTAAAAATAAAAATAAAATCTAATTGAAGTTCAGAAAATGTTAGTAAAAGGAACTGGGGTTTTAAGTACAGTGTTTGCGAAAATAAATACGAAGAGATCTTTCAGTTCTATTTTTAAAGCTCAATCAAGCAAAGCTTTGGTTTATAGAATAGAGATGTTTATTGTGCACAAGAGGTTTTATATAGGGATGAGGTTATAAAAACCCGTGAAAAATGGCTAGTTTTTCATTCAATAGTTACACTGATAATAAATTCAATGCAAGAGCACGAGCAGTTTAAATTGTCGGCTTTTTTTATTACTATCAAAAGCAAATGCAACCGTACAATGATTAAAATATCAAAATGCAAATGTAGAATTCAGTTCAAAAGAAAGGAGTTTTTATTTTTACAATAATTATTTTTGCACTTGAATAGGAAGCGTCAGAAACAATTTCACTGCTAACGAAAGCTTTATCAATTCAAACAAAATAAAATTACTAAATTTTTTCTTCTAACGTTAAATTAACAAAATATGCTTTTGCGTACCATAAGAAAGAACGTAAAATATCTGTTAATAAAAAAGTTTAGTGTTAAAAAACGCACAAACGCAAAGCCGCAATTAAATTTACTACTCTCTTAAAACGTATTAAGGAAATTTACTTCATCGCATAATTCCTACTGATTTATTTTTATTTTTCTTTTGTTATTCTATACAAATGTCTTTTTTGTAAGAAGAACTTTAAAATATGTTAGCAATTAGTTGCTTTAATTAAATTAGTAACAATACATTTTGTAATTAAAATACATAGGTAAGCGTTAGTATTGCATGTGAACTAGATGGATTTTCGTAGCTTTGTTCGTTAAAATCTAATTTGTCTTAAGAAAGAATCCTTCCTACAGATTGTTAAAGTTGAGGGTAGCTATAGTATTTTTTTTATGTTAATATTCGATGACACCAACAAAATATTGTGGGTCTGTTAATGTGTTCCGTAAGTGTTACAGATGAGAATATTCTCATTAAATAGTAGTAACTATTAAATAGTTAAACGTTTGGGTTATGGCATATTCCGTATGCGTGATGATTCCATGAGTGCGGAATAGCCATTTGAAATAATGTTAAACAATTTACACAAGTGATAGTTTTGTTCTCTATTTTAAGTTGGTATCTTTTATTTGTACTAATGCCGTTTACTTTGTGGTTTAATAATTAACAATAATACAACTAAGAGTGTTTAGTTGGTTTAGTTTTTCAGTTATTATTTTATTACGAACGTTTATTTACTTGTGTACCAAGTTAATGTTGGCTGCTCTCGGTGACTATATGATTAAAAAATTATTGCTTATTATTCAGCTTTAATTTAATTTCAGATAGTTGATGCAAAAAATAAGGTAGAAAATAATTGAATTGGTTTCTCAAGAAGACTTGAGGAAGTCCACAAATTATCATAATGTACGAAGTAAATGCTCGTAGGATAGAATAAGTTTTCCATAAAGTCGACAACTTTCTTTCCAACGTTCAATTCATCGATACCACTAAATTATTTAAAAAAAAACTCATTAACACTAATCGTCATTAACAAATTGTAAATTACATTAACCTTAGAAAACATTAAGAAAAATGCCAACAGTTAACTGTAACGACATGTGTGTGTTAAACTGCAAAGCGCTATCTAAGCGATAGCTTTAATGCTTGAAACACACGTTGTCGATAAAGCCAAGTATAACTAGTACAGAAGCACACACGCTTTATCGACAACGTGTGTTTCAAGCATTAAAGCTATCGCTTAGATAGCGCTTTGAACTTTAATACACACATGTCGTTACATTTAACTGTTGACATTTTTCTTAATTTGTACTATTCACACGTGTCAATGTTTACACGAGATACTAGTAAAATTCTACCTTTTATGTTCCTGATGGCTTAAAAAATATTTTTGATTTTTAACCACAACAACAGTAATAAAGATCAACTTTGACTTACTAATGGTACTGAACAACACACTAAACACTCTGTTCAAACATTAAATATTATAGTTTTATTGTTCATAACCGTGGTAACAAAGATGTTTGTTTAACCTTCGTCATACATATAACATAAGTTTGTAGTATGTCGATTGTAACAGCGAATACAAATCTGACAATAATTGTATTTGTATAGTTACAATAAACAATGAATTTGTATTTTTTAATTGATTTAAAATGCTCTGGTATATACTGACAGATTACACTTTCAAACAACGTTCAAGTATTTTGAGGACAAATTTCACGTTTACATGTCTTTAAAATGCGTTATATTAGAATTTACAAATTAAATTGTGTCGTTTATACACAATATTACTACAATCAAGGATTGTTAATAAAATTGTTTGTAATAATTGTTTCCGAACGCAACGTTATGTTAACAGCCACGAGAGGCCGTGGGCCGTATCTATGTTCATTCCGAAACAAGTGCAAAAATTGATTGCACGGTGTTTTAAAATTTAATTAATCTAAAATTGAAAATTAATCCAGAGTGTTAAAAAATATCCCCTAGCTCAAGTTATTCAAGAACAACTATAAAACTGAGCCTAAAAATGTGAAACCTTAACTGCTTAACAAATTCTTTTATTAAATATTTGTAATAGTTATTTACTAGTCCAGTTTCGTAAATCAATCTTTATGAGCAGTTGCTGGAAGTTTGCGAACCGAGCGATGCCAATGATCCAGTGAGCTTAGTAAAGTAAACATTAATAAAAATGTTTAAAGAGAAAGATTGTTATCATCTCAAAGCAGCTAAGAGCAATAAAGTAGGTGCAGTAAAGAGAATTATTTTGATTTAGTTGCGATGATGCTTAATGAAGGCCCTTTATCATCAATATCTATAAATTCTCTTCCCAAAATGATTGTTGATACCCGGAGAGCTTTGTCAAAATGTAAAAACATTATAAAAGAGAACTTAGGTTTAGACTAACCGTATTTAAGCCGGTTTTTCCTAGATTGTGTTGCTTAACCCGGAAAAGCAATGCAGCCCATTGTTTCAGGTATTAATGGTCCCACTAAATCTGATATCTAACTTTTTAAACATCAACACACACATTTTAATGTTCGAAAAATTCATACGATTTCATTGAAAAAAAATTAAAAACATTGAGCTGACTGAAAACATATACTTTTAGTGTAATTTGATGTCTGTCCTTTGTTTATGGCAAACCTGAGTAAATTTGAAACTAATTAAAAAAATTATTTAGATTACTTTCCTAGAATTTGGTTTAAATATATTGGTAACATTTTTTCAGTCATCAACACTAAAGTTCACAGCTCTCAGCAATTTGTAAAAAATTTAAATTAAAAATTTGAGCCAATTAAGTTTACCTATAAAACAGAAACAGACGTTTCTTTTCTTAACAAACAAGGTAGAAATAGATATTTATTGTAAAAAACACTATCACTGTGAGTTTTATGACAAATGATTCTAACCATATTATGTAACATAAAGTTGCATTGTTTATTTTTGATTCGCAGATTTCTCATTGTCAAAACAAAATATTGAAAAAGCACTGCGAAATGTTAAGAAGATTGCACCATACAATAGTTTTCCGGAATAATTTGTGACAAACATAATTAGAAAACATTAGCAGTAGGAATATTACAACATTAAAATTAGTAATAACAAAGTAGATAAAAAAATACGACAAATTACCAAATAATCTAAAATCCAAAATCTTTTAGGTAATCCAAAAAATCCAATAAAAATGTGTGATAAATGGGGAATCTATAAAATAAATTGTCAAAACTGTAACCAAGTATACATATATAGGGCAAACCAAGAAATGAATGGTAAAGTCATTCATGTGTTTGAAAATGACCATCAACTAGCAGGGGTGCTCAAACGGTCAATCGCGATCGACTTTTGAGTAGATCTCGAGAAGATAAAATTTAGTAAGTCGTGTAGCACATTCGCTTAGTTAGATAAACCCGCAAGCACTTTTGAATATTGTATAAAATATGAATATAAATAACACAAACTAGTTAGGAAATAATAATGGCAAATAATTTCAATGTCGTCTTGCAGGTATACGCCGCACGTGGTCGGACGCGGTATCGTTTAATGTCCGCGCGGCTTAGCTTTGACGTCTGACGAGCCGCACGTGCCACGGTGGTGCAGATCAAAGTGCGAAACTATGTGCCGCCGATATAAATGTTGCGCTTGCAGGAATTTGAGTCAGTCTGAAATGTGACTTGAAGGCAATCCTACGTCGATATAAAGTTTATTGTCAAATAGCACAAAATCAGTGCAGCGAAAAAATGTAAAACGTATCATTTTAATAACAATTGGGAGAAAGAATTTTTCTTTTGTATGGTGAAGGATAAGTGCATTTGTCTCATTTGTCGTGCGTCAACTGCAATACCTAAGCGTGGTAACTTAGAGAGGCATCATAAAACGGTTCATAAAAACTATGAAAAGGATTTTCCGCCACAGAGTAAATTAAGAAAACAAAGAGTTCGTGATTTGATATCTAATTTTAAAAAAGAACAAACCATGTTCACAAGACCAAACAAACAATCAAAAACTGCTACGATCGCGTCATTTAAAATATCTCATATATTGGCAAAACACAAGAAACCATTCGAAGATGGATCGGTTATTTATTGAAGCGGGTGAGACTTTATTTCGAGATTTTAAAAATAAACAGAAATTATGTCTGATATTAAAGAACTTCAGTTATCTCGTCCGACGGTCACAAGGCGTATTAAAGTCATGAGTCAGGACATGGCAGATAAACTAAAACATAATATCATGGAATGTACATACTTTTCTTTACAGTTCGACAAATCTACCGATATGACAGACACTGCCCTTCTCTGTATTTTTATTCGGATGGTATTCAATGACATGTCGGCTAAGAAAAAGTTTTTGACAATCATTCCTCTGATGGGAAAGACCCAAACTACAAGCTACCAATATATAAACTAGTGTGCATTACAACCGATGGAGAACCAGCACTAACTGGAAACATAAACGGTTTTGTGGCATTGTGTCAAGCTAATGACGATTTCCTTTAATTTTTTTCCTTCCATTGAATTATACATCAACAAGTTTTGTGTTCAAAAGTTCTAAGCACAGAGAAAATTATGGGCATTGCAACAAAAATTGTGAATTCCATCCGTGCACGTAGCTTGCAACGGCGGCTCTTTAAATTGTAGTCGCGGAAAATTCGTAGAAAGGTTTCAAGAATTATTACCCGAAATAACAGCTTTTCTGAACAAAAGAGGTGATGACACTCAGATGCTAAAAAACGGAAAATGGCTGACTGATTTGGCATTTTTGACTAACATCACAATGCCTTAAACACCATTAACTTGGAGCTTCAGGGTAAGCGAAAAACTATTATTGAGATGATAAGCGCAGTAAACGCATTCAAAAGTAAATTGCAACTTATTAGAGATCAACTGAAGAGAAAAGATCTGAAACATTTTCCGTCTTTGAAAGCAAGGATTCCTCAGTTGAATTATGATATTTATGAGGCAGAATTATCAAATATTTTGGAATAACTCGAAATACATTTTTATGATTGCAGTAAATTGGCAAATATCACATAATTTATGAGTTGTCCTTTTTCATGTAAAAACATTGAGGAATTAGTTACTGAAATAGCAAGTCAGTTTAATATGGACTCATGTTCTGTTGAAAATGAGTTGGTGCAGATTATATCAGATATACATCTCAAATCTACAGCATCTGATACAAAATTATGGTGTTGTATATCTGAAGATAAATATTCGAATCTAAGGCAAATCGCCCTTCAACTGACGGCAACGTTTAGGTCAACTTACTTGTGCGAGTCTGCATTTTCTGAAATGAGGATAATTAAGTCAAAATGCCGCAATCGACTAACTGACGAACATATATATGTCATCATGCTTGCGATTAGCGCTCAGTGGTTACGTCAACATCCATAGTCACTCTTTATTTTTAACTTTTTAAGTTTTTAGTTTCTAAATTTAACACCAAAACTTTTTTGTTTTGTAACAACCAACAAACTAGAAATTTTGAATAATTATCAGTTTTTTCATTGATATTCTAGAGAAGAACCCAACTAAACCTAACCGAAACCTTGACTAAAATAATGCATATTGTACGGAAAACTAATATCTATTTATGCCACAATACACCCTACCTACCTACACGACAACTCTGAATCACACGTACTTGCAGCCTCTCAGAGTCGATCGTAAGTAGTCTAACAATATTGAGGTAGATCGCCAGCAATTCAAGATTGAGCACCCCTGGACTAGACGATATTAAATTAAGTAAGAAAGTATATAATAAAATGAAACTTGAATCTTATGAAAGATTTTCAGAAACAAAAGTGTTTTCTTTTTCTGTTACAAACATTGCTTTTTTTATAATATTCTACTGGTTATTTTCACCGCGTGATTTTAATTTTGACGAAATTAATTTTAATTTTAATTTAATTTGTCAATAATGGCGATTAAAAAAAATTACGTAACTCAATCAATGTTATTCTTGAATGAATCGTTTAATTTGTTTATTATATTTACTACATAAGGTAAATGATCCTTTTATTATCTTTATCAATAAAACATGAATCAATTAGTATGCAATTAAATAAATTGTAGTAAAACAGAAAATCTTCACCAATACATGTAATCGATAAAAGTTTTACTACAATTTATTTATTTACATGGTAATAAAACAATATAATTTGTTATCGTATCGTTTAATCATTATTAGTACTTTCGGTAGTAGTGCTTGTAGTAATAGTTTACAAATATTGTGCCATCGTATTCTTTTTATTTATATGTTTTCTTCTAAGTTTCATTGATATCCTCATACGTTTCTCGAAACTGACAAATAAATTTTA
This sequence comes from Abscondita cerata, assembly GCA_030710515.1. NCBI lineage: Eukaryota > Metazoa > Arthropoda > Insecta > Coleoptera > Lampyridae > Abscondita > Abscondita cerata. Next base: position 607,348 of record JALBCR010002212.1, read on the forward strand.
TGGGAGACAAGATTAAAAGTCCTTTTAACTACTTTGTCTAATAGTATATTACGTAGTTTACAAATGAAATGAATTCGTAAAAGTTTCAAGCACAATAATACTTCGTGAAAAAATTCAATCTTCATTCTAATTTAGCATTTTATTTTCAGAACGTTTACAATTTGTTTTAAAAATTTATTTTTCTTAAACATTGTAAAATAATACTAAGTGTAATATTAACAAAATATTGTAGTAGCACAAAACAATAAATCATTTCACGAAATAAAAAATTGGTAATGATTTCTATTTTTTAGAATTCATAATATTTACGTGGTTTTACTATTTTAAAATATACCCCCACTTCTTTTCAGAACTTGCCTAATGGACCTTTCCTATTTCGTGCGAAACTAAAAAAAAACACTCATTTTTATTCAATTTTAGGTTATTTTAAGGGAGAGTTATTTTTTAGAACTACTTGTGTACACTGTAAAAATAATTAAATTAATTAAATTCCATGTTTGTCCAGCCCAATTTTTTATTTACACACTCGTTATAATCGAATGAAAGTCGATAGATAAAATAATAATACTATAGCAACGTATAAATGTAAAAACAATAATAATAATAATAATATTCCAATTGAATGATGTTAAGAGAATCGATTATGTAAAACCATTGATTGTAAAACTATTATTAAGATTTTATTAATAGTGCTAAACGTGAAGGAAAACATTTTCGATAACAACGTATTGTTAGTATAAAAATCGGTGCTTTCAAATGTTCCACAAAAAAATTATTTCTCTAGCAGCAAAAGTTGCTGAATTTCTGATTTAGGTTTGCATTCTGTTGTTAAAAGTTACTAGTTATTTTGCACCTACCTCATACATCATAAACTAACCATTTAACAGTTTCTACTGATATTTTTTTATAAAACATATTAATTTGTAAATAATGACATTTTGGTTCATAATTTGTATTATGCACACCTGATAATCTTAGTAAAAAATAATTTTAAACAAGTTTTCGTAGAAAAACTTTTTGTAAAATAAGAAACCAATAGAGAAACTATATTTATAGTACACATATTACTAATTTTGTTTTGTTTAGACGTATGTTTACGAAGTGTAGAACCATGTTTGGTTTTTGCAAATTTCATTTTTAATTGTAATTACTTAAATTACTGTTGTACAAAAACGGGCCAAGACTAAAGCGACTTTAATTGTGATTTAATCATAAACAAAAATTATATTATTAGTCTTAGCTATAACTTAGTCATAATTTATTTTTAATTTCATTTGTTTGTTATAACGTCACTGAAAATTTTATCAAATTGATTGGTGTAATTTTTTTGGCGAACTATCTCCTATAAATTCGTAAGAGATTGTACAATAGCAAAAGAAATAACGTGAATCGCTCAAAAACTGTTGAGACTGGGGCAGTGGGAAAACTCTAGTTTAAGTTTACAATTCCACAGTCATCGTCAGTAGAAAATAGATATGTCCAGGTAAAAATTGTAGGGTGTGATCACAGTCTAAAAAAAAATTTTATTTATGATCATCTAATTAACATTTTAATCTTCCAGGCAAACAAGTACATTCTTTACACGTTTTGAAAGAAATCAGACAATCATGTAAAGCTATTAGGCGGTTCCAACTCACTACTACGTCACCTGAACAGCTGATTGCAGAGAACTAAAACGTGTGATCTGACAACAGCTTTGTGTTTTTAGAGGTTCAGCTGATGGTAGCGTCACTTGGAAATGCTATATTTAGAATAATGACACTGCAATAGAAGGTTTTTTTTGAGCAGCGATTAAATGCAAAGAATGGTTAAATGTTATGTCACATCAATATTTCAGGTATCCACATTCACAAAACATATAAACAATAAATTTTTAATTGCCTTTCTTTATTCTTATAATATCTGTTACTTTACTTCACTTGTTTGTTATTTTTAAATTTGTAATTATACTTTAATCACATTATCATAAACTAAAAATCTAAAATTTTTAAATCCAAAATAATACAAAATTGTTATAAAAATAAAAATATATTAAAGAACTATCCGATGATACAAAAATATTTTAATTTGAGTGACTTAAATTTTTCATAAGCCGGAAACCTTTCCCTTCATTGTTCTTTTGTGGGTGGATAAGTATTTAAACTAATTATATATTATATTTTTTTAATAAAGTTTTTAAACTTTAGTGTAGTCTTCTAAGAATATAATTTGTTATTGGTTTTCTTAACAAAACAAAAATAAATAAAATACACAAAAACCGAGATTCAACATTTATTATTTTTGAATAATAAAAATTTTATTTTAAATCAAAAATGACTGACTAAAAATTTATTATAAATGTTTTTATTTAAATTTAACAAAATATTCAAAATATTGTAACGTAGAGATCTACAATTTATTTAATAAAATAATTTATTTTGTTTATAAATAAGAATTTTTCGTTTAACTAGCAAAACAAATAATGTTTTTTAGTTAAGTTATGTTTGTAGTGTTTGTAAATTTAAAATTAATATTCTTTGATAACGAATAAAAATAATTCCGTTGTGTGAAATTACAGACGATACACGTGCATTATGTCCATAAAGGTCAAACGTCGTGTTAAAATGAAATTCAAATGTCAAGGGTAACAAACAATTCCTATGTGTTAAAATAAAAGTAAGTGAACAATAAGTGAGACAAAACGCGTATCGGTTCGCTGATGATGATAGTTTAGCTATTAAAACACGTGCCCTATTATAGTTTTTGAGTGCAGTTTTTTGGTGTTTTTCCGTTCGTTAAAATAGACGCTGCAGTTCCATTACTTTGGTTTTATATGTTACTTTAAATAATCTTTTGCAGTATATTTTCACTTCCGTTATTGATTTTTTCCCAATTATTAGGGGTTATGTGGAAGAGGAGCTTTGCTGAATTTCGCCCCAATTGAATTTAATCTACTTTAATGTAATCCAAGTGAATGTGATAACATATATGTATGTATACGTTTATTAATAATAATAATATTAATAAATAGAAGAAATTATCAACTAAAAATTGTTGCAGTTAACTCCGAAACCAACCATAACGACATCGCATTGATGACATCATCATGTAAAACAAAATGTCGGTTAATTTAATGTGTATTTAATTGTTTAACCCATTATTGACCACTGTACTTGCTTGGGTACACCGAAATTAATTTACCTGTAATGACACCTGTCGTGCTGTAGCTTAAGTTTAGTACCATACACGTGTTCACTGCCATTTGCCCTTTTGCATAGTGGTACAGTTTTCCAATTTTTTCTAGTGGTTTTAAATTTACAAGGGAAAGAATCAGCACGTGTCTCTGTACTTTTGAGGTTACCAGGAGTGAGTGGATATTATTATAAATAGTGATCATACGTGATTCTTAAATATTACTGTTTGTGTGTTATATGTTTTGTAAGACATGTAAGTATAATATGTGTTCATTATATTACCGTTAAATTGTTGCATGTGTTGTATATATCATTGTAAATTTGTCTGTACTCAGTTGAGTACAACGGGCATGGGCATGTTATGAAAGATATTTTTTGAATTTTTCAGTGTACAATCTAAAATGGATTTTACCGAAATTTGCCCGACTTCATTTTATGGGAAGAGATTTGAAACACTGGCGGCTGCATCAGATGCGATTGAAAATGCAAGGACCAATACTTCAGAAGTAGATTTAGTTATAATTCCACCAAATGTCGATTATCAAACCGACGAGGAAGAATTCGACGATGATGACCTAATTGCAACTGAACTGCCAAAAGATATACCAGGAGAGTTAGAAGTTCATGTAAACGAACCGGAAGAAAGCAACAATCTTCAGTATGACAGTGGTTCGGAAGATGAAGATAAAGAAAGGCCAAAAAATCCAAAGAAAAACAAAAGTGACGGAACCTAAATGGACTCGTAAATCAGTAAACATGGGGATGAAAGGCACCAATGGAACTGACGCCCGTGCTGAAAATGTTCGACAAGAATTGGCAGGTTTGAATGCTGTCAATGTTTTTGAAAAGCTGTTTGATGAACAAATTGTAAACCATATTGCAACTCAAACCAATGTTTACGCACGAGCAGCGAATAACCATAACTTCTATGTCACTGGTGAAGAAATAAAGATTTTTATAGGATTTCTTCTCTTCTCCGGCTATCACAGACTGCCCCGTGAACGTCTTTATTGGAATTTAGATGAAGATTTAGGTATCCCATTTGTGTCAAATGCCATTAGCCGAAATAGGTTCAGCGAAATAAAAAGTACATTCATTTGGCTGACAATTCAGCTATTGACAAAAATGATAAAATGTACAAGCTCAGGCCGCTAATGACCTTGGTAAATGAAAAATTTCAGCAGTGGGGTATTTTTCATGAACATTTGTCAATCGATGAAGCGATGGTCAAATACTTTGGGCACCATTCGGCGAAGCAGTTTATCCGAGGCAAACCAGTGCGCTTTGGTTATAAAAACTGGATGCTTTGCAGTTCCACTGGATACTGCTATGCATTCGACACATACTGTGGTGCTAAACCTTCAGCTGCACAAGATGAGCAAATGATTCAAAAATCGTTACTTCCCTGGGATCGCAAGTAGTTTTAGATCTCTTAAAAGTTGTTGACGTTCCAACGGACCACATTGTCTTTTTGACAACTATTTTTCAAGCTACGACCTTCTGAAGACACTGAGAGAAAAAAGATAAGAGCTACTGGCACAGTGCGAGATAATCGTACAAAAAAGTGCCCACTTGCAACTTCGAAGGATATGACTAAAAGGGATCGGGGTTATCATGATTACCGGTATGACGAAGAAAATTCTCTTTTGTTCGTACGATGGAACGATAATAGCGCAGTAACGATGATCACAAATTATGATTCATTAGAACCAATAGCACAAGTCAAGAGGTGGTCTGCAAAAAAGAAAGAAATAATTTCTGTACCGCAACCCCAATTGATCAAAGCTTACAATGCATCAATGGGTGGGGTTGACTTGCTAGACCAAGGAGTAAATAATTATAGAATTAGCATCCACGGTAAGAAATGGTGGTGGGTACTTTTTACCCACATCATAAACATGCTTGTTGTAAACGCTTGGAGATTATACACCATAACAAATCCAGAAAGTAAAATAGACTTATTATTATTTCAACGGAATATAACTCGTCATTATCTTCGGTCATATGGCAAGGCGATTCAGAGAAGACCAACTACCAACAGACCTTCAGGTTCATTACCACGAAGCATCCTAGAGGATCCTGCTGGTCATTACCCTCAAAAATTCAGGAACCACTTAGATGTCGTCAGTGCCACATGCGAGTCAGGTGGAGATGCGAAAAATGTCAAGTGACTCTTTGCACTGAAAAAAGGGACTGTTTTAAAATATTTCATTCCCAAAATCAAACAAACTAATAAAATTGTAAAAATCTATTTTAGGTTATCCCCATTGACCCACTGTACTCGGTTGAGTACACCTATTTTTTGAAAAATAAAACGAAAAATTTTTAATTTGACGTTTTATAAATATCCTTAACATCCCTTAATGTCATTTTTAATTGTTCGACATCCTTAACTTTCCTGCTAAGTTGGTGGGCATTAATGGGTTAATTTGTAAAAATTACTAAATTTGTTTAGTATTGATATGCATGTAACGTTTGCGGATTTTGGTTAATGTGTAAATTAAATTTGTTGTTTTATAATTATTAACTTTCATTAAAATAGCCACGACACCTGAGTGTAATTAAAAGTGCAATTAGTTTTGCATTGCTAACTAATTTTAATATTTTTTTATAAAAATATATGTCTAAACCATCGCAATATATAATTAAAATAAAAAGCTTTCGGTTGTTAATATGTGACAAAATACTCAGTACATCAACTGTTGTGCGCATTTGTCATGTATGGCTTTGTCGTATATGCATTTGCTGCATTATCGTTACTACATCGAAGAACTGCCGAGTCAATTAAATAGAAATTTTAAATTATCTATTATAAAAAAATATTACAGTTTTTTAATCGTTCGTTTATATGTCAATCTTATAGAAAATAAATTTTATTTTTTTTATATTTTTCAATTTAAGTTCACAACTAGACCTTTTGCTCTATATATGGACAAAGTTGGCAGTTTGAGTCTGAGTCTAGCAGTAAAAATCGCACAGCTTCTTTTAAGCACTAACTTATAAATAGTAAACAACAATATGAATAACGCAAATGTAAAAACATTCTAACAAATTTATTTTTAAGACGCCGCGATGCTGCAACCTACACGTCTAAATATCGATTATCATAAAAACCCACATTCCCCCCCCCCTCGCTCCCTGTTCAAACAAATTTTCCGTAATTCAATTTTAAATATTAAGCCCGTAAATATGAAATAATATAATTTATAATTTTAAAATACGATATGCAGCCAGAATATTTAAAATATGCAAATTTCCTTAATGTATATATAGGTTTTCTTATGCAACTTTTATCTACAACTTTTTTGATACTTAACAAAAACTAAGAAAAGGATCAAAATAAATGATTAACTAGTAAATTTTTGTTTTCTTTTTATACAGAATTATTTATAAGCAAAATGTGTGTCTGACGACATCTCGTGTATGAACATTGACACGTATGATTAGTATAAACATGTCCTTACTTTTAACTGTTGGCATTTTCTTAGTTTATACTAATCATACGTGTCAATGTTCATACACGAGATGTCGTCAGACACACATTTTGCTTATATTCATTACTCCACGAGAGTTTAAAAGACCAACCGCCGTCTTGTACAGTTGTATACCGCACTTAAGTATACACCTCTGATGAGCTCATAATAAGAGCGAAATGCAGCATCAGGTGTTCTTTCGTTGCGTGTAATGCTTCTGTACAAGTTTTTTACTTGGCTTTATCGACACTCGTGCGTTTAAGGCATTGAAGCTGTTACTTAGATAGCGAAATGCACGTAAACGCACACATGTCCTTACTTTTAACTGTTGGCATTTTCTTAGTTTATACTAATCATACGTGTCAATGTTCATACACGAGATGTCGTCAGACACACATTTTGCTTATATTCATTACTCCACGAGAGTTTAAAAGACCAACCGCCGTCTTGTACAGTTGTATACCGCACTTAAGTATACACCTCTGATGAGCTCATAATAAGAGCGAAATGCAGCATCAGGTGTTCTTTCGTTGCGTGTAATGCTTCTGTACAAGTTTTTTACTTGGCTTTATCGACACTCGTGCGTTTAAGGCATTGAAGCTGTTACTTAGATAGCGAAATGCACGTAAACGCACACATGTCCTTACTTTTAACTGTTGGCATTTTCTTAGAATTATTTATATTTATTTTTATACAAAGTGAGACACTTCCAAGTAACGGACGAGGACACAAGTGAGACTTAAACTGTCACTCCAACGCAGCACATTATTATGACAAGGAAATGTTTCAGAGTCTATTAGCAGGTGTTCAAAATCTGGATGACCCTCAACTCCTCCTCCTCCTCCAACGACGCCTTCGACAACGACGTTATGTGCGAATTTTGCAGGATGTAAATTATATTTTGATACTGCTGCGTATTCAAATGTGGAAACGTATATACACGCAATTCTTGGGTATAAAAATTGCTTAAACATTTATAACAAACATGCTTTTAAGGATTTGTCAACGCTTCTAATTAATTCAGTTGCAACTTGGTGGATGAGAATCAAATCTTCACAGAGTACGTTTGCGGAAGCCATTGAATATCTTTGGCATGCTTACGCATATCCCAAGCTAGCACATCAAATCTTTTATGAAATCTTCACTATCAAGCTAGGTGAGTAGAAAACTGATCTTTTATAAACGAAGTACGTGGTTTGTTTTCACGGCTGACAGGAGATTCAATATTTTTTACAGAACTTAATCGAATCGATATGATTTATGAACTTTTGAATCCAAAGATTAAGGATAACATCCAACGGAAAAAAATTGGGACATTTAAACACCTTATAGAACATTCTAGATTTGCCAAATAAGCTTTTATCGACATCGATTTACTAGTATATGGTCAAACTTTTTCAAAAAACAAAAATTACGTCCAGAATGTAAAAACCTGGTTCCTATTGCAAGAATAAAGGACATGTGAAGAGGGACGGCCGCTAATTAGCGAATAATTTTACAGTCATCTGAATCAACAGAAGTGAAGTCTGTAATTGCGTGTTCCCTTTCTTGGAATTTACATCGGCACGGGTTTAATTGACACTGCTGCAAAAAAAGCATTGCTAGTCATCAACTCTAAAGATACTGAAGAAAATAGAAATAATTTACTTGCCAAAGTAAATGTTTATTTACAAGGTCGAATCATTCCAACTACTTTTTTCTATTTCGCAATTTCTATAGCTTTGTTTCCGTATTGTACACGATACGGAAATAGAAGCTCTTTTCGTACTGTTTTAGGAATTTTTAAAATTTTAGTGTATAACCAAATAATTTACAGTTTTAATTTTGACGTAAGAAAATTAAGTAAGGTTTCGTTTGGTTAGTTCTTATTAAGTAGATGTTAATATTCAAAGAAAATTTAATGTTAATTTATGAAACAAAACTTAACACACAATATTCTTCCATCGGCCGCGCATTTATGACTTACATTAATGTAAACAAAATTGATTTTAGTATAGGCAACTATACATACATATTGTCGTTTTACCTTCAATCAACTACAACATGAAAGTATAAATAAAAAATCTGTCGTAATTTGTAGCAAAGTAAATTTTAATAATAACAAATCGACATTAATCTACAATTGTAATAAATCTTGAATTTGTTCGCAGTGATTTTTAAGACATTTTTGTACTGTATGCAACATTCCAATGATAACGTTTAATAACATGTTAAGGGTGTTCAGGTCATCTACTTTACAAACTATTATCTCAGCATTTCTTCAATATTATTTACTTATTGTTCAAAAGTTAGATTCTTTAAGTAAAGCTGTAAGAAAAAATCAAAACGATAAAAAGTAAACATTTCGACTCCAGAAAAGACCTTTTGGAGGTGTAGCGGAACCACTTTAACAAAACGTTTTTTGTAAACTCTACATGCACATGTTTGTGAAATTGTAGAACGGTAAATGTAAAACCAAAGTTCATCGATAAGAAGTTTTAAGCAAATATGTCCTTGATAACTGTGTTGCAAAGCCATTGACAGTATTGAATATGTGCAGGATAATTGTCTGAATAAGTTGTTAAAATGCTTGCACACAGTAAGGATATAAATATCTTTCTTCGGTATGATGCGACAAGTCATTATATAAAGTTCAACGAGATGTGCTTAAGTTACATCCATGATATATCAAACATTGTCAAACACTTCTGGTGTTCTCTTTGCAGGTGGACCATTATATTCATTAAGCACCAATCCGTTCCCACAAACAAATTTAGTCTTCTTGTTTTACTGTGACGAAAACTATTTTATTTCGACAAAACAATCGAAATTGAGTAATTTAATTCTCCATCCACTTAGTTACCTTATATTAAAATACTGTTGGCAATAAAAGACGAAAAAGTAAATAATTATTAAAGGCCAAGCTCTCACAAAAAAGTAGAAACGATAAAGTTAGGTTATAAATTTGTGGTAATTTCACAAAAAGGTGCGCTCACAATAGCATTTCTTCTCTAGAATTATTGGAGTATATAATTTTATTAAAATTACCAAGTACGGTCGGCGGAAAAGTTTTGTAACTAACTTGTGAATTAAACGGCAATTAAAAATCTCAACACATTATTTTGAAGATAGCAAACTTTCAACAGCATTTGTTGCTAACTTTATTAAGATATCAACTACTCTACCAACATAGCTTTAAACCAAAAAAAACACTAGATCAAATATTAACATTTATTTCTTGCGAAATAGAAAAAATACTATGAAAAACACGTGCCACAACTACTTTTTGTCGCACTCGGATAATTGAAAACTTCCCTTCGGTCGGTCTGCAAACTTTGTCTTTGTGCGAAAAAAAGTGTTGTTGTGACACTTGTTTTTCAATATACTGTTATCATTTTACCCGATGCTGTGAATAATACTATTAGGAATTAACTTTATTACCGATTCTTCAAAACATTCCATAATGTCCAAAGAAAGTTGGCCAGTGTCTCAACTTCAAATATCGAGTTTTAAAAACCTACGGCCGGTTGAAAGACATACTCTAGCTCAAGATCAACGAGGTCGATTTGAGACACTGCTTAAAGAAAACTCTGGTGTCTTTGTTCTAGGGGGAGATGCAACTCCATTTGCTGAACATAGTATCGACACAAGATCCCATGCTCCTTTTGCACTTTCGCCCTATAGATTATCCCTTGCTTAAAAAGAACAGCTACAATTAGAATTGGATAAGCTTCTGGAAAGTGGTATAATTGAAGAAGTCGAGAGTCCTTGGGTCTTTTCAGTTGTTTTGCTTTGCAAAAAAGATAGAAGTATAGGTCTTTGTGTAAATTACTAGAAGTTTAATGCAGCTATTGTTACTGATGTCTACGCGTTTCCGCAAATGCATGATCTTTTGCACGATGCAAAACGAACGCACTATCGATTTAATTCTAGTTATCATCAGAAATTTATCAGAAAGTTATCAGTAGAAATGTATGGTCTCGGGAGTTTGGTTTCAGACATTTTCCATCTACGTTTCAACGTTTAATAGACAGTTTTTGCCCGCGTTTATACAATATTAAGGTTTTTGCATATCTAGATGATATTATAGTGTTATCTTCTACGTTTGAGCAACACATTTAAGATTTAGAAAAAGTGTTTCAAAGATTAAGGCAATTCAAGTTGCGCGAAGATCGTGAAAATGTGTTTTTGTAAAATCGAAAATTTGTTTCCTAGGACATTTATTGACACCAAGTGGGAAGACTGACGCTATTTCTAAGATACCGACACCGCAAAATGCAAAAGAAGTGCAACGTTTTCTCTAGACAGAGTTCATCGTACCGCTAATCAGTACTCCTGCCTTCCAGCAAGCTGATAAAAAAAGGCCATTTACGATCAGAAGTAACGCAAATTCTTATGAGATTGTTGCTGTGCTTCTACAACAAAAAGATGTAAGTCGTCTTCTCACCAAAGCCGAAAGAAATTATTCAACAACCGAGCGTCAAGTTTAAGCAGTAGTGTGGGCTTTGGAATAGTTTCGAGGTTATTTCGAGGGAGCAAAGATCACGATTTCGTCAGATCATCAACGATTAAGATGGCTGCTTAAGTTGAAATCATCAACAAGTAGGTTAGCTTGTTGGGCCCTGCAACACCAAAGCTATGACATTAAACTTAAAGCAATTTATTCAATATTGATTATCTTATTATTCCCATTCAATCATAAATAAATTTGTTGATTAATGATAACTCAATTTTAAGTGCCTAATGAAGGAGACTCTATCATCCTTAATAAAGCTTTTAGAAACGTCGCAAATAATAGTCTAAAATATTGTTTGTTTTTTTACACGATTTATGGTCTGATATAAAAATAGAATTAGACGTGGCAAAGAAACCTCTGTTTGAAAGCATACCTCCTGCGGTATCTGTAGAATCTATGTGTTTGGACCAATAATCGTGTTTCTATGTACATACCTCGAAAATCAACAGTTTCTTCGAAAATATAATGTAAATTGGAAAGAAGCCACTGTGGAAGAAATGTTTTCATAGCCCTCTGATTGTTTATGGGAATAATAACTTACCTACTCTCCTCGACTACTGTAACCAGTCGGTTATATTTGGAGAACCAACGTCGTAATAGTTTTTTTTTTTGATAATAAAATTTCTGCGGTTTAGCAACTTTAGAGCGTATGTAGTGAATTGACCATTCACCCGCGTGACTGTGTTTTTAGCTGCTGCATAAAAATAATCGATATTGACGAGACAGCTGCTTTAAATGAATGTTCTTTTCTCTACAAATGCCGCTTCCATTTTCGGGAGTTCATAAAAACAAAACACGCACTTTTAGACTCGAGCACTTTTGCCTTTGCCCAAGCAATGATAAGTTCAGAGGATATTCGTACAATTTTAGTTTGTATAATGGGAAAGATATTTATAAACTAGACCATATTCCTAAATCTCAAAATTGACTATATTCAAAAATATTGTGGTATATATAACAGGGTGTCCCAAGTTTATTTTTATATCCGAAAACCTTGCATCAAGCTCAAAATTCTAAGCGAAAAAGTCCAATAACATATGGTCGGAAACGTACCGTTTTCACACAATTCCCAAAAATATCGCAATAGTTGCCTCTTTGTCTAACTCATTTGTTGAGCGTAGGCAAGACAGAGAGAAAAAGTCGTGCTCGAACGAACGCGCATCCGTTGGCGAATGAGACATTTCGTCGGGTCAAGCTGTCGAATTGGGAAAAAAAAGCAGGGAGAGCAATATTTTTGAGAATTGTGTGAAAACGGTACGTTTCCGACCATATATTATTTGAACTTTTTTGCTTAGAATTTTATGTTTGATGCAGAGTTTCCGGATGTAAAAATAAACTCGGGGCATTCTGTATATTCCAAAACTTATAGGACCAAAAACCCAAAATAGTGTTAGATAATTGGTACATGTCTCGAAGACCAGCTGAATTTCTGCTTCACCTATAACCTATGAAACAGGTACAATGAAAGTAAACCGAGGTGTTCCAAAAGAACTGACAACTATAAATCTTGAATCTGAGCAGTCTTGTTTCGTTAGAAAAAATGAAATGTTGATAGTAAGATACAAAGACAAAAAAATCCGTATTCCTCCAAAAATTAAGTTATTAAACAATATGGTTTTGTATGACCCCTGTTTTGTAGAGAAAGAAAGGACAAACAACTCAATGGGCTGAGATTGGCGACGTTCCGCTTCTCATTGTAATGGCTTTATTTACGTATATTTAACCTATTAACTAATACAATTAATTAACTGAACATACAAACTACCCTAACTAATCAATTAACTATCAAACCTAATAGATACAAAAATAAAGATGCCGGTTATTGTGAACCATCCTCTATAAAATATATTATCTACATGATGAAAAAGAATCAATATTTTGCTATTGACTTTTAGAGTACCTTACGGCTACTTGCTTTTTGTACTAAGGGTAAACAAACACAAAACTACGTGTAGTTCTGTGCTCTTTATTGCGAGCAGATAAACAAGAGGAACTAAACAGTACCTAAATGTTAAACTACGTTTTTTTTTGCAGAACTACATTAGTGTGTACATTAATTTCCTTTTTGAAAATCATTAATATCATCGTTCAAATAAAAAACTCTAATATCAGCTTTTGCATAATTTATTTCCAGATTTTTCAACTGAATCCGTTCAACCCCCCCGCACTATTCAAAATTATTCAAATTAATATATGCAGTCATAAGGGTGAATAAAAGATATAACTTGCAAATTATACATTAATACGCCCCAACAAGTACCTCTGATCATCAAGAGGTAGAACAGTTCTACGAGGACATAACAACAGCTATTCGTGCTGAAACAACTAATTTTCGGGTACTCACAGGAGACTTCAACGGAAAAGTAGGCAAATAGGATGATGGTGACCCTCCAAATATTGGTAATTTCCGACTAGGTAAAAGACACCCTAGAGGCCAATTTCTTGTAGATTTTATTGCCAGTGAGAACTTGTTCTGTATGAATTCCTTCTACAAAAAATTCAACAAAAGGAAATTGACCTGGATAAGCCCTAATGATGTGTGTGGATGTAAGTGACTGCTTAGACACTGGCATTGACCATCGCATGGTTAGAGCTCAAATTCAACTAAATACTACTTTAGAGAGAAGAAAACTTGTAAATAGAGGAACATTTCCTACTTCAGAAAAACTTATCTCTCAGAAATCACTTCACCAGGAAACGATTGACAGGAAGTTATAAGGCATAAATGCTAAATCTATGGATCTGGACCATTTATGCTCAACGGTATCGCAGGTTATTCATACAGCGACTAACACAGTGTATGCAAGATCTAAAAAAAAACATGTCCAGCAAGGTCAGCCAAGAAACGCAAATGCTAATTGAAAAAAGGCGAAAACTAAACAAAGGTTCTGAAACACATCAAAAACTAAATAAAGTCATAAAAAAGAAGTTAAGGAAAGACATAAGAAACCACAAAACCAAGATGATAAATGACACTATTGAAAAGAATTGCACTATGAAAGTCCTTGGTTCGAAACTTAGCCGTGACAAGGTAATCACAAAAATTAAAAACGAAAGCTGGCAAATTGTTATGACAAAAGCCGAATTAGCAGCCGTAGTTGAGAGTTATTACATGAAACTGTATAGTTCAACTAAGCCGAAGCTAAACGAATTAAAAAACCGCACGGTTTTAAATGTTGGGTTGGAAGAGATACCTGACGTGAACAGAACAGAGTTAAAAGCGACCCTGAAAAAATTGAAAACAAAAGGCTTCGGGTAAAGATGGAATAACAAATAAAATGTTAAAACTGGGGGGCGGTACGCTGAAAAAGGTTATTCTTGCTCTTTTGAAAAAATGTCTTAAGAAAGGAAAAGTTTCGAAAAAATAGCAATATTTAGAAGAAAAATCCTCTTCAAAAAGGTGACAGCACAAACATGGAAAACTATAGACCAATTAGCCTACTTTCGTCCCTGTACAAACTGTTGACCAAAATCATAAGAAATCGCCTCACCAACAAACTAGACTTTTATCAGCCTGTGAAGCAGGCAAAATTTAGAAAAGAATTCTGCACCATTGACCACCTGCAAGCAATATCAATCATATAATAGAAAAATGCACAGAATATAACATACCCCTGTACTTGGCTTTCGTTGATTACGAAAAGGCATTTGACTTCATTGAAACCTGTGCATTCTTGGAATGATTAAATAATGCAAGAGTTGACTCCAGATACACAAATTTATTAAAAAACATTTATGAAAATCTGACAATGCACGTGAAAATTGATTATGAAATCAGCACAGACGAAATACCAATAAAAAGAGGTGTACGACAAGGAGATCCTATCTCTGCAAAATTGTTTACTGCCGTGGAGAATGTGTTTAAAAAACTGTGCTGGGAAAAAATGGGCATTATAATTGACGCAAAGTATTTAAGTCACCTACGTTTTGAAAATGATGTAGTTGTTGTGGCAAGCTTAATACAGCAACTGCAGAAAATGCTTAAGGAGCTAAATGAAAAATCACCTATAGTCGAGCTAAAAATGAATTTAAAGAAGACCAAGTTAATGACCCCTGAGCCAGTAAACATATAAATACAAGGCCAGATACTGAACAATGTTGAAGAGTATGTATCTATCTTGAACATAAAGTTAAGCTGGGAACTGCGAATCAAGGGGCAGAAGCAACAAGGTGCATCGGACTTAGCTGGGCCGCATTGGGTAAACTAGGCTATATTCTAAAAAAACCAAAAACCCCTAAAAAACCTAAAACGAAAAGTGTTTGAACCATGTATTCTCCCAGTGATGACGTACGGCCTGGAAACGGCTCCAATTACAAGAGTCATAACCAACAACCTGTCTGTCACACAAAAGGCTATGGAAAGAAGGATGCTCGGAATCTCCTTGAGAGATAGAGTAAGAAATACTGAGATTCGTAGCAAAACCAAAGTCACAGACGTGATGCGGCGTATAGCTTCGCTTAAGTGACAATGGGAGGAGCACGTTGCAAGACAAGATGATAACAGGTAGCCAAAGAAAATACTTATTTGGAGGCCAAAAACAACAACCCGGAACAGAGGAAGACAACAGAAATGCTAGGCAGATGATCTACGCGATGTGGCAGGTCAAACCAGGTGGACAGTAGCAAGAGACAGAGAAAGATGGCGTAACTTGAAAGAGGCCTATGTCCAGGAGTGGATTGAAAGTAGCTGAAAAGAAGAAAAAGAAGAAGTCATGATAGAAGTACCCAGAAATCGGTCATATAAAAAAATCATTTTGCAGGAATATTAACTAAATTATACGCACTCAAATTACTCCAAATCTAATTTTTGAGTACTTTGCAATTTAGTCGAATTTTGCTCTTGCAAGAATATTATAATGTTATGATTTTAATCTCTTGATTTTAATGTACATTAAATTTACAAGCGCGAGAATTAATAAACAGTCAATATCCAATTGCACTATTCAACGGTATTAAATTTACTTTTAACAGACCATGCACACCATTTCTCATTTTTATTTAAAATAAAATTTAAATAATTTTTAACAGCGGGGGCTGAGTACACATCTTTTTAGCCCCCCCATTTAAAAACATAAATTTTTACTACACGGATTCAGCTCAAAAATCGAAAATACACTATTGCAAAAGCTCATAAATTGCTTGTAATTTCCGATATTCGAGTTTCCAATTTGAAAAATGTGGGGGGTAGTCAGTAAACGTAACAGTGATGTGTAAATATAAGATATACAGGGTTGGGCAAAAGTCCCGAAACGGCTCGATTACAGCCGAACGAGACCTCGTATCAACTTCGGATTTTTGACACTGTATTCAGCGACATTTTTAGAACTTCTTGACATGTATTTCAGGACCGTGACGTCATTACGTTCGGAGGTGTGACGTAAGTGTCAATTTTTTTTAATGAAACACCCGGTGTATTTTTTTATTTTTGTATACTTTAAAAAGTCCCGAATTCAAAGATGTAACGTTTGTATGGTTTCTGTTATGTAATGTGGTCTCAATAAGGAAAAATTAGAAATTACAATCGTAATGAACAGAGAACAGTGGATATGACCCCTTCTACTTATCTATCTGATATGGGGAAAGTTTACCAGATGAAAAATACTTGTCGAAAGAAGAAATCGTGCTAAATATAAACCAGCTGTATCCGAAAAAGACACTCTTTTTTTAACATTTTTTTAGAAAACCAAGACCCACGTAAAAAAGTTGTTTTGTAGTCGTTTAATAAAAACACAGCTCATAGTTACGTTGTTCTCATTATTTTACTAGTTTGTCTAAATAAGTCGTGGTATAAACGTCACTGTGACATACTTTTATAATACTAATTTGTGTCTAAAAGCGTGTCTTTAAAATGGGTCAACTATATTATACAGGGTGTTTCCTAAGTAATCTAAAATATTATATGGGGCGTTTCGTTACTCAATTTTAAGACGAAAAGTTCATATAAACATGTGTAATAAGTCTTGTCGTTATTGAGATACAGGGTGTTAAATTGTTTATAATAAATCAGCTCTGATTGTATTTGAAATTAATTTTTCCTGGTGACGCTACTGGTTTTCGAAAAACATGCTTATTCTAAGTGGCCTTTGGAATAACGTGGTTCATGCATGATGGAGCTCCTCCACATTTTTCAGTGATTGTTCGCGAGTTTTTAAATAACGTTTTTCCAGACCATTGATCGGACGAGGATCTCCACACCCGTGGCCCCTAGATCACCGGGACATAATCCTCTGGATTTTTGTGTGTGGGGATATTTAAAATCGCTCATTTACACAACCCCGATATTAAACGTACAAGATCTTCAAAATCGTATCATACAAGGCTGTAATGTTATTCGTAACAATCCTGGTATCTTTGAACGTATTCGGCAATCAATTAGACATCGAGCAGATGCTTGCATTTTAGCTGCAGGTGGATATTTTGAACACATGCTTTGAAATATACTATTTTTCTTTTATGTTTAACACATGTTGTTGTTTTAATAAAATAATAAAACTCCCTGTATCTCATTAACGACAAGACTTATCACACATGTTTATATGAACTTTTCGTCTTAAAATTGAGTGACGAAGCGCCCCATATAATATTTTAGATTACTTAGGAAATACCCTGTATATTTTTCTATACTTGTATACTTTAAGGAGTCCCGAATTCAACGATGTAACGTTTGTATGGTTTCTGTTATGTAATATGGTTTCAATAAGGAAAAATTAGAAATTACAATCGTAATTAAAAGAGAATTATTTATTTTCTTAGTAAATGTTTAAATTGGAATCCTTCCTCTTCCTGACAATGTGCTAGCCTGTCCACAAATTCCCGCTGAACATTTTAGAGGAACTGAGGTGTAATATTATCAGCAACTACGAGAATTCTTTCTTGAAGCTCTTGTACCGTAGCAGGTTTGGTGCTATACACCACAGACTTCAAATGACCCCAAAAAAAGAAATCAATAGGGGTTAGGTTAGGTGACTTAGCTGGCCATTTGATATGACTCCTTCTACCTATCCATCTCTGGGGAAAGACATTGTCCAAAAAATCTCTTACAATTCTGGCATAGTGTGCCGTAGCTCCGTCTAGTTGGAAGTACACATAATTTGCGATCACCTGAGGATTTTCGCAGTTGGGAAATATCTGAATTACTGCGGGTATAACTCTTTCGCGTAATACAGTTAAATAGGTTTCAGCAGTTAAATTACCATTTAGAAAAAACGGTCCTATTACATGTGTTCCAAGTATACTCGCCCAGACATTTACTTTTTGTGGACGTTGTGTGTGCATTTCTTCCATCCAATGTGGATTCTCAGCAGAGCAATAGCGACAATTGAGACGATTGACAAATCCATTTAAACAAAATGTAGCCTCATTGGAAAACAAAATGCGATTTACAAACTGTGGTGTCTCGTCTAAAAAATTCATAATTTTTTGGTAAAACTGCATTTGACGATCAGGGTCATCTTCCGCAAGTTCCTGAAGTAAGATGTAGGGATGTATTTTATTTCTCCTGAGTATTCTTCGAACGGATCTTTCACAGTTACCAGTTTCTAATAAAAGTTTCGGAATTGACGTTTTAAGTTGCTTCTGAATAGCTAATAATACATCTAAAGCTCTGTCGTCGTTTGTCGCTGCTTTTAGGCGGCCAGTTTTTGGTAAATTTTTGACATTTCTCGTATGTTCAAAATTGTGCAAAATTCGACATGCTGTCGACGTGGAAATCGGGTTTTGCTCAGGAAAGGTATCGTTAAAGAAATCATTTGCTTCCTGAAGAGATTGACGTCCCACTCCAAATCCAATAATCATGAGTAAAGTGGTCCGTTCAGTGTCGTACAGTTGAGCCATTTTAAAGACACGCTTTTAGTCACAAATTAGTATTATAAAAGTAATGTCACAGTGACGTTTATACCACGACTTACTTAGATAAACTAGTAAAATAATGAGAACAACGTAACTATGACCTGTGTTTTTATTAAACGACTACAAAACAACTTTTTTACGTGGGTCTTGGTTTTCTAAAAAAATGTGGTGATGGTGATGTTTATTATATTAAACTAAGTAGACTTACTTGTGGGGTTATCCCTTATTGTTATTTGGTTTAAAAAATTGTAGGGGTTAATAATGTACATATACCTAGACAACGTTTAGAGTGTAAATCTTTTTAATTGAATTATTTTTGTTAAAGTTGAAATTCCACAGAAGGTTTACTTCGTATATAAGTTTAATTCTTATCAACGTCACTGACTTTGACATTGTCATTATACTTACGGTGACTTGATTTCCGAGTGTATTGAGGTGTATTTCGGTAAACAAGCGCTTGGAGACGTCAAATTCCTAATCGGTTGCAATGGAGTGTATTCGATTAATTTAACTAATCTGGCTACAATTAGAGCAATTTTAAACTAATTGCCTGTTCTAATTGGCTTCCAAAACCTGGCCATGGATTTTGCAAAGGAGTAACATGGTGACCTTGAGAGTATATTCGATTTATTTAATTAATCTGGTTAAAATTGAGGCAATTGTAAACTGATTGCCTGTTATAATTAGCTTCTAAAATCTGGCCATGAATTTTGCAAAGCAGTAACATGGCGACCTTAGGAACGTTACTATTATGAATTGCCCATTACAGGTTAATTGCCTTTCCTTCATTAGAACTTTTGCGGTAATGAGTCTACCCTTCCCCAAAGTGCTCCATTTGAGAAATAATGGCCCCTATTGGATTAATATCTCTGGAAATTTTTTTCCCGTCAAAATAAGCTTTATAATCACTCATACTATAAAATGAACCTGCCATTTTGAACTATGTATTTCACCCTTTTAAACTATTTGTATTGTCAGTAGATCAAGGGTATTTTAAGATTATAATATAGCAAACTGAAGTAAAACATGCTACCGCCGAGCTATCTGATGTATCAAAAAAGTAAAGCTACATATTATATCATTTTGAAGTTTGTTTTTGTGTCATTTTGTCTGTCTGCTTACTATTGAGACTTTTAGAACCCTTAACGCACGCAAGTGTTTCAAACATAATAATAATAAAGCTTTATTTGTTTTTTTAAATTAACAAATTGATCCGATTAACAAAACTAAAAACTAAACCCACATTAGCACAACTAAATCTGCAAAATATCTACTAATTTAATTAATTTTTTTTGCTTCATCCCTCCGTTAGGTGATTTTTATTATATTCTTCTTCCTTTCTTCCATCCATCTTCTTCTGTTTTCTACCTCTTTCATCCATTTTATGCCTTCTCTATTTTCTCTTAGCAGAACTTCCTTTTTCACTTCCTCACTTTGGTTGTTGTTGGTTCTCTTCTATTTCCTTTATTTCTTAATTGATTTACGAGTTCCCAAGCCTGCCCTTCATTTCTGATTTCTTTACCTTTTCTTCCATAATTTTTCGATAATCTATTTTTCTTTGTTCACAACTCTTCTTGAATTCTGTTCTTATTTTCTTATATTCTTCTATATTTATTTTACCTTTTTTTAAATTTTTTCTCCCCGTTCTCATTTCTGCTTTTGCTCTCTCACACTACCTGTTCCACCATTCTGACTTTGTTTTTGTTTTTCGTCCTATTTTTATAAAGGGTGTCCTAGAGATCACTCCCTAGGCTTGCGTTTCCGTTATTATTTTTTTTAATTTTTGTAAATGAGATTAATTTCTCTATAAGATAAGTAAATACAATTTTCAAATTCTGCACTTGTATAATGGTAGCGATATTTAACTTTTTTTTTCAAATAACATAATATACTTTTTTTAAATATTTTGGATAGTACGTTTTATTCTCTTTACAACCATATAAAAAATATGGGTCATACATAAGAATGTTTGTTAGAAAAATACCATTAATAGTTAAAGGTAGGTTTGCCATGGCAATAACTGATTTTTGTCATTTTAATCTAGAAACCTATAAAAACAATTCGTAAAGTTAGTTGTCAAACTGATTTTCCTAATTTTTAAGAGTTTCAAACAATTCATATTAAATGATGATGCCATTTTGCCCAATGATTGATAAGAAATAAAAGGCATACATATCTTATTAGTAGAAACTGTATTACATCTTTGAATTTCGTGATTTCTTTCCAAGTACAAAATATTTTGTACGAGTGATTGTAGAGTACGTACATTATTATATTACTAGCTCAAATATGTAGAGCTATTAAAAATCTTGCACGTAAAATGTTAAAATAAAATGATAAATATTGAAACTGGAATATCACTTTTGTAAAATAAGGAAAAAAATAAGCATTTAACCAAAATTGAGTTAAATAGTACCGATTCTACAATTGTTTAAACTGTAAACACAAAAAAAAAGAGTCTCTTTTTCGGATACAGCTGGTTTATATTTAGCACGATTTCTTCTTTCGACAAGTGTTTTTCATCGGGTAAACTTTCCCCATATCAGATAGATAAGTAGAAGGGGTCATATCCACTGTTCTCTGTTAATTACGATTGTAATTTCTAATTTTTCCTTATTGAGACCACATTACATAACAGAAACCATACAAAAGTTACATCTTTTAATTCGGGACTTTTTAAAGTATACAAATGTAGAAAAATACACAGGGTGTTTCATTAAAAAAAATTGACACTCAAGGTTCTGAAATACATGTCAAGAAGTTCTAAAAATTTTGCTAAATACAGTGTCGAAAACCCGAAGTTGATACGAAGTCCCGTTCGGCTGTAATCGAGCCGTTCCGGGACTTATGCTTAACCCTGTATAAGATGTTTTTGTAACACATTTAACATATGTAATAAAACATTGTTTTTTTTATTATAATAAGTATCAAACATATAAAATACATTGGTAAACGTATTTTTAAAAAAGACAGTTTAAAAAAAAAGCGAAACGAAATAAAGTAAGAATTAATTATCTTCACGGAGTATATGCAAAAGTTTTTCATAATAAGAAAATACATGTTGTTTGAAAGTTATAGAGTACAAACTCGCTTGTTTGCTTAGTTTATAAGTTTCAGAACTAAACAAGAGAATGCACCGTGACTATCGTTAAATTTTAGCTGAGTTACTCGAAAACAACCTCATTTGCTTTAACTTCACCAAGATATCTGATAATCTAAATCTCAACAGTGAATACGCTTAACATTATTAATTATGTATTCGGGGCGTCTCTTTTGAAAATATTGGTTTAAAAGCAAATACGAGCGAAGAAAAACTCTTGTCTAGTTGTTACAGCCAGTCGTGCACTGCGAGTTCTGTATGGTAATTTACGAGTAGTAAAGTTGTACATGTCTAAATTTTACGAGGCATTCAAAATTAGTATCTATTATTGATGCTGAAAAAAATAAAACTAACATGGCAGCAACATAAATTCTGCACGAAGTAACTACCGTATTCAGGCGCGTGAAAATTTAGTTATTTACGAATAAAAGTTGATTAAGGAACTAAAACACATGAGCTTTAATTAATTACGATGAGTACCGGATAAACATTATGTGCAGTAAAAAGAAAATCTAAGATGCTAGTGCTAGACAAAAATAAAGCAAAATGTTAATTAACTTTTATTCAAATCTAGCTTAAATCAATAAAAAAGGACGGACTTGCAGTTTATCGCATTTCAACATTTGTGTGGTCTTAGAAAAACTGTCAAAAAAGTATGACGCTCTTTAAGTCTGTAAATGAATATGCAAATTAACGAGCTATTGAAATTGACATAAATAATCCCAGCACAGAAATATCCATTAATTTTTGCCAATAACCGGATGTAATCAGTATTGTTTATGGCATGCGATGCACACATATTTACAATCTATGTAGACGAAATACAATTTTAAAAATAACTGAATTTTGATCTACATGCTTTAAAATAACTGTAAGGTTTTTGTAATTCAATTAGGTGTCTAACCGGGCTGTAGTTGTTTTTAAAACCATTATTATTAGTATATCAAGTTACACTAAATTTTAATATCAACCTTAATATTAAACCAAATTTTTTCTTATATTTTATCATAAATTTACGATAATTTATAAGTAGACAAACGACAAGAAATATTTTATTATGGGATTTGTCTAATATTTCATCCAAATCATAATAATTATTATTTGGTCACATCAGCGCTTGAAGAAATAATAGAATATTTATTTGAATCGAATTTGTATTGGTATTAAATTTATAATAAGTGTTTCTGATTGAATTAAATTTATTAATACTTCAAAAATTGAAGTTGTAGATAATTATTCTCTGACGAAATTAAAAACCACAATGAATGTGCTACTGTGAGAAAGCCTTGAAAAAGGCTACATAGGTCGGGCGAAACGTCGGAATATTGAAACCAAAGTAGTGGTTTTTAATTTCGTCCCACCCACTCACAAGTAAATGTTTATATTCAAATCAAACGTAAAGTTAAGATGATTAAAGTTTAAAATTAGCAAAAACCGATTTACATTTTTTTTTAAGAAAAGATTTGATTTATATTTTTTAAATATTTTCACTCATTTAATTAAAAGTAATATTTAAATAAAGATTAAGTTGTTATCTATAGCATTCATAAATGCAAAATTGACATTACGTGTAATAAACTATTTATTAAAGCGTTTCTGTTGATTTTAAGTTGCTTACTGAAATGATGTTGGCGAGGTTCAAATTTTCCGCAAGAACACATGTGCTTAAAAGGTTAAAGGTAAAACACTGAGTGCAATAGGAAAGAAAAGTGAACGATAAAAGAAGACACGAGATTCAGTGGTGGTGAGAGACAAGGAAAGTGCTGAATGATGAAGGGGGAGTCGGTAGTTAAAAGCCAAAAAGTAAACATGTGCATTAATAAATAAAACCCTTTTGACAGCACCGTAAGCCTTTTCACTTGCGTCACAAAACCACATGTATTTGGACATTAATCGTATTGGATATGGTGATGCGGTGATCAAAACTTAAAGATTGGATTAAGAGCAGTTGTTCTAAATAGGTTGACCATGAGGTATATACCTCCATTAGTATGGATTCATCCCAGGCTACACCAGCCTTCCATAGCCACAGCATGAGAATTTTGGCATAAACTATTACTGGGCCTAAGAGACAAAAGTTTCCAATAATTGCGCTATTTGAGATAGAATAGTGCATTTAGTAATGGTTTTGAAATGATCAACAGGTATGTTATAAAATATATTATCTTTCTTGGCATTCCAGTAAATTCCTAAGGTTTTAACAGTCGCATCCGGATTAAGAAGTATGTACATGGTACTTCAGTAATGAAGTGAGCTTGCAAGACGGCGTCTAAAAATACCATGCAAGCTTTTGCAGTTCCTTGGGCATTAACGATGTCCACTAGCGCAGTGGCCAATAAGGACTCGGAAGCTACAAATGCGTGCAGATTGACGTAAGAACCTGACGGTTGGAGTTGAGGGTCAGCCGTTTTACCACTGTCGGGCAAGTTATAAGTTTTTTTCAAAATTCAGCAGAGTATGATGCCGCTGATTGTATTTTACACATGCACTAGCCTGACATTGTGCAGATTGGTGTGAATTACGCAAACAATTGGTGCACCGGCCATTCTATTTTGCAGTTTCATAACGGGCATACCTATGCAAGGTTTTAAATTTATTACAGTAAGTAACGAGATGATCATTACAATTACAATAAAATCAACGCTCTTGTGAAACGGATACGGCAAAGGCTTGTCTTGGTTGCGTCTTAATGCGTAAATTAAGTTTTTGACACTCAGGTTTTGAATTAGGTGCTTGAGAGCGCACGCTTTCAAAATGCGCACGTTTAGTTAAGAAAGTGATCAGCTGATCGATGGTGGGTTTAGGAACGATGTTACTATAGTCCTACCTCCGCTAGCAAAAATGATCAAACAATTTGTTGCACAAGATATCAATTAGAATAAAATTTCATAAATCAATAGGTTCTCCTAGAGTTTTAAGGGCACAAAATTTTTGTGCAAATGATCAATGAAAGTTTGAGTAGAAAAATCTTTTGATATTATGGCAGTATCTAGTAGGGTTTGAATATATTTCTTACGCATAAGGTTTCTACCAATAGCGCTTTCTTGGTACATTCCACGCTAGGTCAAAATTATGAGAGAATGTTTCAATGACATTAGCAGCTTCACCTGTTAAACAGCCTTTGAGGTAAAATAGTTTTTAGATTGGGGTTATGGTGTCATTAAATAAATCATAAAACCCTAGCCAAGAGTCAAATAAGACACTAAATGTTGGTAAAGAAATTGCCGGTAGACATGGTTTATTATTGATAAAATAGTTGAGTGTATCAACTATTAACGACTTCTTATTCAGCACTGTGGGAAACAGAATCAATTGTGATATTGTTTTGTCCACTTGGATCATTAAAAATATGTAAATTATTTCTAGCCGAAATATTTATTGGAGGTTGTGACTGATTTGAATTACAAAATAAGCGTTTGTGTGATTTATTGTATACTTTAAAATAAATTTCTTCAAAATCGTCTTTGTATTTGTATAGCTCTTGCGACTCTTCTTCTAATAACTATCTCAACTTGAAGACCCAAAAAAGTTTTGCAAATTTTATCAATTTCCGCATACTTTCTTTCCAAAATTGGTAAGTCTTCGTCTGGATTGTATTCGCGCTTTAGAATGTTTAGTAATTGGTCAAAGACTTTTTTGCTGAACCTCGCTTAATTTTTAATGATTTAATTTTTTCGACCGACATGATTACAGTAATTGTAATAATCATAGGTTTGGTGACGTTTTTATTATAAAAAAATTATCTTGACGTCATCGATCCCTGCTTTATTTACCACCATAATTCCCCCGCTGTTACTCCCCACTAAAATTACAGATAAGAAATAGTATAAAATGGGCTGTCTTGCGTAGTATAAGTCACTTAGAGTTTTCTCTGTTTTTTATTTCAAATCCAGAACTATTCCGACCTGTTTAAATAAACCCGACCGACCGCCTGAGCCAAATTATTTTTTTGATATTTTGCTTAAATACTATTGACCACCGCCTGAACTAGATCTGAAACTGATACCTCAATAACCTGCTATATCTTTGTCTTATTACGCACAAGTACTCCCCCGCAATTTAATTTGCCGCGGAGGAAAGTGCAAAACTTCTTCTTGTGTTACGCCCACGGCATCAAAAAGCACAGTAACTCTTCAGCTATTTCGATTTGTTTGATTTGAACTGATTTCTGTTCAGCCGTTGTTTAGACGCTTTCTTTCGTACTATACTCTGACTTCCTGTCGTAATTTAGTGCACTATTACCTGGTTAGATAGCCGTCCCAGAGAAACCTTCTACGCTTTACAGCTTATTCTGACATCGTTACAAAACCGCCCGCTTAAGCAGAACGTCTAGCACTACGCTAAAAATAACCGGCTATATAGAACCTGTGCAAACCAATAGAATGCATGTAAAGAATCGTCCGTAAGAACCAGGTCCACCTGCAAGGTTATTGATATACTCAAGCTATCAACGGACTCACAACCCCGCATAGAACGCGCCCCAAAAATAAATCAAGGAAGATCTAGAAAGCAAGTACAGGATATCGCTTAGTTATAACAAACCCAACCTACGATTGAACTATTTCTTGATGCACAACCACCAAAGATAGGTAATAAAAATACCTCACACTTTATTTTTACAGATAATTAAACAGTCGGCTTTATTAGCACCATGTTGACGAATTCCTGGCTGTGTCTCCAATACCGCCACCGTGAAACGATAGGCCTACTACGACTTATAGGAGAACTACTGACGTTGCAGGAGGCAATTAATCCATTATTTGTATTATTTAACTAATTAATTGGATGCATAGTTATTTTGGAAATTATCATTTTTTTGTATCAAGCTTAATATATGTCTTAAAAATTAGACTCTCTGTACATCTTGGCTGTGGTTACCCAACAAAAAACAAATGTAAATCTTATACTTGCACAGGTCTTAAGAAACGAACGCTGCTGCAGGTTGAGGTTTTACATAATATTAATATTATTTAAATTTTATATAATTAATGCAGAAACAATATCGTTTTGTTTCAATAAAGAATGCAGCTTAATAATTAGAAAATTGGTGGTTCAACTGACTTATTTGTTCGAATTGGTGTTGATGCTGTACGATGTCGGAATTTTGATACTACGATGGTGATTGTTAAGTTTGCACTATAATGTTTTTCGTATATGTGTTGAAGTGATAAAAATACGTTAACGTAATTGTTCAAACGTAATAAGACTAAGTTATAATCTGGTAATTATTTTAAGCACTTTCACAAACGAACATAATATAAAATATAAAGCGGGTAAACAGGTAGTAACACAAGAATTTTGGAAATTATTGATTTTTGGTTCAGGAAACGTTTCGTGCAACATAATAATAATAATAATTTTTAATAATAATTTTTTATTCACATTTTTACAGATGTGTATAAATATGTATATGTGTTAGTCAAATAATAACAATTAAAAGGTGTAAAAAAACAAAGTCACTTGACACGTTCGCAAAAAGACATAAATTCATGTATACTATAAAACGCATGTTTCTGTAGAATATTTTTTAAATTATTTTGAATTTCAAATGATTAAGTTTTTTAGATCACTCGGTATGGAGTTATACAACTTAGAGCCAGCGTAAATTGGCGATTTTTGTAAAATGAATACTTGTGCTTCGTTAATATAATTTGTTCTTTTCTTGTACTATAACTATGAATGTTATGAGATATCGTTAAAGTATTTAAATTTGTATGAATGTATGTTAATAACTTATATATGTATATAGATGAGAATGTCAAAATTTTGTAGTTGATGAAGTACTCTCTGCACGATTGTTGTTGTTGTAAATTGAAAATACGCCTTAATATTCTTTTTGATTTATAAAACTCTTTGCGAATCGACTGCTTGTCCCCATACTATTATATTATACGCTAATGTAGGGTAAACGATACCATAATACACATTTAACAAATAATCTATATGTAGTAAATTTGTTAGGTTGCAGATGAGGTAATGGTGACTATTAATCTTTTACAGACGGCAGTTACTTGTGCATCCCATTGCAAGCTGTAGTCAATTGCAGTACCCAAAAAATTGACAATATTTGTCATATTTATTTTATTTTCTTGCAAACTGAATTTTGTTGAAATTTGGTTCTTAAATTTTGTACGGAAATGAATACATTGAGTTTTTGAAAAGTTAATAATTAATGAATTTTTTACACACCACGAGTAGAACTTGGCCAGAAGTGTGTTAACTTTATAGTTTAATTCAGTTTCACTATCTGCTGTTATAACTACAGTAGTATCGTCGGCGTACATGAACACGCTACCTTCTGTAATATGATCGGACAAATCATTTACATAAAGCGAAAAATAATTGGACCCAAAGTACTGCCCTGGGGGTACCCATATATACCTTAAATGTATCAGAGAATGTATTTTTATATTTTACCTTAAGTTTCTGTCAGATAAGAATGAGATTAATCAGTCGTTAATACAACCTCTAATACCTAAATGATGGAGTTTTTGCGCAACAATCTTAATGTTAATAGTATCAAATGCACTAGTAAAGTCAAAGGATAATGAAACTACAAAATTATGCTTATCTAAAAGGTCGTTAATTTTTTGAATAAAAGATGTTGTGGCAGTTTCTGTTGATATTCCTTTCTTGTAGCCGTACTGGTTTTACTAACAATTTCATTACTGTTTAGAAAATTTAATAATTGAATACAAAATGTTTTTCAAAAATCTTTGAAAAACTAGAAAGTAACGCAATTGGTCGGTAATTACAAATATCATCTACAGATCCTTTTTTGTGTATCGGGACAATAACTGCAGATTTTAAGATGTTCGGAAAAATTATTGCAGAAACAGAATGGTTTAAAATATTAGCTAATATGTCCGCAATTTCTATCGAGCAATGTTTTAAGACAGAAATTGGCACTTCATCATGGCCGGTAGATTTTTTATTTTGAAACGACGTAACTATTTTAGAAATTTCATTTTTAGAGAGCGGGATAAAGACATAGTTTTTGAACTATCGTTGACGTTGTGCAGTCACTATATTCAGCTTTGCTTTTGGTAGAAAACATTCAACTTTTTGACCATTGATTCGAAAAATGTTTACCAAATGGATTTGCTATTTCTTTGGCGTTATTAATAGAGCCATGAGTAGAGTTAAACGAAATACAATTCTGCGTATTTGTAGGAATCCTATTTTCGTTTACAATGGACCATAACTGTTTTAGTTTATTAGAAGAGAAAGTAATTCTCTTCTGGATAGATGTAATTTTTCTTTTTTATCTTGAGATTAACGTTGCGTTTTAAGTTATTGTATGATTCTTGTAAGTTAGTATTGCATATGAAATTTTTTAACTAGTGCAAGTTCTTTAATTTGTTAAAATATATTTGCAACTCTTGACTAAACCGAATTTTTTTATTCACCTTATTAGACTGCTTTTTTTGTTTTTGCATAGGAAAGCAATTGTTGAAATGAAATAAAAAATATGCACTTCATTTTCATTATGAAATACAAGAGGCGCGTAATTTTTAAGAACATTTTTAAATGTATCTAAAGCATTGGGTACAATTCTACGTCGTAATAATGGAATACTTGATAGAGATTTCTATGTCTGATTTTTCGAAAAGCATTTAAATTTAATAAGCTGCGCAAAATGGTCAGATACTCCTAAATTTAAATTTTCAAAAGATATAACTGATTTAGGTTGATTGCTTATAAGATAGTCAATAGATGACTTTGATGTACCAAAAGCGGTAGTTACTATTCTTGTATAATTTTGAGAAACAGAAACCAAATTAAAAGAGGCAGGAATATCGAATAACCTGTTTTTGTTAAAACTTTCTTGTGTTTGATCTATATTCAGATCACCACACAAATATATACATCTATAATTTTGACTTAGTCTGCTTAATAGTGAGGTTAGCTGTGCAAAAATACCATGTAGTCATTTTGACTACACATATATTACATACATCTTTATAGATGGTTATTCCGCAACATTCAAAATGTAATTCAATAATATGATTTGCAACATATGGAATTACTTTTAACGATTTTTTTCAGTTTTTCATGAATATATATTGCTACACCACCATGTAAATTATTACTTCTACAGAAACATGTTACAATATCAAGACCACTTAATGCTAATGCATTTCGAGGATTGAAGGAAATACTGTTAGAAACCCAATGTTCACTTATACAAAAGATGTCAAGTTCTAAGGTGCTAATGTTAAATTCAAGAATATTTTTTTTATTATTAATAGATTGTGCATTGAAATGCATTAATTTATAGAAATTAGTGCAGTCATTAGTAATTGCTGGGTTAAGAGTTTTTGTTTCTCTATCAAAGTCAATGTCTTTTGTTTTTACGCATTTCCTAAAAAAGTATTTCCTTAAATACTTTTAATACTTTTAGAAACGATGTTATTCACCAAATAGTTAGTGTTGTTTTCTACTACATCCTTAGGTGGTTGTTTATCTATCCCAATTTTCTCTTCTGATATGTAACTGTCAAGCTCTTGCACATTCACTAAATTATACCCATAATTTCGGGATTTAAAACGCGCCAATGAAATAACTAAATTTTGACACAATTTTTGTTTTCCTTTGATATTTAAGAAAAATCCGTACTTCGTGTAATCACTTAATGTAAGAAATTTGTTAACGACTAGTACAATTACGTTATTACTGTATTTGTTAACATTTGACACTACTTTGCAGATTATTTTATTGGCATTCAAAATTGCAGAGTTTCTTGTATAATCATCGTATCTATAAGGAATAGTCGTAAAAACAACATTTGTTTGGAAGCATATATTGCAGATATGTAATATTGTGCTTTTGAGACGTGCATAAGTCGAGTTATTCGATCCTCCAATAATAATTACATAATCATCTCTATCAAATGATTTTGTTAAATTTATAATGTCACCAACAACTTGTTCATAATTTGCGTTTGGTTTGAAAAATACCGATACATTATATTTATTATTGTTATTTAATCTGCGTAGTATATCGCTGAGAACACGTCCATGACTATCAGCCAATACTAATACGTTTGATTTCGTAGGAAATGTATTAACACAAGAGTTACCTGTCTTTAATTTGTTGTTAATTGTTTTCGCTTTGTCTTGAAATGCCTGTAGTTGATCAAATCAAATAACGTGCACTTCTTCAGGACTTTCTGCTGTACGAAAAGTTGCTTGAAAAAACGCCATAGTGGTTTTGGTGCCCCTCCTCAACGAAGAACAAATCAATTACAGAAAACTTATAGGAGGAAATATCTACCTTTCATCATAGCTTGTTTTTACATTCAATACAAAACTGTGTACCGAGAAAATATTTGAAAAACAATGTATATATGTTTTTTTATCCGCCAAAGTGAATTTATTTATTAATCGTAACTTTAGAGGTCTTTGAAACAGTATGTAGGTTTAGTTTCACTAGATCTTGTCACAAATTGTTAATTCAATTTTTTAGTTTAATTGCAATAAAAACTAAAAATTATAGTATTAACCGAACGAATAAATCCGTTAAAAGTGCAGAATAAAATATCTGAAAAAAACCAATTGTTTTAATAGCTATCATTATTAGAAATAACGATACCCAGATTTTTGACATTCTTTAGTGTTTTTTTATCTGCCAACACTATATTAACACAAATCAGAATTACCCTTAAGACTCGTTCGGACTCATCAACAAAGTTGATCACCGGAATTTGTTAAAAATTTGTTACTTTTTTAATACTGGAACAGGACAGGTAGAAGAATTTGTAAAGGTATCAATTACCACAACTAAATGCATTATATTTTTTGTTTTAGCAATTATGAAAAAGATAATCCAGTGTGATGTTCCCTCTCCCTACTCTTCTTTGTCAGTTTTGGTTATTAATGTACTAGTTTGGTACTTTATTTTTATTTGTGAACATTGTTGGAATAGACGTAGTAAGTCACACAATAGTGAAGACATAGAAAATAAGTATCAGAAAAAACCGAAACATTGTCAAAATGTATGTTCTTCTTTCACAGTTCTCGATTATTTACAAAAAATGGGACCAAAATTTAACTATGCATTTGAAACAGGTTGTATAATTTTACATGTTCATAAGCGATAGCTAAAAATAATAGCTAATAGTACTACGACTTACAATCTTAGTACTATGGTAATATGATCAACAATATGCAAAAATCTTACTGAAACTGATAGTTAAAGACAAGGAGAACATGAAGTTGTTACAGTTATTGATATAAGTTCTTGTAACTGAATTGCATAAATCGATGCAGAACGCTGGATGAAAAACCAAGAGGATCCCACCATTTCAAGATAAGAAGAAGCCAAAGCAGGTAACTTCAATCTTTAGTTAGAACTACTAGAAGATGCCCTTAAAGTGGAGTACTCGCATGGAATACTAATGTGTAGCCTACTCATAAATAACCTTTTTTGAACTTTATCTAATAGGTGAATGCCCTACTAAAGCTAAGCTGATGCTCTAGTTATAAAAGCGCAAGAAAAATTTAAAGAGACTTTCCATGAACTCATCAGATTAAAAAAAACAGAAAAATATTGTAAAATTGTTAGACTGTAAATTAACTCCAACAAAACCTCTGTTGTCGGCTTCATCAACAAGAAAGAACTCAATGGCCTTAAACCAATTTCGGTAAATTATTAATGATGTAAAAGTCAACACCTTGCCCAAATATCTGGGAACAATTTTAGATAAACGACTAAATTGGATCAAACGCATAGAGCTGCTATTTGCAAAGGTACCCAAGCACTAATGGCGTACAAGAAACTTGTAGGGACTAAACTGAAAAATTATTTTATTTAAGTTGTAATTAATATCTTCTATAATTGAAGTTTCCTGTAGGAACTAGAAAATAAATAAATAAATTAAAATGCAAAATCAAAGTCTTGTGATGGTTTGGCCCATTCTTACCTATGGTGCAGATATCTGGCGTCCGAAGAAGAAAACTAGAAAGATTACAGAAATTAGAAGCATGCGTTTGCGCACCTGTTTCACTGCAAGTATGGACCACATAGTAGATCTGACCCTAATCCATTTGGTATTGGCAAAAAAGGATAAGGATCGAGGTTAAGTCACAGGACAAAACTCTATTCGGTAGAATAAATCTCATACCGGTATCACTAAGAGATGATATTAACAAAAAGTTTCTATTTGAAACCAATTTCTGCATGGCGTTAGGAAGCAAAGAAGATTCGACCTGAGGAAGAATACATATCCTATTACAAAGAAATAAGATTTGCAGAGACGGGTCGAAAACCAAACTAGGTACTAGGGCGGAAGTATTTGGGTCAAGATACCCGGATTCGGAACTTATGGGCTAACGCACAGTACTTTTTAAGCAAAATTATATGAAATTGTACGTTGCGTCCAATTGAATCTGGATAGAAGATATGTTAAGCAAACATAGTCCGACTGCCAAGCACTCGTCATTAAGGCATTGAGCAACATGATCATGAACTCAAACATGGTGAAGATGTGCAAAACCAAGCTAAATAAGCTGGTAGTACTCAATAAGAATAAACTCATTTGGATCTCAGGATATGCTGGGTTAGAAAGAAACCCTTCTTTGGTATTGGTAAGCACAAAATAGAAAAAACGCTCCGAATCGAGAAACGACGGATAAGGAAGGAGTATTTGGATGAAAAAATTTACAGAGAGAAAAACTAATGATTGTCTATTGATGAGTAGAAATAAGTTCAAAATCTTTACGGAATTCCTGAAAAGCCACTGCTCCCTTAGCAAACACTTTGCTAGGTGTGACTACAAACCCGCCGGAGTGCAGATTCTGTCAGATGGCAGATAAAACTCCAGTTCATTTACTCGTGGAGTGTGACGCCATACTCTTAGAAGATCCAATAGTTTTGGAAAATAATTCGTGATTCCTCAGAGACATTGGTCTACGAGATTTACTGTAAATACTGTAGGGAAAACACAATAATTAGAATTGAATAGAAGACATGAGAAACAAAGGATTGTATCGATCATCCCCTCAACTATGCAAATCTGAAAATTAATTAAAGATCACTTGTTGTCTAATTTGATCAACCACGTATCTCTTATAGTTTATGAAATACTTTTACGAAACATAGAAAAAGCTGAACCAGTATCTGGATTTACAGTTTTCAATTTAATATTTTGTTGATGATTAATGACATTTTAATAACTATGATACTTGGTATTTTGGTGTCACATAATTTCCGATGCAGTATCACAAAATATACAAATAGCCTGTTTATCGCGTACGCTCAGTGCAAACATAAAATACATGATTTTTACTGTGTTCGACAACTTTTGTTGTTTGTACAAATGCTAAGAAAATAAAACGATGATCAGAATGATAATGATTTGATTTATTGACTTCTCCATGTTAATCTTATTAAGGATATTGTTAGATTTAGTTACAAAGTTATAGTTTTTAACTGTTTTTCATCACTAATTTTTCAAATAATTAAACACATTATTTCACCTCCTTCACTAAGAGATAAATATAACTAAACATTAAAAAAATCTAGAAAGGAAAAACACATCTGTATGAGAAGAGATTCTGCTTTACCATTCCAAATGATGATATTAATATATTCAATAATATATTAATTAA
The DNA here is from genome assembly GCA_030710515.1 of Abscondita cerata. Lineage (NCBI taxonomy): Eukaryota > Metazoa > Arthropoda > Insecta > Coleoptera > Lampyridae > Abscondita > Abscondita cerata. The sequence continues at coordinate 642,048 of JALBCR010002212.1, forward strand.
ATGATTGTAGCCAGGGACGTATTGAGGCCTCTGGATTCCTTATTGAAGGTGCAAATGTGTAGATTAAAAAAACTCGGGCACTGGTTAGAGCGACGTTTGGCATCACAAAGTGAGGGCTTCTGCAGGCTAGTGACGTTTGCCGTTCGTAGTATCGTAGCTTTTGTGTACACCTACGATGCCAATTACAATTGTTTTTTACATGACGAAAATTCTAGTCTATAAAAGAAAGAATGCCAATCCACCATATTCTTTGAAAAAACTCATTTAATGAGAAAGAAGCACCTACTTCATGGTGCAAAACGTCGCTACGTCACTACGTAACTACACATTTGCACCTTCTATAAGGGATCCAGGTGCCTTAAAAATGCCTAAAACTGATTACCGGCAAAAAATGAAAACATTAAAATTATATGTGTCTGTTCATAAAGTAGCTGACATAGGGAAGTTGCCTCCAGAACATTTTTCTATAATATACTATAACTCTCTATAATACTCTATGAAAGTTGTTCTAGGTGAAGGTGGGAAGTATACACAACTCAATAGGTTGTAATCGCCGACGTTTCGCCCTCCGTGTAACCAGCTTTAATAAAACCCACATAACGGTGGGCAAAACGTCGTCGATTACAACCTACTGAGTTGTGTATACTTCCCACCTCCACCTAGAAGAACTCTTATATAGTATACATATTATGTACATAAAATAGCTGATGTTATTAATAGAAAAAGTAAGGGATATGAACAGTAAAATTTGAACATTATCATAAAGGGTTGTATGGAAAAAAATACAATATCAAGAGACAAATAGACAATTGCAGGGAATAAAAAGAATAAATGAAGGTAAATAATAAAGAAGAATAGAAAACTAATAACAGAAAAATATGCGAAAGAAAGAAAATGATAGCAGACTTTAACACAGAAAACAAAGAAACGGAGAATAAGTATTAGATGAGTGATGAAAAGAGGATGTGCAGATTGTGGGGGAGGAATAGAAAAATATGGTAAATTTCAAAGAATACTGCCGACAATTAAAACTAAATGAAACGGAGTAGTGAATACTATTAAGAAGAAAGGAGAAGCAATTCAATGGAAGAAAGAAATGATAGAGATAGAGAATAAGAAAACCAAATATTCAAGATATAGTGAATAGTGGGTGTGGGGGTTAAGAAGGAAGTATTTTTGTTTAAATTTTGTATAATGAAACCAAATTTTTTTTTCATGTAAATACAAAATAAAAATTTAAACTTTCTGGATAGACTGTTTACTAGTGTTGACATATGCTACTATTGACAGCAAAACTTTGTGTAAAAAAACACTAAAGTTACTGTCCTCAGTAGAAAGGGAGATTTTGAACATGAGCACTTAATTCAAGCAAACTATTACACGGTTTCATAAATGTTTGTTAAATCGGTTGTTAAGTAACTGCCATCTGATTGGTTAAAATCCAAGTTTGGCTAATTAATTGTTAACGGTTTTCAACGATTAAATACGATTGGAGATTTGAAATCTATTTTGCACTTTAATTAAGAACATGACAATGCAATAAACGTCGATACTAATAGAAAAAATACAAAAAAATAATATTCAATATAAGTTTATTCAAAATTAACATTCATTTCAATTGCATTATAGATCAAATTTTAATTATGTTTTATTTTTGTTAATTTCTTGATTATTTGCTCATTCAGATGAATTGATTGTTTGTCATATATTTAATGAGATAAAAAAAATAGAGGGCCGATGGTTTTGTGAGAGTGACTAACAGACAAAATAAAATTTATTTTTAAGTAAAGTAAGTAGTGAACCGGTAACAAAAAGGTTGTTTAATGTGTTTGATTATCACTTAACCCTTCACCCCCGGTGCACAGTTGCCCGGCCTAATGTCGTGGTTCCTTCAGGTGGAATTACTGGCAAAAAGAGGTGTTGAGGACTACGTGAATGACATGATGCTAGTAGGGGTAGCCTTATTAGGTGCCGCCGATCTGGTCATTGGGATGCCAACTAGGTTGAGCACCAGAGAGAGCCTCCACTTATTTCAGGTTACACTAACTAATTCTCGAAGAGCAAATTAATTTATATAAATATTATATGCAGTAATTAAATAGATCTAGTTAACCAATAATGACAAAGATAGGGACTGGAGTCCTCGGTTAGTATAAAAATTGTTCTTAGTTTACCAGATGAGTAATTGTGATTTTATATATTTTACAATAGTAACCTAGACTCCGTACTTAAATAATCTTGTTTGTGTTTTATTATAATAAAATAAAATTATATAAACACAAATTAAAATTAAATTTTTTTGTGAGAGGTTTGTCAGTAAATTTTGAGTAAATGCATCAATTTGTTTCTGTTGTTAAATTATTGTTAAATTTATTTTTATTTAGTAATGTGCTTTGATTGATGTATTAAATAGGGACTTTCTTATCAAAATGAAATATTAATTTGATTGAAACTAAATCTTATAAGACTGTGAATCCATACACAACGTTCCATAATTATTTGGTAATATATCAATAATAATTATTGCAAAGCTCTTTACTATAATTAGCACAATCTGTCTATAAAATATTAGCACTAATTAAGTCATATGACGTGGTAGAATTATCAGAAACATAAAGGTTATTACGTTTTCGAATCTAAACTTTACAATTGTATTTCAGCAATCTCAGCATATGTAGTCTAAACGCATTAATTTCAACAAAAATTTATTTTTACGCTGTTACAACATAAATCTAAAATTTTGCTACTATGTATAATAAATATGACTAGCTATAAAAATCGCGAAGCGTTTCTCATATTTTACGGTATAATATTATGGCCAATCTAAGTACGCATCAAAAGTTATCTGAATCGAACGATGTTTACTAAGAAAAATCTTTAGAAACTTTGTTTTTTTCTTTAAATAAAGTTATTATTTCTGAAGTCGTTGCGTAAATTTATTTAAAGAAAGTGTCAAGTTGTCGCGTCAATAACTGACATACAAGACATAATTTGAACATACCACCGTCAGCATAAACAGAGTTGTACTTTAATTGTGGATCCCAGTATTGTTTCCATTAAATGTAAAAAATACTGACATTTGTGGCATAAAAACAGTTAGACATATACTTTATCTTCTTTCTAATAAAAAATACCTTAACTTTAGTTTTTTTCTCTGTATCTCAGACCTTAGTTTTCTATTGATTCTTATCGATACATCAAAGTCTTTTTTTCAAATCCCTTTAGAATTCCATGTCCAATATCTCGTTGAATTCTTAACTTTTAAAAATACGATTGATTTGTCGCAGATTTGAGTTTTTATGCGATTATTCATTATTATACAACCCCAAGGAATCTCTTAATTGCTGATTCTCGTATCCTCATTGTAGATAATTTGTTGTTTTGCATTTGTTTTTTCACGTAAGCTTTTTTTTTGGTATAGTCTACAAAGTTTAATCTAACAAAATTTGCCGTTGAAATCTAATCACGTTCGCGCTTGTACCAATTTAGGACGTCTGTGTTTGTACAAAACAACTTTTTAAGAGTTAAGGAAAACGGTTATCTAATAAATTTTGTCTCTTCAAAGATTTTCCTTTCCTAAACTGGAAATAACTAATAAAGTTAAACCTTCGAAATTTATAATGGGACAAATTGAACTTTCGGGTATTTGAACTGGAAATCGCTCAAGCTTAAAGCTTTATCGTAGGATATCTCAAAAAGCGCGAACAAACAATTAACGTAACTCGCATTAACGGTAGTGACAGAACAATTTAGATAAAGTTAACATTAACGTAAATTCCAATCGCATTTACGTAGTAAGAATAGTAACTTTATTTGTAAAGAAAATGGAAGCATTAAAAGCGCCGATGTTTACTCAACTAATACACTACTAAACGAGATGACTAACGAAAAATGTTAAATTATACGCAAAACCAAAACAGATGTTTGTTACGTGGTAATTCCATTTGCCGTAATGAAAATAAATTATTGGATTACTTGCACAAACCATTAGGGAGAACCGCAAACGAAACAAATAAAATACTCTAATGTAAACATTGCCTAAACAAAAAAAGAGCATAAGATGTTTTGCTAACAACTGAAGATAGAAAAAATTATAATGGACATAGATAAAAAAATGTGGTTTAATTTGGTAATTGAGATTATACGGGGATTATTCTAAAAATTAATTAATTGAAGTTTGGATTACATATGTTTTTATATTAAACTAAATAATTAGATAAATAAATATTAATAATATTTTGTAAGTTTAATGACCTATTTCTGATTCTTTTACGTCCTTAAAGTTAGCAGACCAGTTGAGGCAAATCAATAATTTTGTACATTAGAAATTAAGTGCTCATTAATTGCTAATGAAGTACCTCAATTACGATTTAATTGCTACAGTAGTTTTAGAGATATTCAATGATCTGCTACCTTAAAAAAAAGTTAGCAGACCAAGTATCTAAAAATAGTTTTAGAGTTTGATTAAAATGCCTAAATTGGTCAAAAAATTAAGTGCTATTTAAGTGATTCATGTTCACTATCTTAGAAGCACTCAAAAAACTCTTTTTTTCTAAATAACCCTTTGATCTGCTATTTTTAACAGACCAAATGTTAAAAGCCACCTTGGCCAACTCTAAAATCAAACTTTAACACATCTACAGATTTAAGTGCTTTATGTTTACTACCTTAGAAGCATTCAAAAAACTTTAACCCATTGATCTGCTATCTTTGGCAGGCCAAATGTTAGAAACTATCTTGGACAATTTAAATCGAATTTTAACACATTGAAGTGCTATTTAAGTGCTTCATCTTCACTATCTCAGAAATACTCAAAAGCACTTAAATCCATAGATTTATTCAAGTTTGATTTTAGTTGTCTAAAGTGGTTACTAGTATTTTATCTGCCAAAGATAGCAGATCAATGAGTTATTTACATGTTTTCGAGTGCTTCTAGGATAGTAAACATAAACCATTTAAATAGCATCTAAATCTATAGATATCTTAAAATTCGATTTTAGTTGTCCAAGGTTTTTAACATTTGGTGGACCAATGACAGCAGATCAATTAGTAATTTAAAAAAAAAAGAAAGTTTTTTGGATGCTTCTAAGGTAGTGAACATAAAGCACTTAAATAGCACTTAAATCTGTAGATGTGTTAAAGTTTGATTTTAATTGTCCAAGGTGGTTTTTAACATTTGGTCTGCCAAAGATAGCAGATCAATGAGTTATTTAGAAAACAAATTTTTTTGAGTGCTTTTAAGATAGTGAAGATAAAGCACTTAAATGACCAATTTAGGCATTTTAATCAAACTCTAAAACTATTTTTAGATACTTGGTCTGTTACCTTTTTTTTAAGGTAGCAGATCATTAAATATCTCCAGAACTAAGATACACCTGTTATAACTTGCTTTGTCGTTCATAGCAACGTTTGATAAAAATTTTTTGAATCACGAGTTATTTTTAATAATTTGAATAATATTTTAGTAAATTCGTTGCCAATTCAAGTAAAAAATTTAAACTTTTAATAACATCTCTTTATTGATAGAAATTAAACGCTGTTCATTTAAAATAATAATACAACTTAAAAAAAAGAATCAATCTGGGGGATTTGAACCTTTGTAAGAATCGGCGATAAATCAGTGGTAATGCGTTTAGACAACTGAGCCACGCCGAACATGAACGACGCATCTATTACTTATTCATTTAAATAAAGCTTTTTATCACACGATACATTTTTTGAAATATTTTTAATATGTTTTGTTAAATTTAATAAATTTTTACAAAAAAACGTTTTCTGGTACACATTGTAATGTGTTCTGATACTGGAAATATCCTAAAAACACTTTGGGGAAGTATAAATCGGATTTTTCAAATTTCCCATGTTAAACCCAATGCTTCAGATTTCCTGGGACACACGGTATAATTAACTAGCAAACCCGAAAAGTTAAATAAATTTAAATTAAACAACTTTTACTTAGCCGGATCATTATTAATAAAAATAATTTGCAAAAAAATTCTCGAATATTTTTGGTTAATCAGGATTCACATTATTGTATTTTACCACTGAGCAATGATGGTGTGCATATTAATTTGCTTTTTAAGGTCTTGTCCTTCCATCTCCAGTTAACTTTATCAGCCGGTTCACTACTATGGAAACACAGTATTGAACCACAGTATACATACTAACATTCGGTAGCAAAACTTTGGTTTACTGAAAATCGGATATGCAACAAACTCCACATTATTCAAAATGGCGTATAACTATCAGATGATTTGTGTCATTTGTGGTATTGTAGTATTAAATCAACCTTATTAATTGACATTGACTAGTTTTAAGTGTTTTACTGTTTTAAGTACTAAGTGTAGGTTAGTATAATCAATCATAAAATTGTTTTTATTTTCAAGTGATGAAACTGAATTAGGATAACAGATGATTTAAACCATATACTCTAATTGTAGCTGTTTTTGAAGCAGTTGTAAACATTGGGTTAATAGTTGTGATACGCTCGAGTTTGTAAGAAGTACTTCAAGAATCATATGTTCATGAACGATTTAACTAATCATTTATTTGCAGAGGCCTATCCTAATGTTGAAAGTTTCGAGCAGCCGTGTTCAAGTACAAGTAAGGAAATGATTTATTTTACTAAGCACATTAAGCGTACCCAACAAAGCTTATTGTAACTTATATTTTTAGGTACGTACATTAATGTTTATTTATTTATGTTAAGAAATCAAATATGCTGCAATCAACATTACACTGATGCACTTAACGTAGTATTTATAGAAATATATTTTAAATGTACATCATTCAAAATGACGTCAAGGTCACTAAAAACATAATTCAAACATCAAAGTGCCGCTGAGATGTTTTGTTACTACTCGTAGTATGTATACTGTGATTGAGCCATCAAATCTCATTTTCCAAGGTAATTAACTAACAGATAAAATCAACTGGAGGTGAAAAGACCAGAAGTAATTGTGTTATAGTTAATATTTTTGTACAACATAAAATATGTTCTATTTAGAACAATTAATATCAAATCATTATCCAATTTCTTATCATATGCCAATCGGTATATACAATTGTGCTAAGGCACCATGGGCAAGTTTTACGCAATGGTCAAATACATCAATCATAATCCATAAAGTTTTTAAAACGATCATTATCCTTAACAAAAAAATTAAAAACATTGTTACTATGTTTAAGTGGGAAGTTTTAAGCAAAAATCAGTATTTTGCACACTAAACTTTTTCTTGTTTAAAATGGCTCTTTGAATCAAGACCAATGCCCAACACTGAATCAAATTCTTATTTAAAAATATGAAACACAAAATTTTGTTAAATTGGGTCAATACATTGTTATAAAAGATTCCCTGGAACTAATAACAAAAATAAGGTGAAATTAAAAAGGTATTTGAGAAATAAACTCCGATGATGTTCAAGTAGCCGGAATTGGTTCGTTTTATAGAAACTGTCACTTTGAGAAAAAAGAAAAGTATGGTTTTTTTGATAGTAAAAAAATCATCAGCTATCTAAAATATATAGTTTATAAATCTTCAATACTTAGGATAAAGAATGTACATAATAAGTATAATTATAAAAAAACCTAAAAAATTAAATCATTTTTTTTTATCGGGCACAGAATTGCTTTATTATATTCTTTGAACAATAAAAAGAACTATATAGTGCTACCGTACAGATAAATTTTTCCAAATTAGTGGAAGTTATTTGCCTCATTTCCCTACTACATGAAGACATTCATGTATAAAAACTTCGCCAAAGCTAAAGTTTGTTCGGTTTACAAACAAAAGAAACACAGACCCACCGATCTATTAAAAATGTTACGGCTAAACACCGAAAGAACTGTTAACGATCAACAATCTTGGTTGGTGCGCTTTTTACAAACAGGAGACCTAGTTTTGTTGTCAACCGCAAACATTACCACCATTACTTCCAAGCACATCTTTACAACCAACTTTTAAAATAAAATCTACATTTTGGTGGTAATATTGGAAAGTTCATCAACATGATAAAACCAGTGTCACTGATGAAGTTGGATATTTTGTTCAGTCAACCGAGCCGTTCATCAATCATACCTCACACATCGGTAGTCAAATTTCTGTTTGTGTTCTCAAATATAAGAAATTGTAGGGGGTATAAAAATGTCACAACCTTCGAAGAAAGCAGTACACTTCTAACGAAGATAAGTTAATTTATAAGAAAAACCATTTTTTTAGGAACATCATTGCAAATTCTAATTATTTTTATTTTGTACAACTTTAGATTTAATTCTCAACGTGCGCTCTCTGCAGTACAGTTTTGATTTGATAATCATTTCTTCCGAAACGTCACAGATTTAATTGTATTTCCTTTACGTGTTTTTTAATAATCTAAAATCTACTTCCTTAACAACTAATCAGCAAATTTTCAGAATAGGTGTAAGAGATTGTGACCATTCCAAAAATGTAATAAAAAATGTCTACGGTTTCGAAAAGATATTCTTTTAAACAATATACCGCAAACCGTAACTTATTCTGCAATTTTGTTAAAAATATTCTAGAACACACTTTTCCAATACATAGATTACTTGCAGGTACCGTGAACCAGGTGAAGATAGGTACCTGTTAACAAAAGTGAGATGCGTGTCTTACCACATCTCGTGTATAAAGAACACGTACAAACAGTATAAACTAAGAAAAGTCAAAAGTTAACTGTAAAAACAATGAATGTTTAACCAATCGCCTTCTTGTACAGTTGTATAGCGCACTTAAGTATACACCTCTGATGAGTTCATAATAAAAATGAAAGAGCATCAGGTGTTTTTTTGTTGCGTAAATGCTACTGTACAGAAATACTTGGCTCAGTATCGACACAAGTATTAGAAATTAAAAGTTATCGCTTTTGATAACGATAATGCGCATAAACATTCACTGTCGTTATAGTAAACTGTTGGCATATCTTATTACCTGTTAATCCACTAATCTGAAATATGAATCATATGTATATTTGTAATTAATCGACTTTCTATTAGATTAAAATAATCTTACATTGCAACATACGTAGGGTGCATAGGTAGGTGTTTAAGGTATTCGAAAGGGTGGGTTCTAGAAATAAATAGTTGAAAAACTAAATTGATTTATCAAACAGCTTGTGCAAATAAGGAAATAATTAGAAATAACAAAATTAATTTTCGAGCTCAACGAAAAATTATAATAAACAAATCAATTAAAGGGTTGTCTAAAATAGAAAATAATTTAGCGGTAATAAACACGTAGGTGATTGCATTTGCAAATTTCCATTTATGCATTTTGCTGACACTCAACGTAGGCGCGTTAGCATTAATTAAAATTAATTGGTGTAAGTTTTAATGAACACGTCCCTCCTGTTTGAATCTACAGATGTCTGGTAGCTGATGACAACTGACAGCCAATTACCCCAACCTTCTAACCCCGTCCCTCTAACCGCGAAAATCCCTCTGTCGATAACACGGCCTCCGATTAAAATCCACCAGCGACATCAAAAACTTTCACAGAATCAGATGTTAATTTGCAAATGTCAGTTTCAAAGTTATACTAAAAGTCAAATCACTTCAGTTGTGAAAATCGATTTACGTTTGCGACAACGCTCGTAATAAATACAAAGTTAGATAACTAACTTTACCAATTTCTACTCTATTCATTGTTTGTTAGAATGCTTCTGATTTTAGAATTGTGCTTCCTACTCGGATATGTTTGAATATCGTCCTCATTATCTCTTACTTATGCACTCAACTTGTGAATAATAATATTTATTTATGCAGGTTTCTGAAATTTGCATTAAAATGCAACAGTATCTCTCTGTTATGTTTGAAAATTAAGTAATTTTAAATTTTCTACAGCTGCAAATACGATTACTTTATATGGAGCAATCAAATATAAAAATATTTTGACTAAAATATATTTGTTCCATCTTAATACATTCTATACCAGTGATGCTGAAAATAAAGAAAATATATATGCGGATTATGCATTACAGCGTAATGGAACAGTTTGCTACTCTCATCGTCATAGTAATGCACGAGGCGATAGCCGAGGAGAGTAAGACGGTCTAAAACAATCTCATAGATGTATGAACTACATTAAACTCTTACCTATTGTTATAAATACTGTTACATCAAGAAACCTAATACAAGTCGGTAAAATCAAAATTCCTATTTGATTTACGTTTAAGCACGCATAGGAGGCGTTTCTTTCTCTCACATAACATAATATCAAATTTTAAACGTTTATTATGCGAATGGTAGACCTAGATTTAAAATTGAAAATCACCGTTTAGACCGTAAGCAGTTTGGTGTTGCATGTTTTTGTCGTTAGTATTATGTTCTTTTTCAAATTTCAGATTTTTCACTTCTTCTTCTTATGTGGAAAGCATCTTGTCTTTTAATTAGTTGAACACCATATCAGGATAAATGCTAATGGGAAGCATTAAAAGACTTAATTAAATTGACAATTTTTTATAACTAATTGTTTTGCCTTTTCCTCAAATCCCGACGTTCTCCGGAATTTATTTAGCTACTGGGTAAGTAATCATTAATTAAATAAATGTAACAACAGTAAAATAAGTTATTACTTACAAATTTTCACTTATTAACCGTGTAAACGATTTGATAGTTGATTGGATAAAATCGTTGTTTTATAATGATTAACTCCAGAAAATCCGGGTTCAATTCCGAATTTTGTAATTGTTTTTTTATTAATAAAATTATTATTAATGTTGTTATTAATATGAATAATAACTGGTTTTACTAATCTTTTGGTAAAATACGCTTAGAATGCTCATTATTAGCACATCCATTTTTTTAAATACATCTTGGTAAATGACACACGGGATACAGGGGCGACATACGTAATCGGCAAATTGGATATCATATGCATGTGTTGTAAGCAAATCTCAAGTGAGTGTGCTATATGGTACTGTAGATATAAATTACGTCAACTATAAAGTAAACTTAAAATTTTAACAGCGTTTTATGGTTACTGGAGTGCAAGTTTTTAAACTAAACTTCTAGTAATTAATACTAATGTTTTTCACATTATAATAATAATAATTTTTAACTTATTTCTGTCGGAATGGGATGTTTTAGAGGTCAGTAAAGCGGCGTACCAATACCATTGTCTAAGACTTTTTAGCGCTAGAATATTTTGGCACCACGATAATAATTGTTTGGACCGTGAATGTGTTGGCATTGACTTTGTTACCTTTATCGGATGCTTCTAATTTCAACAAACAAAAAAAAAGATTTTTGTTCAAGGTCATTCAAAATTCCCAAATAATGTCACCAACTAACAGATCTTGTAAAACCCTTCTATTTTTATTTCAAACATTTTTTAAAAAAATCGACACCTTCCGAGATTTGACTATTTGGCAGCCCCAATTTTTCATGTTTAACTGGTTATAACTCAATAACTGTCCATTATTGAGCTTTGTGAACTTTTGCACGTACACTCACTTTTTCAATCTAAACAACTTTTGTGTGTACCTCGTCCCCAAAGAAAACTTTAGTATTGTGCAAAAAACATTTTTTGAAAATTTCAAGGACACCCTTGATTTTTCAAAATTAAATTTTGTAACAAAACAACAAAGCTATTCTGATCCCCAGAAGTTTAAAATTTAGTTCGAATATTCTTTGTCTTTTTCAAGAGACGACCAAACAATTTGAGAACACACTGTATACATAATAAACAAAAATAATTAACTACTCATTCGTGTTTTGTTGATAATGAAATAATTGATTTAAACCCATTCTATTTAAATTTAGAAAAATAAAGTTAAATACATTTGAATTGTTTTTGATCATGATTTAAGAAAAACCTTGCCAAAATATTAATTTTTTATTACATACGTCCTTATTATATTTTATTACAATATTTTTTAAAAATAAAATTTTTAGTATTAACGTCCTGTAACGCACACCTTCCCATAACGGAAAATTTCAAATTCTCTACAGCTGTCCGTTGTTGAGAGGTTTTACTGAACAGCACAACAAAAAAAATTTAAAGTAAAACTAGAAATTTTTGACACTTTTTTGTTGTTTTTGTACACACGCTGGTGCACTGGTTTAAGAATGGACTCCTCCAATGTAAATAAAATAGAATAGAATAAAATAGAGTAAATTATTTTTTATAATAACTATAGAATTATAGCAGGTCATTAAAGTAGTAGAATTTAAATATTTCCATAGAATACCCATATATACTAAATAAGAAAAAAAATGAGACAGTTTAGAAATTTAGTAAAGACATTTATAACTACGTTACTCTTAAAACAATTTTTAAATGTTACCTACATTCCTAAAATAGATATGCTCATTTAATTTACCCTATTGTCTCATTTTTTCTTTTATTGAGTGTACATATTATTATATATTATACTCTGGGTCCAAGATGAGGATTCTCACTATAGGGATCTCAAAAATTATAATAGATACAACTCTGGTTAAATGGGAAATAAGTTGTGTAATTAGGTGACCAACAAAAAAAAATTAAAAAATTGATGGTGTGTTTTTGTTTTTGTAATATTTGAAAAAAAACGGAATTTTTGAAGTTTGAATGTTACATGGCATAGTCAGTTTTTCAATCGGACGTTTTGTATTTTATTATAATTTCCGAGATTCCCATAATGAGAATCCATATCTTGGACACAGTATATACAATCTACAGAGTAGGCCATTAGTGCGTGCACTAGCGATATCTCAAAAATATTAAGTAAACAAAAAACTTTATTAATGAAAGTTGTGCAAATCAATAAACTGCAAATTTAAAATTTTTGTTTATACAGGGTGTTCTATAAAACGCGACATACCAAAGTTACATATTTTTAAATAGAATTACTCATTTTTTCAAATTTGGATTTATTTTTTGTCTCTCAAAATCAGCTTTATTCATGTAATATTCTCTAATAACAATCAGCTATGTGGTGTATCAAATGAATGTTAATAACGTTTACGTCATCAAAAAGTTTTTATTGAATTATAATGTATAATGTTATATAACGTGAACGTTTTCTTGATACATCACTTATCTGATTGGCAGCCGTATTAACAAAAGAGGTCGATAAACAATGTTTACACTAAATTTAAAAAAAGCGTTTATAAGGGTAGCAAAATGCATTAAAATAAGTTTAAATCTAATGTGTCTGGGATAAACTGGGCCCGTCCTCTGTTAGAGAACACAAAGAGACAACTCAAAAAGTGTCGGCGAATTTAAAAAATCTCGTATTTTAATTACGATCAAACAAATATGCAAGATAAACCTATTAAGCAAAAACTGCTGTTTCGTCGTGGTACCAAATATTCAGAAAGTACATATATGTAACTTTACGAAGACAGCGATATCAATTATGATTTAAGGTTCAGCCTTTAGAGTTTTATTGCCTCCTTACATCATGTACAAGGCAGAGAAAATGTGGCAGCAATGAATAGAATTTGGACCAAAACGTAGGCCTCGTTGTTACGACGGGTGTTGTATCTCAAGTTTCAGCTACAATAGGACTCACTATGGGTGGATAGACACAAACTTTGCAAAGTGCTTTCGAGCGATAACCTCTCGTCCCATTTCTCAAATACTGCTTTACAACAATGTCAAGAAAATAGATTGCCTTTGTTTGTCTTCTAAAGAACACACCTCAACCAACCTCTTGATGATGTTGGTCCATTTACTATGATTTGGAGGTCAGTGTTATTGAATTGGTAGAAAACCAATCCACAACAAACTTCTATTGACAAAAATATTTTACATATTTATTGGCTTCCACTTTTCTTGAATTGAATAAAAAATCGGAAAATGCTGTAAAAAGATTTGATAGTTTTATTGCAAGCTACAGGAATTGTGACTTGTGTTCTGTTAATAATACTTGCAACCAGCAACGTTTTGCAGCAGGACCTTCAAGAAAGAATATTACAAAACAAAAATTACCTGTAGAACCTGGCAAAAGCGTAACACCAAATATTAATGCAGATTCTAAATATTCTGATTTAGATGAGCCATTAACCCATGACAACTCTAACGACGATCTCTTAGAAAATGAGAATGATGCTCTACGAGCATAGGCAGAATACTTTCAACCAGAAGATAATGAAATTGCGCCTGGCAAATTTGTGTTGGTTAAAGTTTATGGTGGATCAAGAAAGAAAACAATTTATCGGTACACAGCTATTGAAGAACAAGTGAGAGTGGATGAAGAAGAAAAACAAATGATTAATTGGGTATGAAACCTTTCTACAAATTCTAAGATTTCTCCAATTCAAGTCGATGACGACTTTGTCTCGGATATATCTGATGTAATTTTACCAAACCCGTCAACGGACCAAATTGATGGTCCTGACAAATGCTTCTTCGAAAAAGTTGTTGCTTTAAAAATGAAGTAATTTTAATTTTTGTGTAAATTTTTTTTTTTTTTTTAAAAAAAAAAAAAAATTTTTTTTTTTTTTTTTTTATTTATTTGATTTATTTATATTAATTTAAAAAATAATTTTTAATATTTATTAATTTTTTTAAAATTTAAAAAAAAAAACATTTCGACGCGATATTATATTTGCGCTAATGGGTACGTTTCACGGTTATATTGGTGGGTGTTATTTTTAGTTTGTTTGTATTTTAGCGACAACTGCAAACAATTATGTGATTGACGTATGATTCAGACAAAAGAACATTTTTTGCAAGCGTTAGAAAAAGAATAAATAAACTTGTAATTGATCTGGTAAAATTTAGTGTATCTGTTATTTGCAAATCTAGTAAAACAACCGCAGAAATCCAAAACCGAAGTAGAAAAATCCGCAAATAAAAAAGCCGTCGAAAAAAAACCGCGGAAAACAATTCTATGGTGTAAAAGTTGGAGTGCAAAAACCGCAAAAAAGAAAGCCGGCAAATGATGCCCATAATATACAAGAATATTTGAATTTACCAGAATATTGCTGTGATTCTACATTTCTATTAAAGATTACAACTTAATGGAAGATAATAAATAATGGAAGATAATAGATAATAGGTAATAGCAAAAAATTAATAAATCAATTAAAAAATAATCGTAGAGTAATCGATTGTAGTAGCTTCCTAATGTTCTTTTGAGAAAAAAATTTCTAACACTACTTTATGCGATTTTTTCCCTCAGCTTTTTTTTCGACGGTTTTTTTGTCACTGACTTTTTTTTCGCGCTTTTCTTTCCGTCGACTTTTTTTGCGGCTTTTTTAACAGGCTTTATATTCCTCGGCATTGTATATGTTACTAAATTTTAAAACAAAACGCTTATATAAATAGCTATAAGTCTTTACACAGGTTTGTTTTTATTATACGAAATGAGCTTGCGTCGAGATAAGCTCGCGTTAAAATGATCTCGCATCAAAATGATTTTGTGCGTCAAAGTGGCTGCGTCGAAATGAGCTGCTTCGAATATTCACACACTCTTTCGCCTATTTTTTGTAATAACCTGGGCAAAATATGAGAATCTAACTTATTTTTGATGGTAACTCAAATAGGTACCACCACCATAGAAAATTTCTTATTTTAAACTATATGTCGATACAATAAACTTTATTAATTTTACTTCAAGTACAAATTTTACTTTTACAAGTTAAAAACTTTATATGCATTTATTTTAACAAGACTGTGTAGTTAATATTAAAAAAAAAGTTGTTACAATGTAGCTTGCTACCTAACTAACCTACATAGACATGCTTATAAGTTTCTTCAAAAAGCAATTGCACGAGTAAGTAGTGTAAAAGAGAAACGTAAGAAGATTAGTTATGAAGTAAGTCTGTTTGTCGACGTTTGTACGTTAAAGCCGCTTAATTTTCGATAGCTTAAAACTTGAAAATAACCAATACGGAATACGTGCCAAAAGATGTACTATAAAAATTGGCAACAGGTAGAACTATTCGATTTAAAATGACCAACTGAAAAATAAATGAATAATGTTTTATCTGCATAGTTTTTAAAAAAAATTACTGTCAAAATTAAAAATGTGTTGATAATGAGAGTTCAATATTAAATTACTTGTGTAAATTTATTGTGGCTCAAAATATGTGAAAATGTCACAAATTTCATCCTAATGAATGGAAGATATCTTAAAGCTTAACCAGAATTTTCCGTGTAATCTGTTTTTTTTTAAAAGTTGTGCTACTGCTCTAATAAATACTTTTAAAATTTACAGGTTATTGCTTCTATAGGGCGTTGGCCTGTCGCAACAGGCTCAAGTATATACCCAGTTTTGGTCAAACATTTAGGATTTTCATATATGCTATATTATTTGTTTTTTATTTATCTCAGTTTTACTTTTCAGTTATTTGTTTTTAAAAAATCATAAACGTTATTAATTAATTTGCGCAAACAGCGTTTGTTTACTAATGAATTATTATACCCATTAAAATTGAATGCATATCTTAGAGTGAAATCACTAAAGTTTAGAATAGTATCATATGGTCATGTTCCTTAAGTGCACAGTAATTACAGCAATTGCAACCACAACTATACATTCCAAACATTAACTTAATGGATAAATACACTTAAGTGCATAAGTTTCGGAATCTTATTTGATTGAATAACTAATAGGGTTTATTCATGTTACCTTTTAAATTTTATTCATATACTACCGTAAAAAGAAGGCGTAAAGATAAAAAACGAAATTCAATCTTACGGAATGTGGTGTTATAGATAAATAAGTTAGGTCAACTTAAAAAGAATCCAGACAGACAACAAGATTTTATTGGACAGACGTGTGCTTCAAAAGGGAATTGGAAAACAGTGCGAAAAAGTTGTCTAAATTAACAATTTAAAGAAAAGCGCAGCCTGAACTTTCTAACGACAATAAATTTTATAATTGTTAAAATTTTTAGTTTCGATTACGCGATTTTTGGTTTCAGGACGCATTGCCGTAAAATAAAGGATGTTAATTAATCACAAACTGAAGCGGTAACAAAAAGACGTAAAAAACTTTATATTGCTGCAAAGTTCCAAAGCGTATCCTCTATATTGTCCGCATTACGATTTATACTTTTCATCATCGTCATGAAACTAAATATTATTTTAAATCGTACCTCCAACAGCGGTTGAAGACAAATACAATGCATATAAATTGTCAATTTAAAATGTAAAAAGATTTAAGGGTTATTAAGTGTCCAAAATAAATGGATTAAATGGGTACTGACCGAAAGATCACCTCCATAAAACGGATGTATTACGAATGTTTCATTGCCCACGTGGATAACTCCGCTGACACCATTACACGTGTGAAATGCTGCCGTTGCACCAGGATAATCCTGTACAGTTCCATGATAGTAGCAATGCTCAATTTCCTGAAAACAAAATCACACATAAATATTGTTTATGTCAAAAATTAAACTCACAAAAAGGCCTAGTTTATTATATTTGCCGACGAAAAATAAAATATTTACGAACTCATTCTGATTTCTATTGTGTAACGTCACTAAATGGTTCTATTCACTACCATTCTATTGATATTGATGTCTTGAAATTAATTCGATAAAAGGTTCTTGTAAAAAAAATTTATTGCTTTATTTGTAAGATGGAAAATAAAAAAAAGAAATGCGAAGGAAAGTCGTGCAACAGAACATAACGCAGAAGATTCTGAATTTTAATTATTTTACATTTAATGAGTCTTTAAATGTTATCAAAAAGTAGCTTTTAACGATAGAATTTCAATTTGAACGGCGAAAAATTTAAATCAAAAAGCAATGAATATATTCATTAAATTTTTTTGGCGATCCTCCACGATGTTTATTCACGCAAACGAGTGCATAAGTATTAAATAAATTTTGCTGAAAAATAAAAAATCGTTTTAATTATTGTTTGTAACTAAAAAGTTTTGATTTATTTTGAATTTGAGTTTCGAGTAGTTATTGAAATGGAAATTTATGGAAGAAGTTTTAACATATAACCAGACGAAGATTGAGAGTGTTTAGAAAACGACATTGAGGACAGAGAAAGCAAGAAGAAAATTGGAACGGGGTGTTATGAGAGCAAAGGCGAAGAGGGGAAAAACAATTCGGTCAAATTATATCATAAATATTATACTCCGATGGCAAACTTATATGTTAAGAAACTATTACAATTATAACAGTAAACAGCAGTAACCGTTTAAACGAATATTAGAATTTTAAAGAATTATTCCTTTTTAGGATCTTCCAAAAATGGAGGCAAAAAAACACTGTATTTTTATAAAATTATAGCTGACGTTTTGCACCTATTATATGGGGATTCTTCAAAAAAAAGAAACTTTCTTTTAGACCGTTTGGTCAAACACAAAAAACTACAACAACATGGAAAACATGGATAAAATTATTGAATTAATTATTTTTTATGTTTTGTAGCTTTGTGTTTGACAAAACAGCAAGAAAGTTATTCGCCTTGAAGAAACTCCCATACGATAGGGGCAAAAACAAAAACCAGTGTCTTTTTTTATATCCATTTTTGGAAAATCAAAAAGAATAATTCTTTACAAAGTCAGAGGAGTCATACTCACTTTACATACAGAGTGATTCACGGTCTATAGTACCTTACAAACAAAACCGAATTATTCTGAAATTTGTTATTTAAGTAATTGTGGATAATCTATCGACCTAAAATATTTTTGCCGTTGAAACTTCTTGTGGAAATATGTAGCACTTTTTTTATTTCAAATGGCCGGCACATGCGGTATATCGCAAAGCAAACTTCTCTACAGAGGACTTACGTACAGGAAGTTGGTAAACCACACCAAAAATGTTACCTTTTTACGAATTCAAAAACCGTAGCAATAAACGTTTAATTTGGGAAATGTTTTTAACAAATATTTTAGAAAATAATTAATATCTCAAAAATTGCTAAGAAAAAATAATCAGAACGTAATGGCGGATCAAAAAAGCCAAAATATTAAAGATATGCTATTTGAAATAAAGAAGTTGCCACATATTTCCAAAAAGATGTCAGTGGACATTCACAATTATTTGATCAACCAAATTTTCAGAATAACCCTATATTTCGTTTTTCACAAACGTCTAAAGTAGCATTGACAATAAATCACCCTATATATAAAGTGGGTATAACTCCTCCGGGGTGGCTTTTTAAAGAATTATTCCTTTTTGGATCTTCCAAAAGTGTAGATAAAAACTACATAACTTTGTCAAAAATATTTGTCAACATATTTTTTTTTTAGACATAGGATTTTTTAGGATACTTTTTGATATGACTATACCGTAAAGATGCTTGCCCTACTAGACACGCCCATTCAAAGACAATCTTGTGTGAGTGTAAAAGTTTCTCGAACCTCATGATTGGTTGAGGTCATATATATTATGGGAATATCTTATGCCATTTACCAATCTCAATCCACGTCACAAAGTCAAAATTCCGAACTATTACCTATGCACCAACGACCACGACGCAAGAGGCTCAAACAATCACTCAAGCACCACGTGGCCTATTCTTCTTTCAATTTTATTTAAACCACTTCAATCATTGTAGATCAAGATAATTGTTTCCTACAAACCACTTAAATCTCCTTTAACCAACAACGACCTAAACAAATTAATTCCTAATAATAATCCTACCGCATGCGATTTGAATTACAAACACCCGTCTTAAAATAGCCACATTTACTAGTCAAACGGACAAATTTGATCTACCTTTATAGATGCACATTTGTAACGTTCTGCACTCGCTCCTACCGCACCAACTTTTATTTCACCTTCCGACGGTATAACCTAGACAAAAACGCCCAGTTTTGACCACAACTCGGGTAATCCTCTACGGCGGACCATTTTCTCGCACCCAACCCTTAGGCAAAATCATCGTATTGGACCAAATTTACTCAGATTCTAATAGACCAAATAGATTATATTCCTGTTAAAAACACTCGTCACGACATCAACCTAGCCACCGTATCCTTCTAAAATTCTGCACTACAATCACACACTTAATCACACCTCCACTAGACCCACTACTTTAGCGCCTTACCTAAAAACCCATATCCGACGGAAAAACGACGTCGAACACAAACAATTACACACTCTAAACCCTCATAAAAAATAAATCCTAAATCGACTACAACTTCAAGCCCTCTCCAAAATCCAAACTTTCCGCAACAAGTCCTGGACCGCCAAACTCGTATCTTCAAACCACGACAACCACTTTTGATTTTTGCAAAAAGTCATTGCACTCACCAAATTTTCAACTCTATATCCTAGAGATTATCATTACTCAAAACCTTTATTTAATACTAACTATTTAGGCTCTTTCCGAACTCGTTTCGGCCACAATTCCGTAATCCTCCACCGCGAATTTTTTTTCTCAATCCACGCGTAGACTAAATCACCGATTGGGCAAAATTTACCCAGATTCTAATAGAAGAAATAGATTCCATTCTTGTTATAAACACCCGTCACAACATCGACATCCGCGTTCTCCTAGCATAATCACACACTCAGTCAATCACCGCAACCACCGCTCCTAAACTCACCTAAAAACCCTCATCTGACAGAAAAATTGCACAAAACTGACCCGCTCAAACACTTTAAGACCTCATAAGAAACAAATCCTAAACCCGTACGAAAATTCAAACTTTCCGCAACAGGTCCTTAACCGAAAAACTAGAATCTTTAAACTGCGACAACCACTGTTTATTGAGTATGCAAAAATCCTCCACAACACCACATAATTATCCGAGCATCCCATCCACTCAGCTTTACCTCTTCTTCCAAAGAAAAGGCCGAATCTTACGACTATAACCTAGAACTTCAATGCAGCTCAAAACACCAAATTGTCGATCTAAATTACGTTTCCTTGACCTTCCACGCAAACTGATCAAATTACTTAGCGCAATCATAAGCCGGTTGGAATCCCAACGACGCTCTCATCTATTTATAGTTATGTGTAGTTTAATAAAATAACGGTCCTGCGAGATACAGTTTCAAGGCTAGATGGGGGTAATTCTGATAATTTTTTTGAGTTGAAAACAAACATGGCATTAAAATTGCTCTAGCACGTCAGGTTTTACTGACGTTTTAGGTAAAATGCTCAAAATAATTTATAATTTTGAGAACCAATTTTATTTGTTTAAATTTTCCACAATTGCATCGCAACTAGGCTTCAAAATCCATTTTCCTAAATTATTTTAAGATTTTTTAAAATAAAGTTACACAATTTTCACAATTTAGTTTTTTAACAAGTTTTTTAGTATTTACCCTACACAGCTAGTTACGAATCCAACCTCAAAAATCCAACTCGCAAATCCGACCAGTTAAGGCTTGATCAGAGAAAGATCCAACCAGCATATGCAAGATCAGAAAAATATCCAACACCAATTCAGGCAATTTTAAAGTTATATTTGTTTCCAGAATCATCCCCACCCCTTATTAAAATTGAGAAAATAGCAACTTTGCTGGTTGGTGTAAATTTTAATTTCTAGACGAGCCATGCAAGAACGATCGTCTTAAACCAGTGAGCCTAGTTGAGATTAATTGCAGAACGTTCATTTTTCTATGGCGTCTCTCCATAAACTTTTATTTCCATGTCAACATAGAGATTTTTGATTACTTTATTTATTTTAAACTTTGTCATACATTCTTTAACCACTTAATCGATAATATGATACTAAATATAGTGACTAAATTGTTTCTAAAAAATTGAAAAACTTAAAAAACCAAACGAAATATTAACTTGATTATCTTGAACTATTAAATTAATTGTTACAATGCAAAATAACAACAAATAGTTATTTGCCCAACAAGTGAGAAAAGCGATTCTTTTTCGCACTCAAGCTCGAGTTGCCTACGAGCGTAGCGAGTAAGGAATTAGAGTGAGAGTCAAAAAAGGCTTTCATCATGTGTTAGACAAAACATTTTTTCCACGACATTCCCCAAAAAAAACAACTTAATGAAACAAGTAATATTGTAAACGTAACTTATTGTTACAGAATTTTGTCATATTTTCGTACGTAAAAGCAAAAGTTGATGATAGGTGGGTCCCAATAGTCTCGCTACAGTATTCTGTAGTATCGGTGTGGTCTCAATCTGTCATAGCGCAGCCGCGTAATTCTAACCAATAAATGTAGGGTAGCAATTTTTAAGAGTCGAAATATAAGATATTAATAAACAAACCTGATTGAATACTAAATTAAATTGTTTAACTATGTACTAAGCATATAGTTCTAATAACACATTATCACATTTTTTAAAGAAGCATTTTTGTAACACGATATTATTTTCCTTGCTAGTGAGGAAAAACGAATTTTTCTTACTATTTGTAGAGAAGAAACGCCCGTTTTCTAAGTATGTCGTGGAAAAATAAAATTTTCAAAGTTAAACTGTAGAAAAACTTTCACTTTTTGGAATGTTTTCGAGAAATATTTGGAAAAATCTTTGTACTATAGGACAATAGTACTCAGTAAAAGAATTAAAACAAAAATTGCAATCAAAAATTTTATCTGGAAAATGGTTAAGGTAGAAGGAAAATATTACAGAAATTATAGTGCTCCATATTTTAACTGAAATTGTTTATCTACTATTCTGGCAAGACGACGTTATTCACAGATGAATTTTGCATATTTAAAACAAACTGCTTCATAATAACTAATTAGTAAATAAGCCAATGTGAAGTAAGAAGCATTGTGCTAAATATGTGGAAGCGGCATCAGTAAAAAAAAAAAGTGAAGTTCTGCGGTCGATCTATCCTACCAAAAGCGGTCCCATACTAGACCGAATATTTGAACCAATGTAGCAGTTTTTTTGCTACTAAATATTATTATACTAGGTTAAAAGCCGGTCTGCAGCCGGCGAACGACTTGAGTGAGAACCGATATAGCACTGTTAATAAAAGTATATAAAAAGTCAGATGCGTCTGCTGGATTGAGTCATATCCACCCAGGGCAGCAGAACGTTTTTTTTTACGACTACACCTTTTCAGGTATTTTTGAAAAAAATTTCTCATTTTGTATTTAAAACCGTCTTGGTCAGCCCGTCATTTTAAGGTATCAATCCATGGGTGGTCGTATTTAAAAACAGGCGCCCCCAGGCTCCACCCACATGAGTGGCAAAAATTGTTTTTTATTAGATGTCGTTTGGCCCGGGGGCATGCCGGTGTGTATAGAAGAAGAACACCAGGAGAATTAACTCAATTATTATATTGAATTACATAAATTCTTTTCAGATTGTTATTCAAACATGTTTTTTACATTATAGTTATTTTTGAAGATTTTTTAAATAAAAATTTATTTTTAGTTTTTCAAAAAGCGGTCCAACACTCTACTTTACTTTATATAAATGTTTTGAAAGGGTATCCATAAGACATGAAACGTTGCCCAACAATACATAAATGATTAATTAAAGACCTCTTTCTTCGAAACTTAATTAATCAGTACCTTCACCACCAGATGCAAAAAGAACACAACAAGTTATAAACAGTTATAGTTATTAAAACCTAAATTTAAATTGTACGAAAGAAATATTGAATAAAATCTCCATTTTATTAACGAACTTTTTTTTAATGGTTTAATTCACAAATTTTAGTTTTTTTAACACAATTTTGCGTCTAAAAAGTTTAGCTGATGGTTTACTTTGCTTTATTTTCCTTTCAAAGTTTGTTTTATCTTCTAATTACTTTTAAGAAAAACTTTAGAGTTTACATGCCAAAAAAAAATTAATAACGTGATCTAAAAAGTTTTTCGACGAATTTTGCGTAGATCTCGCTTCAGGCGACACTGAAACACACCTTGAAAGTCAATTTTTTGTAACAGTTTTTTAAACCTAAATAAAATTGCTTTTCTGTGTTAGACGCGTGAAGTTCAGATAAATTAAAATAATTAACTCGTGGGTTTACAGATAATCAAGCTATTAGTTTTTAATTTAATTGTTTATTAAGAAATTACATTTTATTTTAATTGCATTAAATCTAATTGTAAATGTAAATTAACCGAAACAAAGCGAATTAAATACTTACTTTATAGAACATGTCCGCGTATGTTCGATTAAAATATCTGTGTGTGCACTATAAATTAAATTAAATTTCGTCATTTCATTTTTAAAGTTTTGGGTTTATGAACTACATAATTCATGACATGTGCAATTAAAAAGCGTACACAGACTTGCATGGAAATATTACGGACATTTTTTTGTGATAATATTTTGTGGTTATTGCTTAATGCAACTCATGTTCAAATGTAAAACAAAACTATGAATTTTAATGTGGTTGTGCGGTGCAATTTTAAATATTTAACGTCAATTAACAATTTTTTGTTTTACCAATAAAAATATTGTTGAATCATTGGTTTGAAGGCACGTGCAATATTCAAACTTCAATAAAAATAATTATATTGTAATTAAGAATTTGGATTATGATATGCAGTCACTAACAATAAATTTGATTTCTTTATTGTACCTAAGTGTATAATTAATTTTTTCTTGTTACCCATTTAGTTATCCATCTACATACTTTTCCAGTTACCCATCTAACTACACATCTAGCTATCTATCTAGTTACCCATTAAGTTATCCATCCAGCTACCCATCCACGAAGACACCCACCGATAAAGGAATTTGCTAGAGAAGAGTACGCAGCCCAACTGAAAGTACTTCGGGACGCTATCAAGGCAGCGAAGAGAGAGTCCTAGAATGAAACTATTCCTTATGGGGTAACGGATGCAGGATAGTTAAAAGAAAACTATCCATGCTGCCAAGAGTTCACCTGCGAGATGATGAACAACAAGCAATAGTGAAAACCTTATTCCTAGAAGATCAGACTGAAGATTGGAAAAAATCACCAGTGAATGATGTACCGCGATTCACCAAGAAAAACTCTGCCTACCCTCATTATATTCTATAGGTGATGGATTGGATCCTAACTGTGGGAAGACTCCCAGATAGATAGAAAGAAGCACAACTAGTCCTCATTGAAAAAGAGGGACAACGCAATCAGCGTAAGTACAGACCCATTTGTTTGGTAAATGTGATTGCTAAACTATACGAACAACTAGTAAAAACAAGACTGTGAGATGAACTAGACCGCAAAGGAAGATTATCGGATCTTCAATTTGGATTCCAAGAAGGGCGCACCACAGTAAATGCTGTTGAGCGATTTCCAAGAGGGATATCTTGCTTTTGGGGGCCGCTTGCTTCGGTTAGCCACTATTGGCAACGACTACACTCCTAATAATAAAAAAAGCTACCCATCTAGCTACCAATCTAAATACCTACCTGGCTATCGATCTACCTATTCATCTAGTTATCAATAGGGCTATCCATCAAGTTATCAACCAAGCTATTTTTCTAGGTACCCTTCTAGGTACTCATGTAATGTGTAAAAATTATTAAAAATAAATTAAGATATTACCGTTCTTCTTACAATTTTTATTTAATTATTCTTTAAGAATCCGTTCGAAACACAATTGTGTAATGTTTAGAAATTCTAAATTGGCAAAATCAAATAGGTTGGGGTATTTATGCACCCCAATAGAACAAGCCGAACAGAGGTTAATCCCCCAGAAATTTAAAAAAACGTATTTTAAGGAATACGGTTGCAAGTCGTCATCAATGTGGAGCATCAGTGTATGGATTTTTTTTTACATTTATGTTAATATTCTTGTAGCTACAGCTACACGCAACACATTTTACTTGTTTTGTTTATTTTACTGAACTTTATATATATAATATATAGTGTTTTAGTAATCATTAACATTATTTATCGACGTATTTACAAAAATTTTAAAATTAACTGTATGTGGGTTATACCGTGTTCAGTTCATATTTTGGTACTTTGAGCTAACTTTGTTTATTTTGACGCATTTTGATTTCTCACAATTAATTGCAATGGACAAAAATTTCCATAAACAGCTAGGTACCCTTAGGTACCGCTACAGCTACCTGGCTCACCAGCAATAGCTATAAGTAAGACGCAGGTTTCCTTCTCTAACCTAACTTGTCATCTGTTTGGTAAAAATTATTCTTTTTTACGCATAAATTATTTTGGCCTCATTGAAGTATTCGTTTTAAGTAGGTTGTACTGTATTTTAAGTATCAAAGGAAGGAACACCAACTGCAGTTTCTATTTAACCAACAGAAAAACACCAAAAACTGCACCAAAAACTTTACTCGTACACGTGTTTCAAGAGCTAAGCTGTCATCATCAGCGATACCGATACTAAAATTAAAAACAACGGGAAGATTATATATACTATCTGCTTATCACGCATCGTTAAACTTAATTGATTCTTAGATAATAATTAATAATAATTCCGAAAATCCTAATGGACCGTTATCATCATAATTCATAAGCAAATTTCTGTTTTAAAAATTTCTAAACTTTCATAAGAATCAAGTTCGTTTTTATTATATACCTTCTTAATTAATTCAATGCCGCCTACTCTATGGCCATTTTCAAGCATATGCATGGCAACACTGGACCTATCTGTGCGATGATATTTGACATGAGCTACGTGCTCTTTAAAACGAGTTTTAATAGGTCTCTTGGTTTGCCCTATGTATACATGGTTACAGTCTTTACAATTAATTTTATATATTCCTGATTTATCACACATTTCTATTGGGTCTTTCGGATTGCCTAAAAGATTTTGCAAGTTGTTACTACTAGAGGTTACTGTTTTATAATCAAATTTTGAAAATATTTTTTGAAGACCTTTTGTGTATGTGGGATAATTTGGTAATTTGACATATTTCTTATCTATTTTGCTATTACTAGTTCCTAACGTTATAATGTTTCTAATGTTTATCTTATGTTTATGTTTTCTAATTATGTTTGTGACAATTTATTCTTGAAAACTATTGTATGATGCAATCTGCTTAATATTTCGCAGTTCTTTATCAAAGTTTTGTTTTGGCAATGGAAAATGTAATAATCGGTGAATCAAAAAGTTGAAAGATGCAAGTTTATGTTGCATACTATGGTTGGAATCATTTGTTATAAACCTCATAGTGTTAGTGTCTTTACGATAAATATCTATATCTAGTTTGTTGCCATTTCTGGTCACTAAAATGTCTAAGAAAAATAACTTAAGGTTTGTTTCTGTTTCATAGGTAAACTTGATCGTCTCAAATTTTGAATTTCAAATTTCTACAAATTGCTGAGGGCTGTAAACTTTAGTGTCGATGACTGCCACTTCTAATTTTTTGAAAATGGTGTACCAAAATGATTCTTAAACATTACCTCAAACTACACGCCTTTGTGCCAAAGCGGTTTCACAAAGTCAAATCCTTTCGGGTTTGTTTTGTGTGTTTTTGTTATGACACCAAGTCCAAATGCACTTTTACTATGAATTGTAAGAATTGTAATCAACGTCACAACAGTTTGCTTTGTTTGACGTTTGCGATTTCAAATAATTTAAGGCACGAATCTGCCCTGCCTGATTCCTCTCGTCGGAATAAGCTTGGTAGCTCTTCTCCACCTAATGTTGCTGTTTCTTCTGGTCAGTTAGGTACTTCAGCTGTTGAGTCCTCTGGAGTTGCCATCACATCTACTGTATTTGGTTTTTCATAATCCTTTGAGATCTTATCATCTACTGTTTAAGTAACTGTCGTCAGTGGCAACAATTCTTTACTTTCAAGGAACTTTTCGATTCATGGTCCCAAAACAAAATTATATCTGAAAACTTTCACAATAGGCTGAATTCTTTTTTTAAACAAATTAACCTTACCCTTAGGGCGTTAACGAATAGGTATCAACCTGTTCGAAATTAACTTCTGTGGAATTACACTCCACAACCGGACGTTTCAAATCTGGTATCAATTGTTTAGTGGTTTCTAAAAATACTAATCTGCGTCGTAGAGTTATGTTCAGTAAGAACCTTTTAAATATTCCTTCAAATTTCCGCCTCTTATCATGGGTCAGACGACATTGGCATTATGATAGGTTTATCTATGTACCATAATACCACACCTTGCCTCAAAAGATTTCTTTGGGCTCATCGATGCCTACTTTACAAAATTCTCTTCTTGGTTGGGTTGTTGCATGCAATTTGCCTACAAATTTTTTACGTCTTCAAGTTTGTTAGTTTGTGGAGTTTTGGCAACATGTTACTTGTTACACGCTACATTTGAGGTCAATGAACATGATACTGATCTACATTAATCGTTAACGAAATTTTCGGATTTTGATAATCCCAAGGCCATTTCAAAGTTATCTTTACTATCGCTTTCAGAGAGACTTTGAGAAAACCAATTTCTCAGCACTATTCGTTTGAACGAGACTGGACGTCTTACCGTTTCGATACCCTTTAATTCAAGATTACTACTTTTAGAAGATTCTCCATCTAGAGTAACGTCTAAAGAGAAATCCTTATCATCTAAGGAAATATCCTCAATTTAGGCCAGGAATACAAATTTTTAGGTCATATGACTAATATTTTAGACGCTGAGAACAATTCTCCTTCTGACAATAATTTCGTAGAAACGCTTGATGGTTTTGAGAAAACTTTGTAGATACCTCTACAGCCCCCTGAGGTGACATCGCATCGCATCTTGTAAGTTTCAAAATTTACTTTAGAAAGACAATCCCGAAAAACCCTTCGATATTTTTTGTTTAGACACAATTGCCCTCGGAACTGCAGAGAAACATAAGGATTCCTTTTCTGAGTCTGCTGAAGTTATTTCAGAGACTTCTACGTGGACGATCATTTAATTTCCACAGGCTGTATCGAAAATGTCATTCGAATAAAACAAGAAATATCTTTCATCTTTTCTGTTGCAGGTCTGACGTTTTGCAAGTTTTTATCTAACAAATAGGTAGTTTTAGTTTTGCCTAACTCCGACGATGTTAATTTTTCCACCGTTCCCATTGGTAAACGTTTTGATTCTAAAACTCTAGGTCTCCATTGAAACTCAGAAGATGATCTTTTAATTTGTAAGCTGGATGTATCTCACAACGGCTCGGTTCTTACCGAAAGAAATTTTACGTTTTCTAGGTCTTCGATTGTTTGGACTTCTATTCTCCTCTTATCATTCAAAGGAAACTTTTGATCCAGAAACTTTGGAAATCTGGTATTGTACGGAACGATCCGATTCCTTCGGAACTGATGTGAAAGTCGTCCGATTTTAAGGACCAACTACGACATTCACACGTCATCAAAATAATTCGTTGCGAATTCTACTTCACAGGTTGAGCTCCATACAGGAATGCATAAACATTCAAGATTAGCATCACATGCCAATTCAGAATAACCCAGAAGACTTAGTATCATGCAAATTAAACTTTTCGATCTTAAACGATAACCGTGCTTTATTTCAAGGTCCTGATTTTCTTTTTTACAATGACTTTGACTGAATTCGCAATTGTGTCGGAGGCACACACGTGAGGGGGAAGCTCAAAAATATCGTTGTCTTAGCTTCTACCAGTTTAGCCATTTTTGATAAATTTTCTTTCTACCAAAAGCTATAAAAAATGTCTTACAATTAATACATAACTGTCGGACCAAAAAAAATCAAATGGCAATTTAAAAGTCACCGACCTTCAGAGTTCTTTTGACAGCTTTTATTAAACTCTGTCAAGATAATTGTTTTGCTGATTAAGCCTCTTACAAGTGGCCGAGCCACTAAGAACTCGCGGATTCAAGCCTTCAACCTTTTTCTGGATGAGGCGAGTTGTCAAGCATCTACTCATGAACAGTTTGCTTGAAACTTGGTTAACATATGTGTATGCATTTTACAATGTTGGTTTAAACTACGCTCGACTTCTTATAACAAAAAATAGACGCACACGAGGTGCTCTACTCTCAAAGGAATATTAGTCACGTTCTTGTTCACGGAAGCCTGCTTGCATTGTTTGAAACGATTTATATCATATTAACCGACAACGCTACTAGTCAAAAGTGAACGAATTGTTAATTTTTTGACTTCAAAATCAATCAAATGGCAATTTGTTAATCCTTGCTTTTGCACGAAGGCTGAGTTTGGGAAAGTGTAGTTAAATCTTTCAAAACCCTTTTAAAGCGCATCCTCGGTAACGCGAATATTACATTCCTAGAATTAAATACTTTATTAACCATGATCGAGTCAATATTAAATGCCAGATCACCGTGAATCATTTTCTCTGATCCTGACTATCTTTTTCCTCTATTTCCCGAACACTTTTTAGTGGGTAGACCGTTGGCAGCACTTTCTTACCACGATCATACGTTTATGCAACAGAACAGATTGTCTGTTTTCCAACAAGCCCAGCAGATTGCTACAAGCAAAACGCAGGTTTTCTTCCTTAACCATTCTTTTTATATTCATTTAAATTTATGTGGATCATAAATATTTGGATGGAAAATTTTATTGATGCCTACAAAGCTACTTTTAGATACCGACTAGGTAGTTTTAATGGGTTTTTACATTTTTAAACTGCATTTTGTAAATATTGTTATATCAATTTTTGGAATATACAGAGTGTCCCAGAATAAGTGTAAGAGTCGAGAATTGCAGATTCTCCTGAAAAATATCATAATGTAGTTAAAAGAAAAATAAAATTTACGTAGAATAGAATTTAATTTATAAAGGTTTTAGATCGACCAATCGTGAATAACTTTCTCATTAATTCTTTAGGTGCATGTTATGTCGTCAAATAATACGTAACAATTTTCAGAATGAGTTTTTCGGTTTCCTAGCGACTCAAAAATATGTAACGGCAAGGCGTGATCAAGGCTTTTGTAATTTGGTCAATTCCAAACTTTTACAACTCAAACGTTTTTTTCACCCTCAATATTTATTCTTTCGGTACTGAAAATAGTTAACGAAACCAAAAATATGGTTAACGGACGCCACACTTATTGTAAAACACATTGCATTGTGTTTTGTAATTAAGATGCATTATTTTTCGACGTAATTACAAAAATTTAAATAATCAGCTGAATATAGATTAGATCGTTGGAGATCCGTAATTATCCACTTCACACTCCAAAGTGCAAACATGGAGTAAACATTGCTTCTTTTTATAAACTACATTCTTTTATGAAAAGTGGAAATAAAGGACACGAGCCTAAAAAACCTTGGGTATTTACAAAAGAGGAACTTTTTGAAGGTTTGTACTGATTTGACAGTTTTCACAGTAATATTTCTAATTGCAAGTTGTAGCTATTTGTGGGATATTAAAGGAGAAGGGACTATTTTGTTAATTATTATTTGACCATGTAAGTTTGAAAAAGGTAACTTTCATTGCGACCAGATGAAGTGCCCTCGTCTAGAGAGTTCTTAAAATACAGCAAAAGCAAATGTATCAGACAGGTTGTCTAAGTGTGGTCAATGTCCGTTTCTTGTTGAGATCTATCTAAACCTTCCAGACTCTACAAAATACACACTCCACGCAATTTGGCAGACATTTGAAACGATAATGGCGAATAGTGGTTCATCTACACTCAAGATGAACTTAAGCGAGTGGAACTTTTTAACGGTAGCAAGTTTGTAACTTGAAGAGTCTACCGCGAATAAACGTGTCTCCAAAAATGACTGTGTAATAAAAGTGCAATGGATCAGGAGTCTTCTACAAGTTTAAATAATAGTAATTAAGCTGAACTGAATTTATTGTTACAAAGGCTTTAAGCACTAGTGGGTTTTTAGTGTTCCCAATTCCTTTTGATACTACACCAGTTACTACAGCAAATGCTATTTCTTCTGTTGTCATATTTACTACTTCATTAATGCTTTTTTCAATGTAAGATAACTACTTTATCCATTCATTATATTTTTTATATGTAACCATTTTTAATATTTTTACTATTTCTTTTATATACCTTTCCGCTGGATTTACATTAACAGGTCTAATTGAACAAAAACACTAATTTTATTCTCTTCCTTTCTAAAAAGTTTTTTATATTATTATTTTGAAAGTAGATTGCGTTGTCCGTAAGAATTTTCTCTAGTTTCCTTATTCTTTCTATAAATTTTTCAATGCTACGGATTACATGTTGGGTATTTGTTTTTTTTAGTAGATATAATTTTGAAAATATGACGATTTTCGTATTGTCCAGGTATTTAATTTTCTAGATAGCTCATTCTAACAATTTCCAAAGGTGTGTGTGTATGTTGTAAAGCTTTTACGTTCTGTTTGATTAGTAAAATTTTTATCTTTTCCTAAAATACATGTTTAGCACTTATTTCTACCGGGTTCTTCTTTCTTAGTTACACATTTACCCTATGTGTACTTATAAATAAAAAAATTAAATCATTGATGCGATATAGGCAACCAGTAATACCACCACGTTATACTTGCACAAATCTGCACAAGTTGGGTTAGAATTATTTGTTTTTTTTATCCAGAACTAATTTCTTTAAAAATTATTAACGCAAATCACCAACAAACAATAATTTATTAACCCAAACAAATAACTAATGAAAACAAGGTTAGTAAATAAACATTTTATCAATGAACTTTAACAATATTTAATAGGTATTCATTGCTTTAATGACCTAATAAATACTCAAAATGTCCACCTTGCCTTTCAAGACAATAAGCTAAGCGATCTTAAAAGCAACGTAAAGAATTTTGAACAAATTGTGGATTCATTTCATTACACGCAGTGCGTATACGATCTTTTAATTTGTCTAAGTTTTAAATGGGTACATTATTAAAAACTTTGTTTTTTAGGTTACCCCATAAAAAAATCATTAAGAGCCAAGCCTGCTGATCGGGGTGGCCACAAAATAAGATCAAATCTTTCAATCCAGCGTCTTTCAAAAGTCTCGTTTAAAAGTTTCTTACTATATTCGTCGAACGTACCGGAGCACCATACATGTGTCATCAGACTTCAATATTAAGCCTTTCAATTGCTGGAATTATGTACTCTCGCAATAAATCCAAAAACTTTACAGCTGTTAAATTTCCATCAATAAAAAATTGGCCAATAAAAGAGTTATTTACGCATCCTAGCCAAACATTAACCTTTTGGGGGTACTTGTTCAAATTAAGTATTGGATATGAGGATTGGTACATGACCAGTATTTGGATTAATAAAAGGGACATTTGTGATTTTGTTTATTGAAAAATAAAAGATTAGTACAACCCGGAAATTTTGAGAGTTGACCTCCACATTGATAGTAAAAGTAGCTTCATCAGTAAATATTATTTTAATTAACATTTCTTCATTTTCATTCAACAGAATTGAACATTGTTTCACAAAAATCGGTACTTTTTATTTTATCTTCCTCGGTAAGTTGTTGATGACTTAAAATTTTATAGGGTTTATACTTAAAAAATTCTTTTAGGGTTCTGTATACCAAGTTATACAAAATTTCAAAATGTTTAGCCACATCTAAAAGTAATTCTGTAGGCCGTTCCTCAACATAATAGAGGATATTTATTTTCATTTCTTTGGTTAGAATATGATTGATTTTGCTTTTTTTTCTATGACCATAAAATGTTAATTTAATTACTCTGTTTTCATTAGTTATTTGTTTGGGTTAATAAATTATTGTTTGTTGGTGATTTGCGTTAATAATTTTTAAAGAACTTAGTTGTGGATAAAAAAAACAAATAATTCTAACCCAACTTGTGCAGATTTGTGCAAGTATAACGTGGTGGTATAACTGGTTGCTTATATCGCACCAATGATTTGATTTTTTTTTCATTTAAAAGTACACATAGGGTAAATGTGTAACTAGAACCCGATATAATTGTTGATTAATTTTCTTTTCTAAATGTTCTTTCCGTTTTATTAATTCCGAAGCGCACTGTGTCCTGTAAATATCTTCTATACTTTCTGTTGCAGTAGCTTCATTTAATATTATTAGTTCTTTTTAACCAAAGTCCCATTTTTAATTTTGTAAGTAAAATTGTATTGTTTTGTTACTGTTCTTATGTCAGTCGTGCCTTGCATATCTTGTATTTTTATTTCTATCTTTTCTGTTATAGTCCCCGCATTTGTTGATTAAGTTGAGTTTTTATATCTTTTTTTTATTTCTGTTATATTTTTTGCCATTTCTTCAAATTAATGTGTTATTTCATTTTATTTGCCTGTATTTGTAAGAAACGTCTTCTTACTTCCTTATCAATTTTCCGTTATATTGATTTGTCTGTTCTCCTGAATTTATTCTTAATGCTCACATTTGTTGGTTATAACTTCTTATTTAAATTCTTCCATTGTATTTTTACTTTCTTCACGTAAATCCTTTAGCATGTTTTTATTAAGTAAAATTTTTCATCCATTCTTTCATATGTTTTCTTCGAGTTTGTATCCATTTCTTTATTTAATTCTTAACTTATATCTAATAATATTTTCATCATGTCACTCATTTCTTCCTTCTTTGCTTTATGTTCTCTTGTTGTGGGTCTAGTTCTTGTTGTCATAGTTCGCCATTCTTTCATTTTATTCTATTTTCCTACACTTACTTTTAAGGTTTTTAATAAATGGTTGGGTTTTTTTAATTTTTCGATGCCCCACGTTGGGCCCCAATAAGGCAATAAATTTAAAAAAAATTATTTTCAAATTTATTTATCTTTCAAAATTGACAATTTATTTGTTTAACACCCAATTAAAAACCATAGTAACCTTAATTTTGATCCCATATATTCACATTTGTATAGTGCAATATGAAATTGTATTTTATTATATCATACGAGATGAATGTGTAACATTAGTATTTATTAAGGTAACAATTTCTCTGAAAATTGAAACCACAAAAGTATTAATTTTTTTCTAATAGCAACTTAAATTAGTTACTGAATAAAAATAAAAGTATTTGATTGCTTTTATATAATGCTTTAGCAAAACTGTTATAATACCTAGTAATAACTAAAATAAAAAAGAAAGGAATATAATTGTATCAAACAAAAGTGTAAAAGTAGTTACACGTCACCTATTAAAAATTTCAAATTGAATTTGAAAATGTTTAACACAAATTTCAAAGTTTAGAAAGTTTAATATCGAGTTTACTTGAAAGTTAAGAAAAACTTAATTTGTATTAAAACTTTTAAACTCGTCTTAGTTGTAAACATTAAAAATGAATTACATTTTACTAGTAGTACTACAAAAATCAATTAACGTTTTAAAACAAGGCGTAATTTTAGTTGAACGCACCCGATTTTCCCTCTTCCATATAATTTAATTTAATTCGAAGTTGGTAAGATTTGGATAAAAATGAAAAATGTAGAACGCACAAAAAAGTGAAAAATGAATTTTATATTTTCTAAAAAAAATATACTCCCTTAAGATTTATTAATGTATTCATAGAAGTTTTAACACAAAGCTAATAATTTTCATTTCTTTTACTTTCCTTTACATAAATAATTTATTAGTCTTTTGTGAAATTAATATACAAAATGGCTTTAAAGTATAAAATTTCAGTTTGAATTAATATTAAAAGTAAATTAAAAATTTGAGCTACGCGCAAAAAATTAATTCATCGTCTGGTTGCAAATCGATACACTGTAAAAAATAAATAAAAATAACCGCGCCGTAATAACTCACCTGTTTTGAAACTTGTTCCGCTCCATTTGCTAAAAAGTGCTTCTGCATGATGTTTGGAGCCAGAAGTTGCCTGAAATAAAATACAAAGTTGTAGCAACTTAAAATTATGTTATAAATATTCTAGCAAATTTAACCAAAGATTATTCAAAACTGAGATTATAAAATACTTGAGGTTTTGTTTAGAGTTTGCAAACTATACCATTTTATAGTATGTTTTCTAATATTCCGTACGATAACTTTTATATTTAATTTTTGCTCTATTAATCTGAAGTAAAAAGCTAAAGTTTATTTGTTTGAATTTAATTCATGGAAAATTATTTAGATCCAGCACGTTTTATTTACAAACTCATTTACTAATTTTACAAAAGTCCCATGAATAGAAGAGCTAAATTAAATTCATGATCGTCCTTTACCCAACCTATACAATATAAAATAATAACACTATTCTGGACTTCCATTGTCTATATTTTAGTTTAATTGAATAAACACAACGTTTCAATTGCTATTGAATCTGCAATCGTCTTCAGGTCAATACTAACAAACTTAAAGACTACTGTTACTTATATACTAATACAAAGTTAGTGAAGCGATCAAGTGTACAAAGTTAATGAAGGGGGACGTTACCGTAAACTAAGATTAGTCAGGCGTCTAATTAAGGGTTTCCACACATTGTTAATCTCTACGCTGGGTTGACTAAAGACATTCTTGTTGTTTTCGATAAACGCCGTTTTTTAAAATTTTCTCTTGTACCAGTGCTCTTCTCGGTGTATAATTCTTGCCTCCGACCATTTCATTTTGTAAAGTTTTTCCCAGGAGTGTTGGGCAATGCCGGATTTCAAAGTCTCTCCTCTCTGCGTATGGGTTTTATGTTTTTTCAACCTGATATTTAAAGGTCTTTTAGTTTTCCCTACGTATGATTGGCCGCATTCACATGGGACTTCGTAGATGCAATTCTTGGAGTCACGACTGTTGTCTGGTCTAGTTTTGGAGATCATGCAACCAATAGTTCTTGATAATCTGAATACCGTGTTAATGTCATAATTTCGTCCTATCCGTTTTATTTTCTCAGATAATCCTTTGACATATGGAATGCTGAGTAGTGTTTTGAGTTTCTCTTTGGTCATGGCTGGTTGTTTCTTAGAGAGTTGTAGAACAGTTTCTACTACTCGTTTCGGGTAACCATTTTTTATAAGGTCTCTTCTGATGTTCTTGATTTCATCTTGTAGTCCTACCTCTCTATTACATAGTCTGTGAGATCTGTCAACTAAAGATTTAATAATCCCTTTCTTTGTTGTCCCACTGTGATTGGAGTCGTAATTCAGATATTGGCCGGTATGACTTGGCTTTCTGTAAACTAATGTCACAATATCCTCATTGTTTCTTTTTGTGAGGACGTCCAAGAATGCTAGTAAGTATTCCCTTTCTTTC
The DNA here is from genome assembly GCA_030710515.1 of Abscondita cerata. Lineage (NCBI taxonomy): Eukaryota > Metazoa > Arthropoda > Insecta > Coleoptera > Lampyridae > Abscondita > Abscondita cerata. The sequence continues at coordinate 678,866 of JALBCR010002212.1, forward strand.
TCCATGGTGAATTTGATGGATGGCTTGATGTTGTTCAGGTGGTGTAGAAAAAGGTCTAGCTGACGGTCTCTATAGTTCCAAATTATGAACGTATCGTCTACATATCTGAGACATAAATTAGGTTTAAATCTCGCTTTTTCCAGTGCTTGGACCTCAAACCAGTTATGTAGAGGTTGGCGATCACCGGTGAGAGAGACGAACCCATAGGAAGACCGTCATCTTGTGCAAAGAATTCGTTCTTTAATTGAAAATATGAGTTCCTGAGGCAGCATTGTAGAAGTTCCATTATCCCCTCAACCGGTAGTAAAGTTCTATTATGTAATTCCTCGTCCTCTAGTAACTTCTTCTGAATAATTTCTAAAGATTCTTCAACCGGAACATTAGTGTAGAGGCTTTCTACATCAAAGCTGACAAAACAATCTCGTTTTTGTAGTTCTATAGACCCAAGAATATCTACGAATTGTCTGGAATCCTTGACAAACGATGGCCTGCCATCTTGAAGTGTTAGTTGGTATGTGGGTCCATAACGAGAGCTAGTTATTGGTCGAAGCAGCATGTTGTCTTTATGTATCTTTGGTAATCCATATAATTGCGGTTGCTGTGGTGTGGCGTAAAAATTGTTCTTGTTCTCGAAGGAAGATATTCTTTGTATTTCTTCAATACCTGGTAGACCTTTTCTCTCCAGGTTGAAAGTGGGATCTTTCTTCAAGCGTCGGTAGTTCCCTTGTCGTAGAATCTTGTCTGTTTTTTAATCGTATGTATGGAAATCCATGATTACTGTTGCTTTTCCTTTGTCAACTGGCAGGATTTTGATGGACTAATTTTTCTGTAGTTCTTTAAGGACCGATATCTCCCGTTTTGTTAGTACACTCCGGACTTTCCACTTGAATTCCTCTGCTTATACCGGTTCTAACTTTGTTGTCTCTACAGCACTCACAATGTCCAGAATAGGAACTTCTTTGCAAGTTACAGCAAAATTAAGTCCCCAATCACGGCTCAAAGAGCACGCAAGATTGTTGAAAGAGCTAGCCTGGCTCTGATTAGATCGCAAATGAACTATCATCGTTGGAAGAAGGCCATACTAATCCAAGACGCTACACTGAAGTTCAAAGAAATAAAAGTAATCATCTCGAAAGAAGATTTAACACCGATACTCCGAAAGATTGACACGTCTATGACAAGATTCGAGAAACACAACAACTGGCTCACAACAGAAAATGGTCAAAACTAACTCGAAACCAACAAGAACCAACCAATACTCGGAAAGTACCGAAGAGAACCATTGTCAACATTTCCTCACATTCATTATCAATCACGGAGACTTTACTTTTAAAAAAAGGACTTAATTTTGCTGTAACTTGCAAAGAAGTTCCTATTCTGGAAATCGTGAGTGCTGTAGAAACCACAAAGTTAGAACCGGTACAAGCAGAGGAATTCAAAATATAGACAATGGAAGTTCAGAATCGTGTTATTATTTCAAACATAACATTGTCTAAACCATTCAAATCTATACAACATAAGATGTGACGATATTATTTTACAAATAATTGATTTATAGACCAATTTTTCCCTACAGTATACAGTATGTCCCCGGATTGAGTTTACAATAGGTATGATTGACCAAAAATTTTCGAATTGGAATTTCATATTTTGGGATTCCGCCCTGCTTGGTCTGAAACTTATTTTTAGTTTACTTTCGATTTTTTCAAGTCAAGTAAGCCTTGACAGTCGAGTAAACATTATTTTAGTTCTAGGTAAACTACCCTTTTCGTTTACAGTACTCCGAAATGTTACTAAAAAAAGTTGTTCAGAATTAACAGTTATGGCGTTATACAAATTTTCAGAATGATCGGCTTATTTTGATAAAATCCAGTATTGGTCAGTTTCCTTTTGTGTCAACTTTATCTCCAACTTCGTTTTGTGTCAATTTTGCGCCAGTTTGACTTTAAAGGAACAAATCTGCAATTGACACTACAATCATACCTTGAGAATGGTTAATGATCACAAAAACAAAAAATATAAGGAATTTTTTGGTAAATTATTAAAACAAAATGCAAGTATTAAGTTATTCTATTAACCCTCCACCTTCGTCGCAGCATAATTCAATTCTACGTCGCAGTTCCTTAAAGCTATTCCTGATTTCCTGAATTGGTAAAGCCGATATAGCATCTGTTATACGATTTTTAATACTTCGGCATCATTAGGTAAATTTTCTGCATACACTACTTGTTTTAAACGTCCCCTCAAATAAAAATCGGCAATAGTCAAATCTGGCCTCCTTGGGGGGCCATAAAACTGACCATTCCTACCCATCCAACGGTGACCAAATTTATGGTTTAACCAATTCACAACAATTTGTGAATAATGCGCCGGACAATCATCGTGTTGGAAATACATTGATCACCGATAATTGAGAGGCAACTCACCTAAAGCGTCATCGAAGAAATTGTCTAGCATATTTAAGTATGTATGCTGGTTAACATTAATACCAAAAAAATATTGCCCTATTATTCCATAATATGAAATAGCACACCATACATTGACTTTAACAAAATGTTGCCGGTGATTTGTAATTTTAAAAAAGGATTAGTGTCACTCCAATATCGAACATGTTGCGAGGAAACAGTTCCATTGGTAAAAAATGTAGCCTCGTCGGAGAACAAAATGTTTCGATGAAAATAACGATTACTTGCTATTTTGTTTCCTATCCATAAACAGAAATCTAGACGTTTTGCCTCGTCTCCTGGTTCCAAAGTATGATTAAAAATGGGTTTGTAGGAATAAATCTTCCGGTCTTTCAAAGTTCGTTGTATGTGTGATTTACTAATGCCTAAGCGAAGCGACCGCTTCCTCAAAGACAGTTTTGGATCATTTTGTACCGAATCTAAAATTAGCAGAGTAGCGACATCGTCTTCATTATGTATTCTCTTAGCTTTCTTTACATTTAGTACTGAACCAGTTCTTAAAAATTTCTTAATAAGCTTCTGTACACCCATATGTGATACATAAATATCTGGAAATTTTTCATTAAATCTTTCAATCACGTAACGGTAACTTTTTCCACGTCCATAACACTGTACTAAATATATTTTCTTTTCTAACGTTAGCATTTTATTGTAAAAATATTGTCATTACTTCGCAATGAAAATCAGTTTTGTGATATTACTTTAACTTTATTAAAGATGATGTTTTTTGTTTTTGTAAATATTAAGCCACCTCATGCTATTGTTGCTGTTTAAAATGCAATACTCACAAACACTGGAATTTATCAAAGTAGGCCGATCATTCTGAAAATTTGCATAACGCCATAACTGTTAATTCTGAATGACTTTTCTTAGCAACACTTTGGCGTACTGTGAACGAAAAGGGTAGTTTACCTAGAACTAAGATAGTGTTTGCTCGACTGTCAAGGCTTACTTGACTTGAAAAAATCGAAAGTAAACTAAAAATAAGTTTCAGACCAAGCAAGGCGGAATCCCAAAATATGAAATTCCAATTCGAAAATTTTTGGTCAATGATACCTATTGTAAACCCAATCCGGGGACATACTGTAGACAGCCGTGTTTACACTATTGCGTTTGAGTATGAATTTTTGTATTGAATAATCTTCTGGGGATTTTAGTTATTTGAAATTGCCAGTTCCAATCATTTATCTTTATTTGCTCGCAAAAATTATACCTTATTATCTATTTGCTGACCATCGTGAAAAGGTGTACATAGAGAATGTTGTCTAAAAATTGAACAATTAGACATGTGTTTTGTAGTATCAATTGAAGTAAAATTATCCCATTCAAATTAGAGAATAAGTTGTAGACTTATATCTTAATATAGATTCCTTAAAGTGGAGGGAAGAAATAGAGATATTGTTCGTTCGTTTCGTACTATAGTGTGTCTTATTAATATATATTTATTTAATTTCTAAACTCTTAATTTGTGACTCTGTTAATCTTGGTGATTAATTAAGTGTATAATTTTGTTGGTTGTTTAAATATTATGTTAGATGTGACTGTTACGCTCTAAATTTCAAGAAACTCTGAAGAAGCCCGGTCGGTCGAAATGTCGGTTAGTGACTCTATTTCTTCCCTCCACTTTAAGGAATCTATATTAAGTTATAAGTCTATAACTGTAATTTTTGGAGGATAAAATTAATTTAATTAGGAATAAGTCTTCGACTACTGTTTCTGTGTAGGTACCTTTTCTTTACTTTCTTTTGTTTAAATAAAATATTTGCTAACACGGATTCTATCAATTGAAGGCACCTCTTTTTTGTTGGTTTTCCTCTTTGGCTTCTTCTGCTGGTCACCTCAGAACTACTCCGTTTTAATTAATCAATGGATCTTTAATTATGGTTATGCTGGCAAGGATAATAATCGAAAAATTATAACATATGGTATGGTATTATCACCAACGTTGGAGTTTCAAGCTACCTTGGAACCTCCTTCTGGTCAAGGACACCACCCAAGATAAGCCTGTTATCTGGTTCTTCGTGAGCAGCCCAGCAACTGTTATCAACGGAGTCCATTTTGGTTTTTCCTTTTCTTCATAAGATATGTTGTCGCGTTCTATGTATACGTACCGCGTCCGTGAGTTTAGCAACGTACTTTTTTGGGGCTGTATAGATAATTTTGTGAACTAGAAAGATCTTTCTTAGTACCCAATTAATTTTGTGCGCTTTGAAACTATTTAAATAATCGGCCAAAGTCCGGTACTTTCCGTAATTGTTGTCAAGTACATTCCGAAAAATATATTCCACGTAAACTCGGTGGATCGCTTGCATAGAAAAATTGGTGTTACGACTGTCAAAAGTGTATAATACGTTAACCTATTTGGGGCGTTTGTGTCTCGAATTATTATTCGTGCCTTAACTACCACTCTTGAATTATTATTATTTTATAACTATATTTTGGTATTAATTCTAAATGATATTATCTATTGTTGTGTCTATGTGTGTTGATCAAAGTCTAATTGCTAGAATAATATACATATTTCTATTAACTTACGGTTTGTTTCTGTGTCTACGAGTTCCTAGTGGCTCTGGAATAACTCTTATACGAAATCCTAGGTGGCGCTTTATAAATTCTTCGTACAGTGTAGAATCCTCAGTGTAGAATCCTTTATTTTGAACAATTTTCAATAAGCCCACGACCACTTTCGACTAAGAGGAGCTGCCGGCCAAGCCTTCTAGCACTGCTATATTTTTGGAGTTTGTTTACAAATAAACCGTAACAAAGAGTTTATTTGTTATTAAATTGTAAACGTTATTTATTCGAACTGTCACTTGACGTTGAAAAGTCATTTTAACTGGCTAGTAGTGTTAAAATGACACCAGACCAGTTATAAATTAAATTTTCTCGTCATTAAACAATCAATCGTTGAATCTCCCAAAGTGGAATCCATCTGATCACATCTGTTGAGTATCGTCCAAAAAACATTTTTTGGCTACTTTATTTTTGTTATAGATAGAATCATTTACATAATCTTCCGCAATTGCACTAGATTTCAATCAGCAGGTTTTAATGTCAAAATATCTCCGCCTGCATCCACAACCATTACTACCAGTTACTGCTGATTGGCGAAAGAAGTGAGCTGTGTATAATTCAGGTTCTTTTAGCACTAAGTATGTTGCAATTTTTTTTTGGTACACCACCAATAGTGTGGTGATCCGCATTTAAGGAAATATATTTACCATATGGTAGGTTAAATGGAAATGTAATTGTTATGCTTGGTGAGGATGAAGAGCTGCATATTTCCTGTATACAACATAAGGTTGAAAACTGCACCCTTTATCTGTGATCGTAAATCTCGTTAAATTCTTGAAAGTGAAGAAAATATATTTCTCAACATTTTTTATATTATTCAACGTCAAAGAGAAAAGCTCGTCATACCGGCAAGCACAAAAAATTCCAAAAATTGCAACCAATGATCATCAGGAGATCTTCAACAGGAAAATTTTCAATTTGCACCTTTGTGTTCATCGGTCCATAACGCTTATTGTTTGTTTTGAAAAAAGTAATTACTTTATGAAGTCCAGAATTGTTAAGTTAAAATATCAATTAAGTCTGTCGCCAAACTTATGGCTTCCTTTATAATTTCTTCTGGGGCATTCATTTGAAAAAATATTTACATAATTTAACGATTTGAACAAACGGCGCGTTATCATAGTAACTGTATTTTTAAGCTTTTGAGTTTTGAGAAATACATAATTTGGAGAATAACAGATTTTTGTCATATTTAATTTTATTTGAATATAATTAACTTGTGTATAATTTATTAACAAATAAAATATTGCATAAAACACCCCAAATAACTGGTTTTTCCTGGCTTAAAGGAATAACTGATTCGTCTTCATTCGTCAGTTATATCTGTGGCAGAAAGTTATATCGAAAAGAGTATTAAAAACAAAGTTAAGATTGTTTGAAGAATGGAAAAACCTACAGCTTTAGATAAAACTGTTTCTTCAATACAAACTACATAGCAACATCAATGTCTCCGTTAATAAAAAGTAGTGTATAATAATTATGTAATTCTTCTGAAATGTATTATGTAAGTACTTCGGACGGTTTTATTTATTCGGGAACCAAAATATGTTGTTAGTATTACAAAAATAATTTTTTTAGTAAAAAATTTCTTTGTGGGTATGCAACCGAGATTACACGCATACATATCAGTAGATATCCTGTTCGATATTAATTTAAAATTTTGGAATTTTTTGTTGGCCGTACTGCGTTCTTGTTGGATTTGTGTCTTAGCTAACGTTGCAGTAAACTTTTTTTTTCTCTGCTTGAAAGCTGGCGTATGAGGGTGTCGTAATTTTGAACATCCATTTTAGCGATCCGGATAAAATAATAATTAATTGCTAGTGGATTAACCTAATAAAGAAAATGAAGAATATGGTTGGTTATCAATAGATCTACCCGTTCGCTGAAGACTGATCACTAAAAATTGGTCCTGGTGACTTTCTGCGTATCGTTTGGAGTTGATCGAGATATCCATATCCATAACAAATTTGCTGAAGTTATTATAGGAGGACCGTAATCTACCAACCAGGTATGAGAAACAATTGGATGTTTTATCGTATTAATTTATATGCACCCGTGTTTGTACCTGTAGTTCTACGTGAATTTAACTACCTACATTTATGCGCTTTGTTACTTGATCGATGTAATTTTAAAAGATTTTTTGAAGATTTTGTTTTTTTGTGATTGCGGTTAATTCTATTATTTCGAATTCATCGTCGAATACCGGTACTACACCAAATTCTTGGTTTTTGTTGTGTAACGTTAACGTCAGTATCTGTGACACATACTCGTATGTCACAATTAAATCGGATTTATTTATCGGTTTGTATTTATAAATTTATGAAACCACGCCCTAACAGAGGCACCGATACCGTTGCGGTTATTAACTATTTTGGCAGTTTGAATACTTTCCTACAACAACAAATACTTTGATTCTCTTTATTATAATGTGTATCTGTATACCTCATATTTATTGTCTATGTTATTTGATTTGTGTGTTCTTATGGTCTAGTCGTTTGACAAAAATTATATCTCCACTAGTCTATGGTTGTTTTTGTGTTTGGAGCTCTTACTTACTCTATAATATTTTATACACAATCTACTAGGTAACGCCCTTTTTTTCTCTTATTTTGCAGTGTGAAAGCCTTCGACCTAATAACTAGTAAGTACATCCACGACTCCTCTGCGACTAACAAAGTTGCCGGCCAGGTTTTGAACACTTATTACATTTGATATTTTGTTTACAAATAAACCGTAACAACTTAGTTTAAAATTGTAAAAAAAATAAAATTGTGAAAAAACTAACTTTCTTTATCAGTATTTGAAAATAGTAATTTGCCCTCGTCATTAAACATACTGCCAAAACAATTAAAACGTTAAAAATGTATATACCGGAAGGTGCAGCAATTCGCATAGTTTATGGCAAAAATTTCCAAGAAGACGAGCATTTGTTTTTTTCAAACATTAGTTGTGGTCTGTCATTTTGAATAGGTAGTCTTATCTAAAAACAATTTGTTCAAAATTGGCGAATACTGCTATTAGTGAGCTCGTGCCAGCAAAGTCTCTGAAAATATTTAAAAGGAGTTTTCTTTTGTTTAAAAAGTAGAAATTTGAAAAGGGTATCATTAACTCAGATGCTTACTTTTGCACATATTTACATTGAACTTCTTCTAAAAACTAAACAAAATAAACGACAGCGCAAAAAGCACATTTTTCCTGTCGTTTAATGTGGCTTTTTCTTTGAAAATATTCAAAAACAGTGACTGTTTTTAATGGCCAAATATATAACAATATAATAATAGCTTTGCACTTATGAATTATGTCATTTTATTAATTGTGCTGTATTGTGTCGCAAATCCGTGCCTATAACTCAAAGCGTTTTTTACATAAATTAAAAAAAAAACTCAATTCTCGTAGCCCTGTACTTCAGGAATTTTGTCATTCCGCAAAACGAATGTCTATATTTTAAAGGCTTAAAAATAAAATTTTCGCAGCTCCGCACTTTACGCTTTATGTCATTTTATTGATGGTGCTATTTATTTATTTAATTGTATGGTACATTTTAAATATTGTATTGTGATGTAAGTGTTATGTATGGTGCCCCAGAAGATCAGTATAAACCTGTATAGTGTGGTGACGAAACCGTGTTCAATAGTGGATTGGTTCGCTTTGGCGAAGCATTTACTTCAAGGTTTAGGAAAACCACTAAAATTGTGCCGCAAATAACATGTCCATATCTTGAATCGTTTTTTAAAAAAAAATTCAAAATCCAAAATTTTTTGTAGCCCCGACTTTTCGATTTTTTCCTTTTCTTGATTATGCTGTATTGTGTTACAATTGTGTATTTTTGAATGGCTCAGATCTCGTTGTTGGCACAAATTAATATCAATTTCTCAAAAAAATTGAATTTGTTTCGTCCAATATGCGGGGACAGTATAATTTTGTTTTCATTTTATTTTTTGGTTGTTATTAAAGTTGCCGAAAATCAATAAAATGACAAAATTTGTGCGGGGATACAAAAATTTAGTTTTTTTTTATTCAAAAAATCCTTTGAAATATTAAATTGTGATTTGCGGCACAATACGGCAAATACAGCACAATAAATAAAATTACAAAATTCGAAAAGTGAGGGGGGCTACGAAAATTTTGGTTTTTTCAATTTATTTAAAAACCTCTTTAAGACATGGACATGCAATTTGCGGCACAATTATAGCCCAATCAATAAAATAACAAAATTCGTAAATTGCGAGGCTAACTTCACACAGGTGTACCGAGGTATCAGAAAACCTTTGAAGTTCCAAATTAAATCAAATAAAACTCTTATACATGAATAAAATATATCAAATTTGAAAGAAAAGGTCAAAATACGACCTGTAAAACAAATTAACGTTCATCAACCTCAAGAATAAAGAAAAACATATTTAAGCATACTAAGAAAAGAAATCAAGCATCCTTTATTGTTAAGTATTATGTCAAAGCAAACCACTGAAGGGCGAGAAGGATGAAATTCGCGTTAACCAAAGTTTAAAAGGGGCGATTGTAGCGAAAAGATCAAACGATCGTTATATTAGTTTAATCAAAGCACCGTAAATTGCCAACAAATTTCTGATTGTTATTTTTTGTATAGTATGTCGAAATATGGAAATAATCGAAAGAGCAGATGGTGGAAACAACCGCAGACAAAAATATATCGACCCCGTGTTACTGCATTATTATTTATTACAGAATAATACGCTACCGACTAATGAAATAACACAACAAATTTTATTGCAGCATTTCTTGTAATTTTCCAACGTTATTAAAAACGAAAAAGTGGCGCAGAACATTTGTATGCCAACGCTATTACTGATGTTATTGTTTACGTACACCAAAATTGTTCCACAACAACATTGTAAACAAAAATGTTATTGTTTTCAAAAATTCAACACGTAAAGCTTGTTATCTGTCAATAACGTGAGAATATCGTATTAAGTAAGAGTTTGCATACACACAAGTTGTTTACTTCATTCGGTATTCACAACGTGGCTGATTGTATCTAAAAAAATCTTCTCCAAGACCCTCGTAAGGCTTTCGTATATTGAAGGAAAATCGATCCACTCCATTTACTTGTGCATATCAGTTTCATACTTATTCTAAATACCAACTAATCAAATAAGGATTCAATCAATAACGAATTTGTTTTCAGCTGAGATTGTTAAATGCGCAGTTGTTTGATAACAATCATTTTTATTTAACTTCTCTATTTTAAGAACCTCTTCACATCGAAATTTGATGTATCTGTAAACGCTTTAATTTGATAGACATAAACTCTGTTTTGAAGACAAATAATTGTTGTAGACCTTGATGTATTTTTATTCCCACACTTGTCGAGAAATTATTTATTTCCTGAAAAATCACATTTAATTTAATGGGAGCCAATGAGATTGTAACATTTTTGCCTTATCTACCAATAACAGAATGATTTCTTGTAACCATAGCGATTATCAAAAAGATTTCTGGAAATCACCACCGAGATGATTTCTGAAAATCATTCTCCTAGTTTCTCGACAGTTCTCCACAGTTCTTTACCTTGAACTTTCTTTTGTTTATTTCAAGTTTTTCGCCCTGATAAAGCCCCTTACGATAGGTAGCAAAAAACGTTGGCAACGACGGTTACCTTTTCGACACGGTCCAATCCCGGAAGACGTTTTTGTTTCAATAATATTTAATTTCATACCGTAATCTTGATAATATATTTCTTCCAGTTGTTCCGCGCGAAATACGCTGAATAGCGCTCGCAATTTTTATGCATCATACGTTGTTTAAATATGCCTATGTGTTCAATAAAACTGTGTTTATATTAAAATAATTAATATTTCGACGGGTTTCAGCTTTATGAACATATTTTTTTGTTTTTGTCAAACTCAATTCCGCACAAGCCTTGAGGTTGAGTTCAAGGGACGTTTTTTTTATGTGGTTTCTCCGATAAGCTTACTACACTACACTACACTATTAATAGTCATCGTCATCGTCATTCTCACTTACCACAAGCGGTTCCCTTGCTTTTTTTAATGAAACGGTTGATCTGGGTAAAGATTCCATTGTTGAAAGTTTGTCATCAACATCGTCGTCTTCGTCATTTGTGTCCTCTACATCTTCTTTTGCGGTCGTATTATATTATTATAGCTGGTTGAACCTCCACAGGATACAATGTCCAGAAGTTTGCGTGGTATCGGTTCTTGATCAGTTGTGATTAGCTCCAAGTGTACTTTTCTCTGCACATATGCAGTATTTAAAAAATGTTTACTCGTTTTCTAAAAGATCTGGGAAATAGATGATAAAATTCCCCAATTTCTTGTCTTTTTCCTTATAGTACAAGTGGTCTGAATCTTGCCAGAAATTTTTGTCAGTCAGATTACGAGTAGCTGTTGCAACGACAATCGTGAGAGTGTTTTACCACAAATGATAATTGTCCAAATGCAACAGCTACAAGTTAATCTGACTGACAAAAATTATCAAAAGATTTAGACCATTTGTGACACAATCCAAAGAAATTCTATTTAATTCGTATAGTGAATGCTACGAACAAGTGAAAAGCAGGAGCAACTGATAGCAAATAGAATCAGCATTTGATTGGTTCTAACTTATAAATTAGAGTATTATCATCGGTGACTTGGATCGTGAGGTTAATTTCATGGATACATTTGCACTTTTTATTGTTTTTTTCTCAAATTTTTCCTCCAAAACTACACACAGCATTACAAATTCTTCACCTAAACTGTCCATTGCGAAAGAGCAATGCACACTTGATCGGAGAAGTTAAGTCTATAAAATTACTTATATACACTTTTTTTCGTAGAATTCCGTGATAATGTGCGATGTTCAACTTTCCATTCTTTTCCGTTTCGTTACTTTCCGTTCCGTTCCGTTGCGCAATAGTGTGCGGCCTTATTTAAGCTTTCTTGACAAAATTCTCAAAACTGCTTCCATACATATGTTTTAGATCGGAATGTATTTTATGCAGAAAACCGATAACACTAGCTCAATTGCCACGCTGAATAGTTAAACTAATTTGTTGGTAGAGATAAAATTTTGCTTTCGGATTTCCACTTTCAGCCACCAGTTCTGACTTGTTAGTGTTAATTAGATGTTTAGTTTCCATGCACCATGGACATAATATTTCAAAATCCAAAGCTTTGAAAATAAAATTTTCTACTGTTACAGATAGTTGAAAGTTTTGCTGGAGTGATTTTAGGCGTGCCACATCTATCTTAACTCTAAAATAAAGATTAGTATTTTTTATGATTTTTCTTACATAGAATACACCCCAAAATTTTTGAGAATGCTTATCAGTATGAATTAGCGTGGTTGAGAGATAACCAAATGTCGAAAGATTCGACAAACTGGGAGGCAGGTCACCTTAAGAAATTGGAAGAGTTGTTTGAATCTATTGGTTATCATTTAAACAAATGTGCAAAAAGGATTCAAAACTTTTTAGAAGAATTTGTAACCTCAAATGACGCTGAGAATTTCCAAAGAGCGCATGTACGTAGAAAATAAGTCATTATGGGTATGAATAAGTAATTCTTTAAAAAAAAATAAGTTACATGTGGATTAATTTTGTTTAGACGAGATATAAACAGATCTAACTTTTGTTGCTTGGTTTTAAAGTAGTTTTAATTAGTTTTGTCAAAAATTGGACACTTGTTAATTAGAAATCAAAGTTTAGATCAGAGAAAAAGTTCAAATTTGTCGGTATTCACTATTTTCGCTGCTAAACTAATGATGACACCAAGGTCGATTAAGACAATTTCTTAATTATTTGTTCTTCTTTAAGGAGGAAGCACCAAAAAACCACTAAGTCGTTCTTTCAGACAACGTTTCGTGCAACTAACCCACCATCCAACCAAAAATAGTCCGCCACTTAAAATAATATAAAAGAAGTGCATATTGATTGCACGAAACGTTGCCTGAAAGAACGAGTTAGTGGTTTTTTAGTGCCCCTCTTCAAAGAAAAACAAATCATTTACATAAAACTTATAGGAGGAAATATTTACCTATCGACAATTTCTGAAGTATCAGTAAGAGTTGCATCATCTAGGTAGCAAATGTTTAGCTTCAATAACAATTTTTCGACCAAAGGTTGAATTGTAATAATAAATGCTATTGGTCCCCACAAATCACCTTGTTGCATGCCTACTTCCGGTTAAAATAATTTTATCTCTAAAAAATAAATAAGGAGACCTGTAACTGTATTACGTAGGAAACACGGAAATCAAAACATACGAGTGCAAGTAAGCAAGTCCGGTCAGCATTTCTTAACGGCTTTGCTTACTAAGCAAACTAATCTACTTGGCACGTATAAAACGAAGTAGGTATAACAACAGAATTCAGTTCGAACCTACGTTCAAAGTACGAGCTTAGTTCAGACCAGTGCAGTTACAACCAAATAATAAGGGCAGTCGAGAAGAACCAGCCAAGTAGTCACCGCACCAGCACCAGGTAAAGACCGGTCGAAGTTTGAATCCATCGGTCCAATTCATTCCGACCCGCGGTCTTCAGCGCGATATATAATACCACGATATCAGGTGACACCGCACCACACATAGTACGCCAATTACTATGTGCTGTCCTACAACGTTTCCATTCATAATTATACGTAGTATAGCTTGATCACGGTATGTCTAATAATAATAAAAGCTGAATTTTTTCCCTGGTTTAACCCGGCGTCTAGAGTAATACACCCTAAACGCCACACCAGTTTCACCATCAGAAAAAGGAATTACGTCTATCAAAAACTAGGGTCTCATACCGTCAATACCAGGGGCGAAACCATGTGCAAACAAATCAATTCCTTTTAACACTTGTGGTTCGTTTATAGAAAAGAATGGGTAGTTATTGTCAGGAGGATCAAGGAATGATAAAGGTCGAGATAGAGTTGAATGTTTCAGTTTTAAAGCTTTAAAATATTATCATTAAAAAAGACCTAAAAATCTTCTAAACTTAAGATTTTGAACGCTCCTTTTATGCCAAAATCGGTAACCTTTGCTTCAACTCTTCTTGAAAGGGTTTTTGCAGCGGTTTCTTTTGATTTTGATGGGAGAGGGGGCAGAAAATTAAAAGTTCAATTATTTCCTTGGTTGTTGAAGTTTTGACTTTGGAGAAAGAAGTATTACTAATATTAAAGGAAATATACGAAAAAAAAGTTAATTTTCTCAGACACGGTAAGAGTTCGAACTGATGCAATTATTAATCAAAGAAGTCAATTTATTGGCCTATGCGTTTTGAGCCCCGTTTGGTATTCTTTTAAGAGTGTGGACTTGTCGATGTAAAACCATTAGTATATTTTGAATGTTGTTTGAAGATCTGGAGCAGTTAGTTATTTCTTTTAAGTAACCTTTATCAGCGTGACATTTAGATGAATGTATTTTTAAACCGTTTGGAATGTTTTTGAATGTGCTTATCTTATAGCCTGCTGTGAAAGAACAGTTTTGAACAAAATCTGTTACTACTTCATCAAGTTCAACATTATAGGAATCGGATGATAGATATTTGTATCTTGGTTGAAAGTATTTTCTAGTTGAAAAGATTTCTACTAAAACCATTATCCATGAATTAAGATCTAGAACTAACATCTTTATGAATTCTAGAGTTATGAACCTTGATACCCAATTCATTTCTGCAAACCTTGTGGCACAAATTACAGCGAAGAAGTGGAGTGTAAGAATTTGTGATGTTGACAGTGACATTGACAATATTTTTTAAATTAATTTTATTTTTATTTAAACCAATCAGAATCTGGTATTCTACAGTAGAGAAAATGAAAGTGGTTGGAAAGAAAAGTAAGATACCTGTTGTAGAGCACATTGGAGCTGACATACTCGGGCCGCGTTTAATTTGTGTATGACTCATCTTGTTGCGTTGTTATAATTAAATTATTTACAATTCACTGTCTTATTTTATTATTAAATATAAGGAAAGATAGATTTAGAAACGTACGTCGTCCTTACAAAAAACATGAACTGTGAGAAACGTATGTCTCGAATTAAGCACATGTTTAGTTTTGACAGATTTATTTATAATTGTTAATTTTTCTGTTTGTTCATTATCCTTCTTAAATTGCTTACAGAACAGTTTGTTTCAAAACTAAAAATCTAAACGGCGTGTGAATAGGTAAGTAAATAATTCACGAAGTCAAATAAAATACCGTGTGAGCGCCATCTGTTACAAAATTCTTTCAATCCCATGATGAAGAAATCTGTATAAAAAGACGGTATAATCAAGATATACGTTTAGTGAATATTAAACCATATGAATGTTACTGATAAGTCATACACAAAGTAAACGCAGCCCAAGTTTAGGTACAATTATCAAATCTTGCCACCTCCTTGCTTAAATAATGCACTCCTATATTTTCCACTTTTACCACATTCTCATATAATAAAAAAAATTGAAGAAAAAAACAAAAAATTTAGTCATTTATTTACATTTATGTACCAAAGAAATTAAAAAAATTCTATATTAAACAAAACAATTTCAATATCCTTTTAAACGACAAATATTGATTTCATAAAATGTTCAATATTATTCAATGTGCATCAAAATTTCCTTTCCGAAAAATAAACTTCGAGTTTTATTTTAAAACCATTTTTCTTTCGCGTTTTCTTTTCATTCCAAATTGAAAACTATAGTTTATGGTGCGAATATTCGATACGCTTAAGGTTTTGCATAAGATAAATTTCAACGTAACTGCATTAAGCATTGTACGAAAATATGTTGCTTGAATTGGGTGCCAGAATTCTGTTCAAAAGTTCCAAATTTATTCTCGCGTTTTTCGTTTCATAAATTATTCTGTTTTTCCGCTTTATTAGAATTTGTCGCCTTACATTAATATTTCTTTTAATTAAATTTAGATTGTAATTCCTACGTAGATTGCTAATCCGTGTAGTAAGATTAGAAGCAAGATGTATTGTGCTTACATAATTGCGTGTTATTAATTATTCCGATATAATAGAATACACAGAATACGAAACTAAATTATCAGTTTTGATTTATGCATGTATATTAGTAATTGAAATGTTAGTTCGCATAAACATATTGAGGCACAAAATCATATTGTAACGCGTAAATAATTATTTTAATATTATTGTAAACAGTAAAATTTCAGTAATTATGTGTACTCATCTAATTAACTAACCGCACAAACAAACAACATTATGTTTAAAAATTAGTCGGTGATGGATTCTAAAGTTGTAATATGATGATAATCAATAAGTGATGTTTGACTAAATGATATCCAATATTCTCCAAATTCTTTATCCTATTTGACACGTTATTATGTTACACAATACTTAAGAAAAACTAATTAAACACTTTGATATAATTTTGTTATATCAGCAAAAAAAGTTTTATCTAAGATAATTAAATAAAAAACAGAGCTGCTGACAATTACTCCATAACACCGAACCAAAAGTTATACTGCTGATGAGAAAGTTTTGTCGTTAATATCAAAAATGTCTTTAACCTCAATTAACAACTTGGCACAAATGGTTTCGTATTTTTGGACGTACGCTACAAACTTATGTATTTGTAAGTTAGAAAGTTGGTCAAATTGTATTGATAAACGGGAACCAATTTAAATAAAGTCTGTTAATAACCTTTGTGTTGCATTCAAGTGTAATGATGATACGTATGGTGACGTTTTTATGATAAGAAATTATCTTGATATCACCTATCCTTGCCTTATTTACCACCATAAATTCCTCGCTGCTAATCCCCACTAAAATTGTAGATAAAAATAGGTATAAATTTGCCTGTTTTTATTAGTTGCAGACACTTAGGGATTTCTATACCTTTTTTAAAATCCTAAAGTATTCCGACCTGTCTAAAAACCAACCGACCGCGTGAACCTGATTTTTTTTTGATATCCTGCTTAAATACTATTGACCACCGCCTGAACTTGATTTGAAACCGATACCTGATTAACCTGCTATATCGTTGTCTTATTACGCACAAGTACTCCCCCGCAATTTAATTTGTCGCAGACGAAAGTGCGAATTTTTCTTGTGTTGCGTCCACGGCATCAAAAAGCACAGTATTTTAATGTACCACGTTTGAAAGCCAATATCATAACTCTTCATCTATTTCGCTATGTTTAATTATAACCGATTTTCGTTTGGTCGTTGTTTAGACGCTCTATTGACTCGGTTAAGTCTAAGAAGTACACAATGATTCATAAACATTTAACCTAAGCGCATATACCCGCTGTTAAGCAGTGGCGTAGTAATTTCTATACTTATCTACACTAAACATTAAACTGTAAACTGTATAATAATTTATTGTAAAGAAAATGTACAATTTTATAGTCAACTGATTAATTCACGTTTCATAAATTCCAACACATTCGTAATTATCTCACGCTCTGGACTGTGAATTATTTTACCTTTCACTCCGACATTTTTCCAAGACATAATGAATACGATAATACTACTACGAACTGATGCTAGTGACTGAGCATGTAAACAGATAAGTAAACTCCCCTACAACGATTATAATAGATTCGTCCGACCAAAACTGGTTTCATCACATTGTGTACTTCTTAAACTTAACCTAGTCTACCTGGTTAGATAACCGTCCCAGAGAAGCCTTCAACGCTTCACAGCATATACTGACGTCGTTACAGAACCGTCCGCTCAAACAGGACGTCCAGCACTGCGTTAAAAATAACCTGCAATATAGAACCGTCTGCAAACCTACAGAACGCATATAAAGAATCGTACAAACCTTCGGGTGAATTAATACGTAAGAACTAGATCCACCTAGAGGGCTATTCATATACAGGAGTTTATCAACTGACTCACACCCCGCGTAGGAACCACCCCGGAGTTATAAACCAAAGCATATCTAGAAAGCAAGTACAGGATATCGTTTAGTTATAACGAACCCAAACCTTTTCCAGTTGATGAAGGACAGCCTACCGTATAAACGTTTCTTGGTGTACAACCACCAAGAGTAGGTAATAAAAGTAACCTAACGTTTCATTTTCACAGATAATTCAACCCCCGGCCTTGTTAACACCTGTTGACAAATTGTTGGCTGTGTCTCCAATACCGCCACCGCGAGACGATAGGTCTACTAAAAGAATTACTAGTCTGACGTTGCAGTAGACACTTATTAGGTTATTGGTATTATATAATTAATTAATCGAATATATAATTATTTTGTTAATTATAATTTGTGGTTCACACAATGAAAATGCAGGTTTGGTAATTATTTACGTTTTACATTATAAATATTTGCAGTTATAAATTTCAATACTGTATTTATCCCTCTTATCTATTAAAAATATGATAACCTTTCCATTTGTTAACGTTTTTAAACTATCTTGCATTTTAAATATGTAGTGAATTCATAATAATAATTATTTATTTTAGAAACAGGAAAATCCATACAAAGAATATTTAGTAAACATACCATATTTATACAGAAAGAAACATAATAATTCAATCTACCAAAGTTTCGACATATCCATAATTAACCATAAATAATTATTATGCTTTCATTACGTATTTAAATTTAAAAATTGTTCAAAAACATTAACAAATATATGTATATGAGGTATAAATTCAGTATTGAAATATATAACTACCAATATTTATAATGTAAAACATTAATAATAACCAAACCTGAGTTTTCATTATAATATTCTTCTGTATTGTAAAATATAATGGTACATACTTTACTTTTGAGCATAATTCATATTTTTTGACAAACCTCGATACGGCTGAAAATATTCATATCTGATTGTTTTATTTAAGTTTTAGACCACGAACAATTTTTTATCAAGAGTAACTTTTCTTTTTAAATATAATAATAATTTTTAACTAGCAAGTGTAAAATTTGCCAGACACACTCAACAGTTACTTCATCCTTTAAAGATTTATCAGGAGTAGGAAAATTCGAGTGAGAGTTTAAGAGTATTTTGTACCGTTTTGTGGTAACATTGTTAAATCGAATTGATTAGAACTCTACTATATTTTTGAAAAAAAAGTGCTAAAAGAAAGTCACGGAGACGTTTGAGAAACTGGTTTCGAGAGGTAATTCGCTGATGCCATTTGTTGTCAAAGCCTTTTGGCATTGCATGGCATTACGAGCAAATTTAGTGACATTTTTGGCATTGTCTTGGATTTTGTGGCATTGCGTGGAATTGGATGGCATTTGACGGCATTCAATGGAATTTTTGAGGCATTTTACAAAATTGTTTAAGGTATTGTACGTTCTTGTTGGTCATTGCAGCGTTTAAGTACTACTTAATTACAAAAGAAAACGGTATTAACGTGTTAGTGAAAGTGAATTCTATCTTCCGCTTTTTTTTGGTATGCAAAATATCTCTCCTAAAGAATATTGACAACCTTATAAAACCAAAAGATAAGTACTGTTGTGGCAGTTGTTAAAAAAAGTGAGGTTAAAATGTATCCAGGGGATTTAACCTTCCGAAATAACTTTGTTATTTATTTATTTTGACCACTACCGGTCACTCCAAGAATGAATAGAGTCCTTTCTTTTTTAAAAATATTTTGTTCATGCCGTTAACATTTGCGGTAGTTTATTTCGACTCACAGGAGAGCCTCATGACATCATTGCTTTTTTGGCGAATCACGGTTGTCTGCCGAACAAAAAAGTTTCTCCTCCGCAACGACAAGGCCTGCTGTATAATATTGTTAACAGATACATACTTTTTGACGACAAATAATCCCCCCAGATCCCTCTTGCATTATATTAAAATTGAGATAAATAAATCGGTCGCCCTCATTTGAAAAACTTTTTAATTTTGGAGGTATCTGTGTAGTTTATTTTGAAACCAAGCCATCATTTAAAAAAATAGTCAAAAATCTCATATTAGAAATGTAGAAATAAGAAAATGTTAATAAATAAAAAAAACAGAAAAATATAACTTGACAGTCTCTTTCAAAATAAACTTAAAAGATCTTTCAAATGAAGGGTCACTCGACTCACTTATAATCTTACTATTCTGCGAGTAGTAGGTCTTTGTTTTCTGACCGGAAAGAAATTTGGTAGTTAAATAGACATACTATTCACCTTGTCACAAATGGCCTTTTTTTCCTATTCAAGATTTTTGACATCACCGTTACTGTGAGGCCTGACCTCAAAGTTTATGACTGCCGTTTATTTCCTTCAAAACAAAAATTGGTCTGTTGCTAATGAATTACGCCGTTATTTGGCTTCCATAATCAGTCACATGTTTGTGTATACAGGGTGTCCCAAAATTAACGGAATTCCTGTTCAAAAATCTATAAACTGATTGAGACAAGCAAAAATATAAACATTTTTATATCCAGCTATTTGTTTAAAAGCCACAGCCCAGGTATTACATATTTAATAAAAAAATACTAATTTTATTTTTTTTTCTCAATAAATTTTGTTACTATAGCAACATTCTCATGTCCCTGATTTGACAAACTAAAATGCCAAAAAAATAGTAAACAAAATTTTCTATTTTAAATGACATAATTTTTGGAAAAAAACGTTTTTTTTGCTAATTTTTGCCAATTTTTGAAAAAAAATTCTGCGAATTTTGAGACATCCTGAGCAACCTAAGTACTTACATTTTTTTGTGGCGCAATCTGATAATTGTTTTTAAATTGTATAATACATATCTTCACAGATCCATTTTAATTTTGATTCAAATTTCATTCTCAATATTAAAATTCGAGTATGTCTAAAAAACTTATTGCTTGTAGCTGGATATGACTCACTTATATTAATAGAGTCAATAAATAATAAAGACATTGATGTAATAGAAAACTTTGTTAAAAACACAATTCCTGACATTCTAGACAAGAAAGACCATATCTGTTTTTATGGAAGTTTGTTTGTTAAAAATTCGAAGTTGTTAGCAGGCATCGAAAATATACAAACCTCATTTAAAACTTTTTAAGAATCCAAACAAACAAATGATAGATGCATCCACCATAACTGATATTATTAATCAACATGTGAACAGCTAATTAGAGCTGCTTGTTCTCTGACGTCAACTTATTAGACAGTGGTCAATTTTTGCATTAAAGAAGGTTTATCTATAGAAATCGAATACAATCAATCCATCAGATTTTTAATAATTTAAAACATGAATTTATATTTCCACAAGAAGTCCAAAGAGCGGAAAAGACATTTATACCGGACGATATAAACGACATTAACAAAAAGGCACAAACAGATGTGGTCCAAGATCCAATAGCGCTTAGAATTCCATGTGATAATGAAACTTTAAATAACTTAGATTTACCTTCTATCTCATATAACGATAATTAGACTGAATAAATGAAGAAGCATGTGATAAAAAAGATACTGTAAGGTTTAAACCAGAAACGAATGAGTCTGAGGATTTACTTACGTTGAGAAAAATATCAAAAGTAGATAATAAAGAAATATTTGAATACGACCTTAAATTTAAAGACTACTCAAATAAGAACGTTGACCTTTTTTCAAACAGTCCATCTTAAAAATCTACTTTCAAATTAGCACAGACAGATTAAAGATATTTATTTCTAAATAATAGAAAAATGTTCTCACTACCGCAAAATCACAAAATTCTAAAAATTGCGTGGGATCTGGAATGGTGAGACAGTGTCTCTCAACGATAATACAAACATTTTTTAAGCAGAAGTACATTTCATTTACATGAATAGAGAGAACCTAATTATAAAAAGCACTAAATCCGCTGGCGAAGAACAGTACAGCTGAGCTTGCTTGAGTGCAAGGGTATGAAAAAATAACAAGCAATAAGGAAATCGATTAGCAAACCAATTTCAGTGTAGCTAAACTTTCTATCGACTATCACCCACGTATAGTTTTGACTAAAGAGACGTCCAGAATGATATCATCAAATGGGGAAAAAAGAAAATCATTAGAATTCCAACCCAAATAGAAAAAGGAGAAAAATGGGGTACACTAACAAGACAGATTAAAAAACATGGGGCTGGTAACTAATGATACATATAAGTACTGTAATGGAACAATAACGTAACAAATTATCTTGAACAACTGCGGGTAAGAAATTGGACTGTCCAAGTAAACACAGAATCAACTTCTAGAAAAGTCATAAAGCTGAGAAAGCAGGAATGCAGATGAGGACAAGATATGCTAAGCATATTATGCCGATATAATAGAGAAAGGAAAAGTAATCAATGTGATACGTCTATTGTGATGCAAAAAATCAAAAAATTAATTGAATAGTTTTAGGCAATACACAACAAAGAGAAAATCAATATTGTAGTGATAACCATCCCTACGATCGTTTTTGACAGAACTCTGACGCTTCCAAGAAAAGTCGTTGATTTTCCGAAATGAATCTGCCATATTCACCTTCTTCATTATTTATAGTTGCTTGTCTCACAAAAAATCGCGACGTTTATTTGTGCCATTTTCTACAATTGTTCACATCTCTATTTTTACTCTTTTTTGATACTATTTCTCTTTGTCGTGTTCGTGATCTCATATGTGGTTGGGATTTTGTGTATGTGACTTTGTTACTCTTGTGCGCTTTGGCATGTTCTATTTTTACAAGTTTTAGGTAGTTAGTTTACTACTCATTCTGCTCTCAAACAACCCTTTTTTTGACTTTGGGATGCGTGGCAAGCAAGCAAACGTTTAACAGTTTCAACCCTGTGATTGGATGTTATCACTCTCTCTATGATTATCAGGACTGTCTAGTTCAACTTCTTGATGGTATTTTGGATGCAATCCTTGTATAGTTTTAAAATCGCCGATCCATATAATTTTTTGGAATAAATATTAATTTTCTCGACCCTCTAAAAAATGTTTGGGCATGGAGCAGTTTAAAAATTATCACCTTTTTTTCTCAAGTCAATTTAATTTGTTCATAGCCGAGTCATCCGACTATTCGTTGTTGCGACACTGATGTGGTGGTGATTTTACGACAATCGGATTTTTATACCTCTTACTCCAATTGCACGATTCAAGACGAAACCGAGAAAGAGAAGTAATTCGTCCATCAATTCATCATTCAATTTAAATAAATATGACTCAGTTGCATATGAAGAACATCGTTTATTGGGTAAATTGTACAATCTTTGGGTGAAAATAAGTACAAAATGATTTTTTTTTGTGGAAAATGCACCGTTTACTTTAAAGTGGAATGATGTATCTAACATCGACAATGAATAGAAGTTGTACATGTAAAATAACTTGCTTTATTTGCAGCCAATGCGATGCCAACTTGTTTATAAAAAGTAGTAAGGTAAGTATTACCTCGGATAGCATATTATCTACATGGTGATTCATAACTATTGGGACATAAGCTAAATGCGGCTTATTTAAACCAAAATATGACTATAAGACACAATATGCCTTAATAAAATATTTCTGTGGAAAAAAATACAAGGCGTTAGATAAAAAAAATTTTTTTCTTTATTTTTTGTTAATAATTTCACTGTAAATTTATAAATTCTTATCAAAATCTACAAAGAAGCATAATTATCTGACAGTTCAAAACGTACCCTTAATAAATAAAATTATCGTATTTAAACAGGAGTACCAATATTGTGTAGAAATGATGGTTACCTCATATTCACTAATCAAAATCACTAAAAAGTTTTCTCAAAAAAAGTTACCAGTTGATTTCATCATCAGGAATCATTCACTTGACGCCCCTCACAACAAATTGTAAAATAGTACATAAAATAATGTTCTTGGTCTAAAGTTATGCTTCTCTGCCGATTTTGATAAGAATTGATAAATTTACAGTGAAATTATTAACAAAAAATGAAAAAAAAAATTAATTTATCGTTCCGTATCTTTTTCCACAGCAATATTTTATTAAGGAATATTGGATCCTATGGTCATATTTTAGCCTAAATAACATAAATTATAATGTATATAGAAGCGTGCCCAATAGGAAATGTTTTAAACTAACTCCCTAATTCTGCAAGAGAAAGTTCAATTATATACTTGTAGCTCTAGATTAGTGTTATTTTAGAAATTTGATAAATCTATTGGTGTTACTATTATAATTATAGACTTACAGAATACAGATTTCTATAGCTTATATTTTTGTTGCAAAATAGGTGGGTTATTTTTTATAAGTCTAAAACGGTTGTTTTTGTATATAGAACGCAAAATGAGACTTTAGCGTTCAAGAATGGTAGTTATTGACTGGACCTTCAGTGCGGTTAAGTCCATCTGTTTTCTTATTAAAATGCAGTTTTAATATAACGAGCGTTCTAACAGATTTGTTATTGGAGTAGGCGTTGGAATTGTCCCTGCACGTCAAATATTAAAATATCACATTGTGTTTTAGATTTGACGTTTATACCTTTTTTTTAATTTTATGCGGGTTAGGAACAGTCCGAATCAAAAACAAACAAAAAATAGTAATAAAAAGAGACAACCGAAGGTAGGAGGAGACGTCTATAACTGACATGTATCAGTTATCGATTGCTACGACTCGCATAAAATAAAAAAAAACAAATTAGATTTGGCGCGTCAATTTCAACGCCTACTTTAATTAAGATATTCATTTGATCGCTCGTTACATGTAATTATTGATTAAAGGAAATGCTTTTCCGCGGGGCTACCTGTCAAAAAATGGATACGGGTGGTGTTAATTTTCAATTTTGTACTAAGAACCGTAAATAGACAAGGACGTAGTGGTACAAATATATGTCACAGTAGTTTTATACCCCCACATTACGGCGGATATTTTTACTCCTATATTACAGAATAAACACCTCCACATGTGATTTATCTTGGATATTGGTTTTCAAAATTTTTGAGTAAAATTTACGGACTTGAATTTTGTGACATTTTTTAAAAATTTTGTGTCATTTTTGCCTACTTGTGAGTATTTTTAGAATTATTTGGCATTTAAATTGGCTTTGAGTGGAATTGTATGGTATTGCAGTGGAATTGTGAAATTTTGGTGTACCACATTTAGGCATTGAATTACGCTCTACTAGTTTCAGGTTTTATCGTCTCGTGGCGCTATTTTACAGAAAAAAATTACATGTTTTTGAAGCGCGATTGTAATTGAAATATTTTAAAATATTATTTTTCACATTCTCCAACTTTGTGCGGGCGATTTTCTTAATTGAAGATCAATTAACAAATTGGAAAAGGTATTAATATTTCCCAAAAACATCACATTTTTTAAAATTATAAACATTTTAAAAATCGTTCCAATTCGCGCAACAACGATGAATGTTTTGTGCTGTACAGTGAAAACCATTTTTGCATTTGAAACAATCCGAAACTTTACACATGACAGTTGAGTTGAATAAAGCAATCTAACTTTAACTAAAAGGGTAGATCTAAATAATTTTAATCGCTCGATTCAATGTATTTGTTACGTAGTTTGTGATATCCGTAGCACTTTCAAAAGTCCAACTATTCTATTGCAAACAAATGCAAAACTCAGATTTTTACGTGTTTATGAAAAATTTATCGTAGAGTTGCAAACCAACATCGCAATCGTTCTACAGTTTAATAGAAACTCGATTTGAGTGATGCATATGTCACTTTTATTTAAGATGAATAGCACATGAATATTGGAATTTAACTAACAGACATAATTCGTACAACTCATATTTTAATTTTTTCAATCCTGATGAGTTTCTAAAGGACCAAATGCTGTGGAGTGCTTCTTGTTGTTTGTCTGCATATCTCTTAACAATTTTATTGCTGCCAATTTGACGTCGTTATTCTGACATGTTACTTTTGAATCTTCAATCTTTTATTACTTTTCGCCGTCCTTCAATAACTCAAGGCGGAACAAAATCACAAAATTTAAAAATCGATTAAGCATTTATACATAATTTACTTGTATCTATATACAAGTACACGTTAAAAAAGGTTTGTTTTTCTGAAGTATGTTTGCAGAATCGGCGAATGAACAGACTCATGACAGTTTGAACAACAGAACAAATTTCATAACTAAAGGAATTTTTAGGTGATTGGAAAATGTAATCGTTTAACAGAGTTATGAACAATTTATTTAAAAACTCAAATTAAAAAATAAGTTACAGTTTATTATCGTTTGAAAGTTTGTTGTTGTTTGAACTGATAATTAAATAAGTTTTGCAAAAAACTACATTATCTGAGAAGGAGGTGTGGGAGCATAGCTTAGCGGTATAAGCGCCAGTTCAGTAAATTGGCCACCGTCGGCGCGCTGATTTGGTTCCATGGACAGCAAAAGATGTTCTCAAGTTATGTTCCAATTGTGCTTCGCAGGACACGTTAAGCAGTCGGTCCCGGTTATCATACTAACACCTTTGGTAACCGTCACAATACATCACAGCCACTTTCAACCCATCTAGCCAGCGTGGAAGTGTAAGGCCAAACTCCCGTAATATATAGGGAGGCGATACTCGAACAAAGATATAAGCTACAGATGAAAAAGAAGAAGGAGAGTATTCAAAACGATTCTCGTTCGGGGGGTCCTGTTACTGGCGGTACAAAAAAATTAAATTTAGCTAAATTAAAAATAAAATATTAGCAGAATTAACTAACCCATACGTTAGTAACAAACCCAAAATCTTCATAAATACCATAAGACGTCAAAAATCAATGCAAGATTTTGAAAGTGTATGATAAAACGTAGGTTCATCACTATAATTCTGAAAGTGAAGATGAGTCTGTACACACCAACCTAAAAAAATTACCCCGTCTGTCCGAACTACGTCTTTTGGAACTATAAGAAATTTTGTTGATAAAGTACATGAAAAAAGGTAAAACTATACACACGCATATACGTATTTTAAGGAAGCAATAAAAGAAAAGTGACGGTTAAAACTATCCTGTAGTGTGTTGCTTTTTCACAACGTTCTGGTTTACAGGGTGTGTTTCCTAAATTTAAAGAAAAACAAATTTTGTGGGAAGCAATCTTCTAAAGCTAAAGAAATTATAAAGGTACTTTTTTTTGAAAACAAGAATTTTTATTTAGGTAAGTATTTCTCCAAAAATTAAGTTAGTATGGTCTTGTAGGACCCCTTTTTTTGTGAAGGTAGGAAGGACAAACAACTCAATGGGCTATGATTGCCAAAGTTTCGCCCCTGATTGTAAGGGCTTCTTTAAGGCTTCTACTAATATCTACGAAAGCCTTGAAAAAGGGGTTATCAGAAAGTTAATTCTAAGATGTAAAACATCCAGTGGAGTTTAATACGATTTTTTATTTATATGCTCCATATACATTAAATTGTTAAATTTTTGTGCGTATTTTTATTTTTTTACAAACCTAACTAGGTGCTTCTTAATTTTATAACATGGATAGATTGTTGGGCAAAGTTTTAGAATAGTTTGATTTTTTACATGTGATTTTCCTCTTGATATACAAAATCTGCAGGTCGATTGTCCTCTTTCTGTCTAGAACCTAGCTTGGTTGGCAAGTTGATTACTCAACTCTTAGTAGTGTTCGTATTAAGTTTTTTACCCTAATGAATCCTCTTAGAGTAGTGGGCAAAACGTTAGCAACTACTGTTACTATTTCGGTCTAATGGCGGACTACGTTTTTGTTTTAATAACGATTGCAGTGGAAGTCTTAGTTCTTAGAAGTCGCTTTCTTTTCCCATTGATGAGATTATGATAATTACATTGAAATAGCCTGTTTCTTCTTCTAAGTCATCTTTAAGCGCATCGTTAATAAATCAAAGAACTTCTTACATATCTCCATATGTCAGCAAATAAAATTTTTTGAGACAGAGATCAAGTGACTAATAAAAACTGTTACAAAACATTTTAATCTCTTTACCTTATGTTCCCCAGTTTTGCAACTCCACAGCAACAACAAAAAAATCAGCGACATAGGAGAGAGATTGTTGATAGCTTTGTATAGTGGAAATTACTACAACGTCACTTTAAAAAAACTGCGATTTAAGAACTATACTACATCAGTAGATCAACACTGTTTGGGAGTATTTCACCAAGTTCAACAATCATCGAAAACAAAATTGTCACCGTAAAGAACCTGCCCCAGATACTCTGTTGACACTAGTAGCATGCTCAAGCAAAAAGCACTCTACTGGGAGTTGCAATTGTTAACAAAATGGTTTTTTTAGTACTGTGTGGAAAATGTAAAAGGTACGGCTCCAAAGCCTACTCAAACTTGTTTGATGATAAAGTCGATATCATTATCTTAGATGAGGATACGTTTAGCAGGTAAATCTTACTAACAGGTTCATTTCCTGTCAACAAATGAACAAAATTTATCCAGTTGTCACTAGAATAATTTTATATGCAGGTTGTCTATTTTTAGTAGAAAAACGGAGTGACGGCAGCCTGGATCTTCGGACATAAAAAAAAAGAACGAGATAGAGAAACAGAAGAGATTTGAATAAAAGAAGACAAGGAGAGAGAAACAGAGTGTAATTTACAGTAAAAATTTGTCTACATCATTACATTTCATGCATTTATTTAATTTTAATAACTACTTGTTACGGTAATATCTCCGGCACGAACCGCTTTGCGGATATGGATTTCGCTCGACGCTCTTATATGGCGCGCGAAAGTAGTCCGGTACGTATTTTGTTTTTGCCCATCTCTTTCCGGTAAAAATCCCTAAGATGGTGGACGCATATATCGTGTTATAATTTTGCTAGGTAAGAAATCCGTTTGTTTCTGGGTCATTCTTAATTAAAGGTCGTTATTTGTAGGTCGTCGCCTTTTCCGAAGCACCGATTATTTGCGTTAATTATCAAATGACGAATAATTTCTTCTTTTATGCGAACACCGTAAGTTTTTAGAAAAATTCTTATACGAGCATACAACGTTGGATATCACTGTTGTCTTTTTGTCTATTTTAGATCTAAGATATCCTCTACGTTACCATTTAAAGGTACTATCTAAACTACCATCTAATCTACCAGCTGAATGACTATCGAATTACCACCTAAGTGCCACCCAATTATACACTAGGGCAGATCACCCGACACCTGGGGGAAAAAAACTAACTTCTCGCTTGCTAGATATGGAAGTGTCTACCTACGACCAACTTGATAATAGCTCAAGGTACCGTTTTATTACTCTTTAATTTAATTATGTTTAAACGCTAAAATAAATTACTTGCTCGACACGTTTTATCTTCCTTGAATTTTTGTGCGCTCTTTTATATCGTTATCTGGAATCGTAGCGAACGGTTCATTCAACTCGTTACCTATAGTACGAGTGTGCTCCAATTTTGGGTAATTAGACTACATTTTGCTGGTATAGATGCTTGCTACCTTTTATTCTAAGATTAATTGTGTGTGCTGTTTGTTAAAACCAAAGATTAAATAAAATTACACATCTGTTATTTTGTTATCGTATCGGTTGCTTTATTTAAGTGCCCTGCCTCACAAAATTTTTCTTATCAACAGTATTAGGTCTGTTGAATAATTATGGTCTCAAATTGGACGTTCAACTAACTAATTGGCGTCTTGCTCATCCACTCGTGAGTAAAATTTTTGGGCACGAGATTTGGGGTGTGCAAAATAAATATTGTTGAATGTTCGATACGAATGATAGTGTAATTTCGAGCGGCTATTATACTCTTATTATCTGAACCTGCGACGCTTCACCAAATATTCTAGTTAACCGGGAAGCCGTTAAAGAATATTACCACCATTTCGTAACCTCTGCTTATATACAGCGTGGTTCTTAATTAAAGAAGTTCGCTAATTAACTTTTTTTTGTACGGCTAATTTTTTTCTGCTTGTCAATTACACATCTCACAGGTGTTACCGAAGCAATTAACCACATTTCTCACTAAGTGACAATTTTTGAGTCAGTTGTGTAAATAAAATAAACGCTACTGCATAAACCTTCATTTGTGGTAGTTCTTGATCGAAAAACAGTTCTCCTCCTTTCAAAATTTTCAGTCTGTTCTAAATTTATCGCAAGTTCAGCAAATATTTTGTCTGATAGAGTTTCTCAATCGGGAAATTGATTTTGGTAAAGTTGCTTTGATGCCTTACTATTATGTTAACAATCTCCATGAACTAAAATCATGTCGATCTTTTCTTGATTCGATTACCTAATCATTTTAAACGACAATATTTGGTAAAAACAACAATTCAGTTAATTTCTCTATATAAAAAGACAGTTTGTGCAACAAATTAATATTTTTAAGTTATTGTTGCAATCAATTCTGTCTTACGCTTACATCTCACATTTATACTGCATACTGCAAAAGGTTTCCTCAATTTTAATATTCATTACCTTCATGCACAATTAAATTTATTGCACTAAATGTAATCGTAATTAAAGTAGCTACTCTGAGCTTTTCTGGATTACTTACTTAAATTAATTGCTAACGAGTTCGCTAAAGAACAACTAACAGCTAATCAAACATTATGAAAATAGATGCAAGGTTCGCTTTTCTTCTTACCTTCAAAAAAAAAGAAAGAAATAAAACGAAAAGAGTAAATTAAAATGTACTTAGAACTTGATCTAGCTAGACAACATAAAATGCAATCTACAGCAATAAAGTAAAAGCTTTCATCAAATTATTGTTCAATGTTTACATAAATTTAAGCTCAAGTACTACACAGTAAGTACGGTAAACCTCGAGAATTATAATCTTGCCGGATTGTGCTCGTATTGCAGTTTACTAATATGTAAATTCAGATGAAACTGTAGTGGTAATTAATTGTTCACCTTCAGTAGTTTTATTGTAATATCTTTTTTTTATCGAAAATATTATTTGTGGGAATGAGAAACACGGTTCCAACTTTATAACATAAGAAAGTGGATAAAGAAATGCAAAGGCATCGTAAAAAGATCGTAAAATAAAAGAGGTTTGGTTATTTGACAGCATTGATTGACGGTAACAATGTAATTTAATCCGCAGGTGATTGGGTATCGTAAAAAACGATGAGTAAGAACGTATTGAAAACTCTACAGACAATTTTAAAGACATTTTTCTTTGTTAAATTAGTCGACTATTTGCTTTTCAAATAACACCAGAAAATCTATTTAAAATAAGGATACTGAAAGTTTTGAGATTTATAATGCACTTTATGTGATAAGCGATAAGATTTACGTCCTTCGATGCAGCCTTAAATAGCTTAAAGCTTGGAACGTGAGCTAGCAGCATAATTAATCTTTGTTAAAAGAAGGATTGAAAAGTTAAAGTTAAATAGAATAGGTAATCTGCATATAATTTCTTTTTCTATCTCTTTTGTATGGCACGGCAGATAGATATACAGACGTACAAATACACAAGAGACCCAAAGGTCGGTCAAGGAAAAGGGATCAAACAGACACTCGGCTAGTTTAAGCAGGCTCGTATATAGACAGTGATTGATGGCAAAATTTCCCTTTCTTTTCTTATTTTCTTTTGGAAATAACTTTACTTTAAATCTGTTTTCGACTTAGCAAGTTGGGACATTTTTAACAAGAAAATCAATTAAGCTTTGTAATTCTTTTGTGCCGAATAGAGTTGCTAGACTGTTTCGTTGTAAATTTACGTTTTTTATACTTTTTAATTTGTAATGCTTTTTTAGTCAGTTTTATTTGAAAAACTGAAAAAATGTTTAGTGTTGCATGCACTTTTGTATGTATACATTTTCTTGTGTTGTGAAAAAATTTATAATATAAAGTTATGCAGAAAACACAGCATCTACTTTAGTTTGTCAGTTGAAACCTAAACAACAGTACATACTATAGATAATAAAGTTCTATAATTTCAAAGCTTGCTTGGTTGAAAGAATGTTTCATTAAAAAAATTTTTTATTGAAAAAAAGTCGTGTAAAAATTTGTTTTATTATTTATAGTTTATAATTAATGCAATTTCATTAGTTTTTTATTTGTTAAGTTTAGAATATAAACAAAACTTTCAAACAAATAATTTTCATATTACGTAAGCTGCAATGGTATATTGGATTGTTTGTTCGTATGTTTTCAAATAAAAATAGTTTTATTTTTATATTTTTACATCTGTAGGTATACGTCTTGGTTTCTAATTTCACATTATTTTGTTGAATCAATTCAGAAATGTGTAACGTGTAACGTTCCCGTCGTTTACTTCTGAGATAGTAATTTTTTGTAATAATAAGACTTAGCAACATGAGATGCAAAACAAAAGAACAAATTTTTCTTAAATTTAGTCAGCATTCATCCGATTTACACAGTCAGATTCCTCAATTAATTTAATTAGGAGGGACACGACAATGTGTCGAAATGTTTTTTTTTGTTTTTTTTTTTGACTAATTCTAAAGATGAAATTGGAAAAGTTGTGACGGTATTAATTCGCAAATAATTAATTTATAGACCAATTTCTTTCTACCGTACAGACAGCCGTGTTTACACTCATGAGTTTAAATATGAATTTTTGTTTTGAAAGGGGATTTTAGTTATTTAAAATTGCTAGTTCCGATGATTTGTCTTCATTTGTTCGCAAAAGTTATACCTCACTTCCTATTTGCTGACTGTCGCCAAAAGGTGTACATGGAAATGTTGTCTAAAAATTGAACAATTAGACATGTGTTTTGTAATATCGATTGAAATAAAATCATCTCATTTAGATTAGGAAATAAGTCTTCGACTACTGCTCCTGTGTAAGTACCTTTTTTACTTTCCTTTGTTTTAATAAAATATTTCCTATCACGGGTTCTATTAATTGCAGGCACTTTCTTCTGTGGGTTTTTCCCTTTGGTTTATTCTGCTGGTCACTGCAGACGTACTCCGTTTTAATTAATTAATAAATTTTTAATTCTGGTTATGCTGGCAAAAATAATAATCCGAAAATTATAAAATATCGAAATGGGTCTGGTATTATCACCAACGTTGCAATTTTAACCTACCTTGGGACCGCCTTCTGGTCAAGGACATCACCCAAAATAAGCCTGTTATCTGGTTCTTTGTGAACAACCCAGTAACTGTTATCAACGGAGTCCATTTTGAGTTTTTCTTTTCTTTATTGGATAATAAAATATAAGATTTGGATACGAGAGCGGTCACATCTGCCGATTAACTGTCGAACACCAACGACTTCCTATTTATACAAACTAAGTTAATTCTTTTATGCATGCCATTCATAAATTTGGTCGTGTTCTATGTATACGTACTGCCGCCGTGAGTTTAGCAACGTACCTTTTCGGCGCTCTATAGATAATTTTGTGAACTAGAAACATCTTTCCAAGTACCTGATTAATTTTGTGCGCTTTAAAACTATTTAAATAATCGGCCAAGGTCCGGTACCCTGCGTAATTGTTGTAAAGTACATTTAGAACAATATTTGCCACGTAAATCGCTTGCATGGAAAAATCGGTGCTACGACTGTCAAAGGTGTATAATACGCTAACCTATTTAGGGCGTTTGTGCCTCGAATTCGTGCTTTAACTCGCTCTCGTGAATTATTATTATTTTATAACCAAATTTTGCTATTAATTCTAAATCATATTATCTATTGTTGTGTCGAGGTGTTTCTATGTGTGTTAATTGAACTCTAGTCGCTATAATAATATACATATTTCTACCCATGTACGGTTAGTTTCTGTGTCTACTAGTTCCTAGTGACTCTAGATATCTCTTATACGTAATCCTAGATGGCGCCTTCATTTCGAACAATTTTCAATAAACCCACGACCACTTTCGACTAAGAAGACCTGCCGGCTAGGCCTTCTAGCACTGCTATATATATATATATATATATATATATATATATATTTTTTTTGGAGTTTGTTTACAAATAAACCGTAACAAAGTAAATCCGATTTAAAATAAATATCATTAGTACGTTACTGATCAAAAGTGGTTGTTGCGACAAGTTCCTCATTTTACCGGGCGCGTTTAAAACAACCAATTTTAAAAATATTAAATAGGTGCAGTTACAATTTTGTTATGGATCTGACACTTCCCCGATAATAAATATTTTTAAACTAGCTATTATTTTAAATATTGGACGGTAGGAGCAAAACACTTTCCGTTCAAGCTACACAAAATACTATAAAGAACTTAAATGTTTGACGAAAAGGTATTAATTTTTAAAGAAAAACCAACTTAAAATAATGGATACTTAAATACCGTAATTACAAAATGGCGACTGCGGACTTTAAAGCCTTGTCCATTAAACACTATTACAATCACAGTTATTTTTGCTTTAAATTTTAACACATTTGATTCCAACATAATACAGTCAGCTAGAAACGGTTCCTCGATTAATTATTATTCATGAAAATGTCAACTTCAATATAATTTAGCTAATCTCACTCATTAGTTTTAGATACTCATTGCACTTTATTTGTTTCTGAATACCGTTCAGTTAAGTTGGGGTAAGCTAAATAGGGTATGTGTGGGAAAAAAATTCAACCGTTAGACTTGGTAAAATAAGGCTGATTGGAGACATAAAAAATCTTGGATTGGACAAAAATGGATACCACACACATAGCTTCCTCCGGTGTAACAAACCAGTGGTGACCAATAGAAAACTACCAGAGATTTCCACATATTACCTGAAAAGGGTAACATTCAGAGTAACGTAGAGTCTTTTTCGTTTGGTAACCACACACTACAGAAGCATTTCTAAGATCAACCGCAAGAAAAAAAGAAATTAAGTTTGATTTTAAACCCTTCATTTTACTTGGGCTATTTAGTAGTAGCAACCCAATTCTCGAGACCAAGCTTTAAAAATGTATGATAACTTCAACATCATATTGATGGAAGCAAACATGAGATCATGTAAACAAAAAATGTAATGATATCAAAATTTTGGAAATAACATGGGATCTTTTAAGCGACGAATTAAAACTGCTGCATACGATGTCCAGAATATTAATCTGCTGCAGTTGAATATTTATCATGGTGTAACGAGATTTTATAATTTCAAGAGATATAATTGTCAAACGAAGAGAAATTCCACATTTTTGCTGACACCAACCCTCAAGCGTATGGTGCTGCGACTGACCTCAAAGTAGAACTGGATGTCAAAAAATAAAATATCACCTTAAAAAAATAAGTATTTTACGTCTCACATTGCCACGTTTAGAATTAACAGCTATTCTTTGTGCAGCACGACTTTAATGATATATTTTAACGAACTTACGTTTCAAACCAAACAATGTGTCTACTTAAGTTGGAACCATATGGAAAACTTTTTTATTAGTTTTTTTTTTTGAAAAAAAATGTTTTTTATAAAAAGTTCTGTATAATCCAAAACTTAAAATGCCACCATTAGGTATCAATTGGTTGGGAGTTTCGCGGCCAGTTTGCAAACTAACGTAGTTTAGATTCGGGTCTAATGGCCAAAGTTGATTAGAATTTCTTTAAAGGTTCTTCCTATGTCTTTCGCTTTAGCAAAACGTTTGTAAAAAATTCCAATAACGTAGAAAAGTCTCGAGAAATTGACGCTGTTACAGGTTGAGGTTTTACATTCTTATCTGATAAAAATACAATAACCTTTTTTTTTGGTAATGTTTTGAACAATTTTACAATTTAACTACATAATGAATGCATAATAATATTTTATTTAAAAAATAGAAAAGAATTAAACATATCTATTTTTTTCTCTGTGTCTGAAATAAATATTAATATTAATATTGTTACTATTTAAATTTAATCTACTAAAGTTTTACCATATCTACCTTCAATTTTTAAAATAAATAATTATTATGACTTCATTACGTATTCAAATTTCAAGATTATTTAAAAACATTAACTAAAATAAAGCTTATCATTTTTAACAATACGAGAGATAAATACAATATTAAAATTTATAACTGCAAGTATTTATATTGTAAAACATAAATATAGTCCCTATCAAGCAATTTGTCCGGTAAAAGATTCACCTCTGTTTACTTTTAGGCACACACCGTTGTTTAAACTAAAGTGAAATGTACGTATCTTGTCTCCCCTAAAACTAATAACCTGAAGGCTGTACAAAATAGTTTCTATTACGGTGTGCGCCCAAAAGTACAGAGGGGTTAATCTTTTACCGGGCAAAAAGTTTGGAATGAACTATAATCACTAAATCTGAATTTTTATGCTAAAAAGCTGTAATTTTATATTTTGATATTACTTAATTTAAAACAACTTTTATTATAACATTTTTTTGTATTGTAAAAAATAATGGTATTTTATTCTTGAGCAAAATTAATGTATTTTTGACAAACCTTGTATACGGCTTAAATAAATTGATATCTGATGGTTGCATTTTAAGTTTTGGGCCATATAGAACATTTTATCAACAATAACTTATTCAAGAAACCGATAATAAAAAAGTTTTCCATAATTATGGTTCCCACTCAAGTAGACACACTGTATATGGACTGACTCAAAAATTACCATACACTAGATAAACGGAAACCAAAGAAAGTTCTACGTATTAAATCAAGTTACAAAAAAAAATTGCATTGTCTAATAATAATTATGAAAGCGTGGTCCCGCATTTCTAAACAAAAACAAACAATTTTGGTCTAAAGGTGAAGAAAAACGAAACAATAATAATAACTGAGGTGACAAAAAAAAATTATGATTTACGAAAAAAATTTTCCAATTTCCAAAAAATCTTAAAGATAACGGTTTAAGTAAAACGGTTTATAAAATAATTCAAAGGTGACAAATTCCAAAGTAAATTAATGATGACACAGTTAAAAGCTACTGAATAATTAGAGATTAGATTAGAACAAAAGTTCCCGAAAACAAAACGTAGTTTTACAGAAATATGAACCAACTTCTTTCGCATTTAAACAACAATCCAGTCTTACTACCTATCAAATCAAGATTGGCTGAGCCTTTACAGTGGCGTCAATGCTGCACTGAACAAAGTATGTTGCAAATACTAGATAGTAAAAAGAAAACAACGACAAAAATCAGTGTTAGCTTCATGTGTTGTATGTAAGGAGCTCAGAGGAGAACATTCAACAAACCTTTTGTTTCAGTCGCGGAAAAGCGTTTAACGGAAGTGCAGGCGTTTTCCGTCAAGTCTTTTATACGTTTCCGATAAAAATAATAACAAAAGACTGTTATGATAAAAATTCAATTGTACTATCGTTTGCTTTTCTAACGTAGGGATTTTCCTGCGTTTTTTGTTATTTGGCTTATTACGGCCCTGTCTACTTTCACTGCGAGTTTAATAGGACAAGGTCAACGTCTAAACCTAATTGCGCGCGCGTTACTTTTTTCCTCTTTTTGGTGGTGACTGTCAACAAAAACAGTGGTGTATTGTAATGAAGGAACTGCGAAAGAAAATTATAAACACAATTGATAAATTAATCCGAAGTTGTTTTAATCCTCCGCATTGTTGAAACGTAAATTATACGGAATAGTAATGAATAATAAATCAAGATCTTGTTTAAAATAAACGTTTGCAGTTTCTTTGTCCGTTCGTATTTTCTGGGATTACTTTGCTCGATCTTTGCTAAGGTTTGATTACGTCCAAAAATTTGGGGTTGTCTTCAAAAGTCGTTCCGGCCTTATGCTGTCAGAATTGGAAGGATTAACCTCTTGTGCGTTTACTTGTATTCGACGAAATAATACGATGAAATAAACCTATGCTGTTAGGAGGTTCCGAGTAATATTCTGTCACGCAAGATAGCGGGAAGCAGCGGTTTTGATGTATTTTGTCTTACCACCGAAAAGGGCTTTTTCTTCAATACTGTGTTGCCCACCTAGATCGCCATCAGTGCTTTGTTTCGCAGTTATTTAAATTTTAGCGTGTATATCCGAACAATCCAATTACCAGTACCGAATCATTGCTTAAGTATAACTAGAACTATTGATGTCGAACGCTCCAAAAGGACGCATTATTAAACGATACCTGTATGTGATCTTAGTTATGTAATTTATCTTCAGGTAACTATTTGTTAATGTTAAAAAATTGTGAGTCGCTGGACCAATTATTTGTACTCAACGGTGTCGTATCCTGTTTGTCCGTATTACTATAAAAGTAACCTTGACCGCTTTAATGAAGTACGTTTTAAGTCAAGGTCGCGCTGATAATTAATTACTCATTAATACATTTGAATCCACACGCTCTGGGGGCATAGCTAGCTGGTTAAAAACGACGCTCAGGGAGGATAAAAATCCGTTTCACTCAATAGCCTCGCTTATCGAGTTGTGTCTATTATTTGTTTGGAGGTGTTGCTAATTACTGTATAATTTTATGTGGATATCACCGAGAGAGCACGATATGCTGTATTGCTACTGATATATTTTGTGTATTACGTATTATGTGTGTAACCAATTAAACAGCTCTTAAACCGGTGCAAGGTTTTTTTTGTAATTGCCCATTAGCTAAGATAATGTAACAAGATTTGTATAATGCTTTTGACCTGTGCGAACACTGTAGGAAACTTTGAACTTATTAACGAACTGTCAACTGAAGACACGTTTCTCGAATTACGATTGTTTTAACCAGCAGATCATGCGGTTTTTGAGTTGACAAAAACTCTAGAAACTGACAAAACAACCATTGCAATCACAACATAACATAGAAATTATAGTGGAAAGGGGCTCTGCTTGATCGAAGGCATTAATTTTATTAAAAAGTTTATTCGAAGCTATATCAATTGCTTCAACGCTAATCCAAATACCCGTCACCCTTTTATGCAAAAGGTAGGTTTAGAGATTGAATCCCTTTCTACAGACTACGCGGGTCCAATTATAATGACGCACTCGATGAGCTCTTTACCTTAAGGAGTATATCTTTGTATTTGTGTGTATAGTCAACTCTGCTGCTCATTTGAAACTATGTTTTTTAAGCACCTTAAACGTTTCGTTCCCCGTAGAGGGTTGTAAAATCCTATATCTAGTTACAGTACTACAGATTTTAGTGAAGCACAAGCAAAACTAAACTCATTGTTTAAACTTTGCATAAACAAGAATCTTATGACAAATAGTTAACTTTTTGCATTCTAAAGCAAATTTTATTAATTCTAGAGCCCCGCTTGAAGGCGGTCTTTGAAAAAGTTTTGTTAAATCCGTAAAACTCCATTTAAGGCTTATAATAGGTATCGCAGGTATAACGTTTAAAAATATTTATGCTACGCTGACTCTGATAGTCAGTATTAATCTCAAGACACTTAGCATATATTTTATCTAAACCTGAAGAACTTACTCTACATACACCACGCAACTTCTTGATTGGTCGTCCTGAGCCTGACCTAACCTCAATTCTGCAAAATCGCTTGTCTGCGTTTGGCAGGTGGCAACAAATGAAACAAGATTTTTGGAGTCATTAGAACCTAGTAGTGAAACATCAATTAAGGCAGAAATAATTTACTTTAATTCCGGAGCTGCTTAAGCTAGAATAGCATCGTCCTCATCTTCCACTTCAGTGGCGTCTTGGGCGTGTTATAAAACTACACCGTGGGGAAGACGACGTTAAGGAGCGATGAATTATAATGCGTGGACTACTGTGCATTACTGATGTTTTTGAGATTTATATTATTATTTGCATAAGACCACTGCCGTATATTTTAAGAATTTTTTTTATTTTCCTCTATATCTTCTTATTTTGAAGGTGTGTTTTGTTTCAATACATGTTTGTTTGCGTATTTGTAGTATATTGAAACCATATTAATTGCCCACTATTTTGTTAAAATCACTATCGATTTCAAGGTGGGGGAGTTTTAGATTGATAGGAAAAGAATTTCTCAACTTCGCTAGCAGCAAATTGCATTGCGCCAACGAGATCTGCTAGTGGAAGAGAAGTACTGGGCCTACAGTAGTAGCCAATATATTTTAATGTATTTAAAAAAATTCAATTATATTACATAAAGTTTTACAAAGTGGGGTTTACTTTAATGTCTTTGAACAATTAATAAATGCTGTGAGAGTGGGAAACGTCCACTAGAAAATCGACGGATTAAATTAACCACCCCGCAAATTACAGTCCACTACAAGCCATTCCGTTGGATGGCACATAAAATTATCTTCAACAGCTGTCGTTATTTGTAATTCAATTCAGAGCGTTTTTATTTATAAATAATTTTTTTATTAGTTCACCAACATTCCTTTTTATATAATACTTAAGATTAGAGATTACAATTTAATGACCGGTTTCGGTGGATACACCATTTTTAAATCTTTTAATTTAAGAACTAACGTAACATTAAGAACCTTTAAATATAAGAACAATTAGTAAACTAATAAGAAATCAACTGAAACTCACCAGAACTATCTATATTTCAAAATTCAAAATTTTTTGTGTCTTTGTCCTAGGTGCTAAGCCAAAGCCAAGTATATGGTTGAACTTAGAATTGAGCATAGGTAGCGAATGGAGCAGTCTGGGTAGCGGAGGTCTACCAGAACCGGGGTTTCCTCTAGTTTTAAATAAGCACAATACTGCATAAAGTGCATGACCATAATTAAGAACGTCAAAAGTATGTACATTCGACGCCATGATGAAACCCATGACAAGAACATTTGACAAAACCAGAAGTTCCAAAACAAAATCACTTAAAAATTTTTACAAAACAAAGACATCTGTTAGAAAATACTAGTACAAAAAAATGTTGTTTATGCAGTGACCGGCAAAGAGTTTGTACCAAATGGGAAAATTTTTTGTAATTGAGATATCCGAAAATTTTTTGGGGCAAATAAATTAAACATATTAAATGACATAAAAAGCACATTGACAAATGTCATGTGACCACTGTCATGGCGGTAAATTTAAAAAATATTTCTTAAATATGTAAAAAGTGAGGTTAGATGACAAGATATTGAAAAATGCCTAAGAAAAAAGTTATTCAGAATTAGATTATACGTCTATGTGCAAATTTTTAAAAGAAAATAACGACTTTACAAAAATATCAGTTTTCCGGCATTTTTTTCGGAAATATTGGAATAACAAAATTTTTTGCGTTTGATTTGCATAAAACACAATAAAACCAACAAATAATCTTCACAATCCAGTAATTTTTTTTATTAGTCTACCAATGGACGGTAAAGAACAAAAAACATTGTTTTTATAGAACGGACCTTGTTGCAATGGCCTACAGAAAACAAAAGGTTGAAATTACAAATTTAGAATTATTTTAAAATAGTCCTAAAATGATCAATTCTTCCATTCTAAACCCAATTTAAACAATTTTTTACAATATTGCTTGGATAATAAGCTCATTCAAAACAATACAAAAATTTCCGGAAAAAATGCCGGAAAACTGATATGTTTAAAAATTTGTTATTTTTTTTTAAATTTGTACATAGACGTATAATTTAATACTGAACAACTTTTCTCTTAGGCATTTTTCAATATCGTTTCATCTAACCTCACTTTTTACATATTTAAGAAATATTTTTTAAATTTGCCGCCATGACAGTGGTCACATGACAATTGTTAATGAATTTGTGAATTCATTTGCCAAAAAAAAATTTTGGATATCTTAATTACAAAAATTTTTCCCATTTGATGCATACTCTTTGCCGGTCACTGTATATTCAACATTACGTTGTTTTTTATTTATTAAAACAAACTTAAAAATCTCAAATTATAAAAAAATGTAGTATTCGTTACAGAAGAAAACTTACTTGGCCCTGGATTTACCACAATGCGTTTGTAACAATTTATTTTTCTAAAATACTATTACAGTTTCCATCCGTAGTCAATACTGTTTACATTTTTTTAACTCAAAAAAAAAAATCTTTTCGTTTTATTTAACCCGTTTTGACGT
Organism: Abscondita cerata; assembly: GCA_030710515.1. Classification (NCBI taxonomy): domain Eukaryota; kingdom Metazoa; phylum Arthropoda; class Insecta; order Coleoptera; family Lampyridae; genus Abscondita; species Abscondita cerata. The sequence continues at coordinate 720,483 of JALBCR010002212.1, forward strand.
TTTAACAACAGTTGAATGAGATTTTTATTTTAGCTCGCAAAAATTGACATACAATTCATTTTAAATAAATAATTCAACTTTAATATTACAAATTTGACATATCTCTCAATCAAATTATCTAACAATACTCGTTTGCAGACAAACATTTTAATATGTTTGAATTCTTTAAATTTATTTTTCTATTTTCAATCCTGAAAAGGGACTCTATTTACCAACATACCAAACATATAAAAGTATTTCTTTAAAATTTTAAGAAAACGACAAAAGATTTTACTTTTTTTTACGAACATAAAAGCGAAGGTTTTGTCAATTACATTCAACATCGAAACTTCTATGAAGAATTCAATCAAACTTAATATATTGTAAGGGCAAAAAAAAAGTATACATATTAAACAAATAAGTCAATACATTTTAAAATGTAATTTTAGAACTGAATTATATAGAAAGTAATTTAATCGTAAACGTGCAGCAAGTAAAAAATTAATTTAAGTCTAAAATATGCGATACACCTACAAGAGATCAATTACAAAAAGTTAAGACAACTTTAAAACCAATGAGTTTTCAACTAGGATTATCTGAAAAGTAATCAAAGAGATTTTCTTATGATTACAAAAAAAGAGTAACCAAAGAGAATGCGGCGTTTAAAATGAAACCCGCTAAGGTACAATAACCGGATTGTGCACAAAATGTTATCAAAGAGAAAAATTGGCAATTGTGTTATAAATATGTTAATTAAAAAGCTTTGTTCTAAAAGAGAGGCCCTTTAAAAGATGGAAAATCTTTAGTGTGATCTAAATAATTTGTATGTACAGTATAATAACAAAAAAATAATGCGTGCTAAAACTTTTAAGCTTTTATTGACAACATAAAATTTCAGTATTGTGTTGCACAATTTTGTTTAAAGTGGTCAACTTAATTCAGGCGGGTGGAGGAGAGGGCCAAATAGGCTAATACTGAGTATGCATATTAATAGTTACTAAAGCTTCCCCATCACGTCTTACTATGTTTTGCCTTTACGAGCTTTTCGTTTCATAAACTGTCTACACATACAATGTCCCTTAAAATTTTGTTATGTATGTACACGGTCAGGAACTACAAATTAATAATAGTTAAGTCATGAGGGTTTAAAATTTGATTAAGGAAAATTTGAACTAATATAGGTATTATAAAGAACGTGATGTTGAGATCTTATAGACTTACACTCCAACCATTATGCTCTCATTAAATTTTATTTTATATTTATTTTAAAAGCTCCATTTTAATTTCATTGGCGTTTTATTCAATATTTTTGTTTTAAATGAAGAAATTTAGAGACATGAATACAATCAAATGTTTTATCTACCTACTTTTATGAGATTATGAAGAAACAGTTTTATAAATAAAGAAATTACTTCAATCCAAACGTGGGATAAACATTACAAAATTTAAAACTTTCCAATATTTTTGAAAATAATTTTAATGTTTTTTAAGGTGACAGCCTTTGATCGAACGTATAGCACTATTACAAAGCATTACCTTACCACACATATTTGTGTAAAGGAATATAACTCGTTCTCATCAACATGGTTTTCACTAACTAACGATACACAACAGCTAGCACGAATACAACTTTATCCATGGGGTAGATCGCTAATACTACCTTCCCCGGCTCGGCTTGACTTCCATGGAACCAAAAAGACTTGAGTAGATATCCAAAAGGACCTATGGAAAAACTCGGCTTCGGCCAGACCAACTCGTGTGCAGGCGAGTCAAATTCTGCTCGTCACGTGTCGGAGAAACCCATGCACAACGTATGCTTACTCCAAAGGACCCCCAGCTAGTCAAATACCCATTTTCACATGGAGTTGGACTATATGGGTACCGCACCTTCAAACCGACCATCACCTAGCACGTCTTTTTGGTATTGTCTAGTTTTGGATTTTATAAGTCCTCGGTAGCTTCCTAACTAGCATTACTCCATGTCCATATCCTTTATCTAGCTCAAAACTCCTTTGTAAAATAAATATACATCTATAAATAAATAACTCTAAATATATAAACAACTAGCAAACCCGGCGAACTCCGTTTCGCCACCAGATGGCTTCGTTTTATGTAACATTTCGTTTGGTGATTAAAAGATTAAGAAAATTTTTTTGTTTTATATTTGAAAAGGATAAATTTTATTTCATTTCACAACAGTAATGAATTCATTTCGATTACAAAAAATGAAGTGTTATTTAGTTGAACTTCTCTAAGTAAATGAAAGTGAATCCAAAGTAAATACTAAATCGAAGCATTATACGTGTCCGCAAATTATCCGTTTTATTAAAGTGCACTTTGGTAAACCACATTTTTTGGTTTTTGGTCTGATGTTAACAGAAACAAAGCGGATGGTTTCCCAACTCGTGAACACGCAACATATAACTGCCCATGTGAAAAACAATGATTTTCTAAATTTATCCCGCAAACACTAAGCGATTGGCTTTGCGACTTGTTAATTGTCATTGCGACGCACCGGCGCCATCTACTTAAAATATTGGTTTGTACTACATGCTATGTATCAGAGATGGCGCTGTATGTGAAAAAAGATTTTCCCGCTTTTCTGTTAAAATTTTCCTGAATTTTCTTTGCTATAAACCTCACGAAGCCCGAGACCTTTCCAACGAATGCAAAACCGTGGAAATCGGTTCGTGCGTTCTGGAGTTATAGCGTCAGGAAGGAAACCCGACTTATTTTTATATAGTAGAAATATATACATCTCCGTAATCCCTATAAGGAAATAAATACATATGTATATAAGCTATAGTTATTCACAAAGTCAGTCTTTGGATTTGTTCAGCAAATGCCCGATTGTTTTAATAAGCGGAGCGCAACTTAAGCTACGCTTCCGTCAGACTTATATTCCAAAACAACGTCCATAAAAAATGGTTGTAAACAATGGTACTTAGCCTCGTGGGTTCATCTTGCCGTACGACTCCTAGAGCGTTGTGAATTTTAATGATCTCGCAAGATAGAATAACATGTTCCCATGTCTCGTCTCTTCTACCTCACAGATAAACAGGCATTTCTGCCCGGGTGATACTATAGAAGTACACGTTAAACGTACCATGCCCGGTTAAAGCACATTCTTCCTTCCATGACGGATCGATTCACGGGCAATCCATGAATTCGGCGATGTTTGGAACGAACCTAGAGGTTTTCGTGATTCTACTCTATTTTTCTTACCACTCAGCAAGGAGCCTCTTTCAAAGCATCTTCTGGCGAGTCGTACTCGATGCGTGCTTTTTTCGTGGGTCCACAAAACCTTGAGTTTGTTTACATGAATAAATGTTAAAACTAATAAATAAATTATCTAAGTAATTTTTTATAATAAAATTACGTCTAAGGATAGAGGAATGTGCTGTACTTTGCGCAGGGTTGTACCTGAAGCACTTTTAATTTTACCCCCAAGTTAATTATTATTTTTCAGTTTAACAAGCTTAACAATATATGGTTTCATTTAAATTTTGATTAGTTTTATATTATACTATATTTAAATTTGTTAAATAATGTGAGTACAAATATAGGATTGTGACTGTTAACTATGTTTTCTGTCTATTGTCGAAGTTGGCATTAAACAGACGTGTTTAAATATGCTACTCCAGGTAATTACCATTGTTCTTTTAACAAAGCCTCTAAAACGTTCTAATTATTTGTAGGGATGTCCTTTTGAGGAAATAAGCACTATTTGAAATAATAATCAATATTTGGAAGGCGGTTATTTCCACAACGTTTGGTAAATCCTGTAAGTTGTGTCTTAATTAAAAATCAACATGTGGCTATATCGCCATTTTTGAAAACTTTTAGAATTTCTCCCCGGAGCACTTTAAATCTTTATGTTTTTGTGAGTTGTGCATTCTTACAATGTGCCAACATCTGTACCTGATATCCTCTTTATTAATGTTTAATGTTGACTCGTGGCTTATATTTTGAATGCAGATGAACTGTGATCGACTTACTTAGTTATTTACTGCGTTAATTTATAAATTGTTAAGCTTCTTATTTTAAAACCGCAAGCTTAAGCCTTAATCTCACGTTCACGTGACTCTAAAATATGCCAAACAAATTGGTAATATGACATCAAGTGAGAAAAATCAAAAAGATAGCAGCAGATAGTGCAATTGATAACAGTGTTTCTTGTTTATCCAAGAAGTAACTGGAATAATTTTATGATCAAAGCGTATAGACGCTGCTTCAAGTATTTTCAGACTATTTTATTAAACATACAAAACCTTTTATTAAAGAATCACATCTTTTGGTCTTGGATAATCACGAGATTAATGGTATCTATTCCCATCATAATTAGGCGCAAAGACACAGGAATAACTTTATAAACATTTCATCCCCCCTTTGATTCAGCAGTCTTTGGACTTTTCAAAAAATAAAATGCTGGTGTTCCTAATTGGATGTTAAGTTATGGGAATTTTTTTTTAATTTACAAAGTTGCTGAAATGGCGGACAAGACTTATCCTTTAAGTTTACACCAAAAAATATAATCTCGTTCCACTGGATGAAAATATCTTTGGAAATGACAACTTTCTAAATTTAAACGTCACTTACAGACTTATGTGTTTGATAACAACAAATACGATCGGGAAATTTAAAATAGTGTAAATCAAGATTTGAAACCCTATCTAAATGTTCCAAACAATTAGTATCTAATAGTGGTAAAAATAAAAATCTAGAATTTGTTTTTGTTTGACCTACCAAAGAAGAGGTGAATTAATGTTTTCTTTAAAAATTGATGGTTTAAGTAATAATATTTAACATTTTATTTTGCTCATGGCTTTATCTGCCTAAGGTATTTAGTTTTCAAGAAATGTATAATTATTTAGTTACAAACTTGTTACTTAGTAGGGCTTCTTCTACTATACGTTATTGAGAATGGCTCAAAATATGTGTACTAGGAAATCTGAAGAAATATCCCCCACTTGACTTACTGGTGCCAGAATGCAAACCTTACAAACACACAGAAGCAGCCTGCAGCCCAAGTCTAGAAGAAAACATCAAATAGTACAAAGATTAGCATTCGTTTGCATCACAGAAACAATGTGCCACATAGTTGGACTAACTCTATCTATCACTCGGATGAAACCCTTCTCAGTAGAGAATATCCTATGATGATGTTACTCAGAAATTATACCAACAACGAATTTTTGTTTAAAACCAACTTCTGCACGGCATTAAGCAGCAAAGAAGATTGAAACTTAGGGAGAAGACACATCCCAGCACAGGAAACTAAGATCTGCTAGAACACAAATAAATTGAAAACTGAAATAGGTATTGGGGCGGGAGTATTTGGGCCGAGAACCACATATTCGAAATCAATGGGCCAATTCACCCCTACTTTTCAGGCAAAAGTATATGTACTCAAACATTGCGTAGAGTTAAAGCTGGATCGAACATATGTTAAAAAAAACAATGTTATCATGTTGTACAACCAGAAGACCATTAAAGCTTTGGGTAGCACTGTCATATACTCAAAGATGCCAAACATGTACAAAACCAAGGTAAACAATAAAGAGCACTTAATAAGGTCAAGCGTATCTAGATTCCAGGACACACTGAGTTATAAAGCAGATTTCCTCATTAGAAGGGAAAAAGTTACTGCATTTTCTGGAGCGAAACCCTTCTGTAGTATTGGCAAGTACACAATACAATAAACTTTCCTGATCGAGGAAAGAAGAAAGAGGAAAAAGTACTGGGATAAACTAACAAGTCTCAGATTCTACTAAGGAATTTCAGCGAGAAAATAATTAATGATAACTTTAAAATATTTAGAAAATTTCAACAAGCTACTGCTCATTTTTCTAGGGAAGGTGCGACTACAAACCCGAAGTAAAGATGAAACTCTGGCTCATCTACTCACAAAGTGTGACGCCACTCTTCAGAAAATTGAGAACTTTTAGAGACCAATTCGAGAACCTGAAGGAAATCACCCAATTAAATCTCGGGTCAACGCTCAGATTCCTCAGTGTATGGTACATTTTCATTAATGTATTGCGATATAAATGTTATGTATCGTGCCCCAGAAAAACAGTATAAATCTGTCTTGTGTGGTGAGAAAACCGTGTGCAATAATTATAATAATAATAATTGTTAAATTAGTTGATTTGACTAGTCCACTCTGATGTGAGCCGTACTTTAGAATTTTTATCTAGCAGAAGAAGGTATAACATATCTAATTTAAAAAATTCTGAGTCATAAGTCATACCTATCAGTTTCTTCTACATTGCAAACGTAAATTCTCCCAATGAGAAGCTATAAAAAATTATATTTTTTTATTCGAGGTGGTATTAGTCTAGTTACGATACTAATATAGTTTTCGTTAATAATGAAGATAAATGCCAACCCATTGCAGACTTTCTTCTTCTCCTCAATCTTCTGGATGCATCTGTTTATGATGCAATAACTTATTAACATGTTTTTCCTCAGATCGTTTCCTTCCTATTACTATGAGAGGATTAAAACAAATCACTTTGTTCTTTAAATTAATTAAACTATTTTTTCTATTTTGGGTCGCTTACAGAGCTATAAAAGCACCCAAATGAGTTCTTTTATAGAAATTTTATAGAAATACAACAATTTTTATTCGGAACGGTGGTAACACTGATAACGTCCAAGCTGTCATTACGTTCGGTGTGCATTAATTTAAATCATAATTAATGTTCAGTAGATTTATTTATCTACTTTTTATTTCCACCCATTTTTTTTAAATAAAACATATGATAAATGTACTAATTAAACTTAAACTAGAATTTAACCCAAAGTTTAATGAAAATATTGCCACCTTACCAATTACACTTCAAAATTCCCTAAATTTAAAAACTCGCAAAATTTTTTTTAAATCAATCTGAAAAGCCCAAAATAGAAAAAATAGTATTAAGAATTTGTTTCAGAAGGCATTTTAGCGACTCGTCTTATAAAATGCGTCTTCTGAAACTAGTTCTTTAATATATTATTAAGATTACGTTGTAAAATAATTGTCGTAATAAATGACCTTAACATGTAAAGAAAAAGATCTCAAGAAAATAAGACAATAATATCTAATGCTAAATATTATTAGAAAAAGGATTAAAAATACGTGCCCCTAAGTTGTATCTGAAAAACCAATTAAAAAGGTCTATCAAATAAATCCAAGTATAATTAAATGCAAACAATTAATATGAAATACAAAAAAAGCTGGTAGATTAATTTTGTATCAATTATAAAACAAAATTGAATAGAGATACGGAATTGGAAATAATATGCAATACAAAAAAGTAAATAAAAAAACGACAGCATAATTCGAAAACCGTCTAAACAAAAAAAAATGAAATTACTATGCGAAGTCACAATCAAGCTGTAAAACACCCTGTTTATGCTGGAACAGTTACATTCTAAAAATTTTTGTAAAAAAAGTGTAGGTTTACATTAGAGAAAATACAACACCTAAAGAATAATGAAAAATGTTTGTATACAGAATAAGCCTACGCCTTTTAGTAATACCGTTGCAATATCGTCTTGTTAAATCTCTGTATTATACATTTCCCAATAAAATGTAAGAAAACGCTTTACATAAAAAAGAGGGTTTGTGTAAATTCAGTACGTGATGGAACAATTTCGAGTTTATTTTGGGATTTTGCGAGCACAAATGCACCTATAAAAAGATCAATGCCATAAAATTTAAGGTTCGAGTTTATTTTTTTCTAAATAATCCAAAAATAATCGCAGCTAATTAAAATTGCGAGCTCGAAAACCTTCTCAAGACAATGTTTGAAATTTCTAATAAATTTTTAGATTAAACAACCTTCTCATTATCCAGACTAGGTAGGGATTATTTTGAAATTACATCAGTCTCTGTCTTCTAATTTATATTTAAATTACATGTAGCAACGTACAAAGTTAGTTTAATGTAAAAAATGTTTAGCAAAACATATACAAAGTCGTTGTTTAATTAATAAGTTGGTAGGTGGGTAAAAAATGTGGGAGAATTAAAAATTGTGCTTCGTAAAAAATAAATTCAATAAGAAATTAAAAATTTTATTAAAAAATCGTTTAAAAACATTTTGTTGATTCATAACAATTTGATAGTGAAGCAACAGAAACCACGGAAAATTTCTCGGAAAATTAATATTTAGCTTACTTATTTTGTTTTTAATTATGCAGTGTTGCAAAAATTTATCAACTCGCGTTGTTTTGTTGTTTAAATTATTTTTTTTAATATATAAAAACTTTTAGAATGGTGGCGTTCTTTTAATCAATTAGAATTAAATTTTCTTTTAAATAAAACCTTCAGTATTTTCTTCTTGAAAGAAATTAATTAGAGCAACAATATTATTCCTTCGAAAACTGTAGCAAAAATTGTAAAGCATTTATCAAATATTCGAGATTAACACACTAAAGCTCTTGCGACCTAAAGGCGTAATGTATTCATTAGCATTTATTTAACAACTTTTGATTACATAATAAATATATATGTTGAATCATCCAATTTAAAAAAGAAAACGCCGAAATTTTAAAAATGATCAATCAAAAATATATAACTTTGTATTAATCCTAGTGAGCTTTTGTCAGATACTGTTTTTTCAGTAAATATAAAATTCTTTGATGTTCAAAATTACCATCGATTAAATTTTTTATCATAACACAGTCGCTAAGCACATAGTAGTTGACTTTCTAAATTAAAATATTTAATTCGTCGTCATTGTATAATAATTTTAAAGCTTCTCGTATTCTTGGGTTTACTTTGCAATTCTTGGTAAGATGTTTCAGCTTGTTCCAAATCCTTACTCTTTGCTGTTTAAATGTAACATTTAAGACATTTATGTTGTTAGAAATAATGTTAAATTTAGCGAGCTGCTGATTTAATTACTTACGTAATGATTAATTATGCAAATTACACAGAACATATGTGTATTTTTCTTACATATATTAACATCAAATTCGTTGGTTCATAATAAACGAGACAGCGGCAATATTAATTAATTCTCTTCATATTGGTAACTTATTATATGCTGCGTAAACAGCAATATTACATATTTAGTGTATTCATAGTAATAGCAATAATAAAAATTATTCTATTTATGACTTACATTAGAATAAACAAAATTGATTGTTAATAATTCCCCATTAATGAACGATTTTAAACATGTACAACACCAACAGAAAAACATCAAAAACTGCACCAAAAACTTTACTCGGACACGTGTTCCAACAGCTAAGCTGTCATCATCAGCGATACCGATACTAAAATTGAAAACAACGGGAAGCTTATATATACTATCTGCTTATCACGCATCGTTAAACTTAATTGATTCTTAGATAAGCTTAAATAATTAAGAAAATCCTAATGGACCGTTATCATGATAATTCATTAGCAAATTTCTGTTTTTAAAAATTTCTAAACTTTCATAAGAATCAAGTTCGTTTTTATTATCTACCCTCTTAATTAATTCAATGTCGCCTACTCTATGGCCATTTTCAAGCATATGCATGGCAACACTGGACCTATCTGTGCGATGATATTTGACATAAGCTACGTGCTCTTTAAAACAAGTTTTAATAGATCTCTTGGTTTGCCCTATATATACTTGGTTACAGTCTTTACAATTAATTTTATATATTCCCGATTTATCACACACTTCTGTTGGGTTTTTAGGATTGCCTAAAAGATTTTGCAAGTTGTTACTACTAGAGGTTACGGTTTTATAATCAAATTTTGAAACTATTTTTTGAAGGCCTTTTGTGTATGTGGGATAATTTTGTAATTTGACATATTTCTTATCTATTTTGCTATTACTAGTTCCTAACGTTGTAATGTTTCTAATGTTTAACTTATGTTTATGTTTTCTAATTATGTTTGTGACAATTGATTCTTGAAAACCATTGTATGATGCAATCTGCTTAATATTTCGCAGTTCTTTATCAAAGTTTTGTTTTGACAATAGGAAATGTAATAATCTGTGAATCAAAAAGTTGAAAGATGCAAGTTTATGTTGCATACTATGGTTAGAATCATTTGTTATAAACCTCATAGTGTTAGTGTCTTTACGATAAATATCTATATCTAGCTTGTTGCCATTTCTTGTCACTAAAGTGTCTAAGAAAAGTAACTTAAGATTTGTTTCTGTTTCATAGGTAAACTTGATCGTCTCAAATTTTGAATTAAAAATTTCTACAAATTGCTGAGGGCTGTAAACTTTAGTGTCGATGACTGCAAATACGTCATCTACATATCTACACCAAATTCTAGGAAAATATTCTAAATTATTTTTTAAATCAGTTTCAAATTTACCCATGAACAGGTTAACCATAAACGGAAATAAGCTGTTACCCATTGTTGTACCATAACTTTGTTGATAAATATTATTGATTTGAAAGTAGTATGAATCGTACGAATTTGATTGTTGATATTCAAAACTGTTGAATTTATTTGACAACCATTTAGATGTCAGATAAGTAGGAGCATTAATACCTGAATCAATGGGACGCATTGCTTTTCCGGGTTTATGTATCTTAGGTAAACAATACATTTTAGGAAGAACCGGGTTAGATACCGTTACTCTAAACCTAAGTTGTTTTGGTATAATATTTCCACATTCTAATAAGACTCTACGGGTATCAGCAATCATTTTGGGAAGAGGATTTTTAGATATTAATGAATAGGGGCCTTCATTAAGCATCACCTGAACTGACTCAAAAACTGACTTCAAGATTAAATGATGACGAGTATGTTGAATGTATTAAGTTTTAGCACCATATTAATGAAATTATTCAACACAAATTTTGGCAAAAAAAGATGACCCAGAACAAAAAGTTTACAGAATTATCTAAAAAAGAAAAAGAGGTGCACAGACTTGATCCCCAAAAATCTAACATAGTGGTAAACAAATCCTCGGAGATTTTTAACAATAACGAATTAACTTTGTTGACTAAAGGCTTGAAATATAACTTCAAATTTAACAAAGCGCCCATAGAAAAGATTATTGTAGAAATTGAAAGTTCTATGAAACTTTTAGATAATAACTCTAAAAAATTCATTAGGAATGCCTGTAAAATTCAAATTTCAGATAATATTCAGCAGTTACCAAAATTTAAATTTAACGCGAGAGAAATAAACATTGTTAAAAATCTTAAAGAGAAAAGTTGTTGTTATCTCAAACCAGATAAAGGCAATAAATTAGTTATTTTGGACAAAGAGGATTATTTTGAGTCAGTTTAGGTGATGCTTAATGAAGGCCCCTATTCAATAATATCTAAACATGCTCTTCCCAAAATGATTGCTGATACCCGTAAAGTCTTATTAGAATGTGGAAATATTATACCAAAACAACTTAAGTTTAGACTAACGGTATCTAACCCGGTTCTTCCTAGAATGTATTGTTCACATAAAATACATAAACTCGGAAAAGTAATGCGTCCCATTGTTTTAGGTATTAATGCTCCTACTTATCTGATATTTAAATGGTTGTCAAATAAATTCAATAGTTTTGAATATCAACAATCAAATTTCAGTGTTCAAAATTCATACGATGTTATTGAAAAAATTGAAAACATTGAGCTGACTGAGAACGAAGTTTTAGTTTTATTCGATGTTTGTTCATTGTTTCCAAGCGTTCCGATAGATATCACTTTAGATTATTGGAAAGATATGTTACACCAAAACCATTTAGACAATTCAGAAGTAGATAATTTTATTAAATTAGCAAGATTATGTATGAGTCAAACCTACTTTCAAATTAACAATAATATTTAATAACAAAATTATGGTACAACAATGGGTAACAGCTTATCTCCGTTTATGGCTAACCTGTTCATGGTTAAATTTGAAACTAATTTAAAAACAATTTAGAATATTTTCCTAGAATTTGGTGTAGATATGTAGATGACGTTTTTGCAGTCATCGACACTAAAGTTTTCAGCCCTCAGCAATTTGTAGAAATTTTAAATTCAAAATTTGAGACGACAAGTTTACCTATGAAATAGAAACAAACCTTAAGTTACCTTTCTTAGAGACTTTAGTGATAAGAAATGGTAACATACTAAAATATAGATATTTATCGTAAAGACACTAACAATATGAGGTTTATAACAATGATTACAACCATAGTATGCAACATAAACTTGCATTTCAACCTTTTGATTTACAGATTATTACATTTCTTATTGTCAAAACAAAACTTTGATAAAGAACTGCAAAATATTAAACAGATTGCATCATACAATGGTTTTCAAGAATCAATTGTCACAAACATAATTAGAAAACATAAACATAAGTTAAACATTAGAAACATTACAAAAGAAATATGTCATATTACCAAATTATCCCACATACACAAAAGGTCTTCAAAAAAAAAATATATATATATATTTAAAATTTGATTATAAAACAGTAACCTCTAGTATAGTATATTCCATTTATTTTTCCGCTTTTGGATTATCTAGTAAAAGCAATAACCCAGCGGGCGGTGTACATAAACAGATAAAAACTGAGGTTAGACAGAGACATGCAAATTGCTTTTCCTGTTAATAAGAAAGAGATAAATTTACTTAGAAATTCTAAACCTATTGTATTTATTCTCACTCTCTCTGTCACGTCTAACGTTCAATATATTTATCTTTCTCTGCATCGAGAGCGCTTTAAACCCAATCTGCAGTTCTCAAACATCTCAATCATAAGTTGGGTTGTTTAGTTAGTGTGACTTAAGGTTAAGAATTAAATTAATTACACCTCTTTTTAAAATAAATTATATTTAAAAAATCATTAGAATGTCCAATGGCATTATTGAGTAGGTACTTACAATAATATCAACAGTTTCCATTGAAATTGAATTTAAATAAATATTACATTACGTACTAAAGCAAATTCAATAAATGAGAAATAAATAAGTAAATTTAAAATGAAAAATTATTAGGTTTATATATCACCATCACTGTTACTGCTGTCAGAGTCGGAGTCAGAGTTACTTACACATATTATTAAAGGTTGTACGTCAAACACATATTGTTTTTCTAAATCTGCTTTAATCAACCTTTCAGTATGATCTACACTCTTTTCCACACTTCATTGGAAACAGTGCGGAGGGCTTCGTTCCACGTGTTGATAACCTGGACGTCTCCGTAGCCATCTCTGCCTATATGGTTATCGTAGTAAGTTTTGCTATACCCCAAACCATATCTATAGGGTTGTACTGACAGTGATAGGGGGCAATCTAAGAACTTCGTGTCCATAACTTAACGCTAAGTTGTCAATAACAAATTCTTTAGAGGTAACTTGTTGCTTACATAAATATAACAGTTCTAACTTAGTTTCTTGTGAATGAAATATTATATTTTTGTTGTTAACCATTCCATTATTTCCTTTTTTCCATGATGATGCAGGCTGTTTCTCAGTAACTCGGGAATGGTATGAAGCGTTATCCAAAACAATCATGGAAGGTTCTTCTAACGCCATCAACATATCTTCAAACCATTTTTCGAAATTTTCATGATTCATGTTATCATGGTAGTCGGCACTTTTAGATTTTGTTGAAAAAATTAGATCGCAACCGTCGATGAAGCCTTCTTTTCCGCCAGCATGTAATATTATGAAACGTTTGCCTTCGTTTCCCCAATTTTGACACTTTTAGTAGAATTGTCCTGCAACGAACGTTTAATGGATCCTCTTCCAAAAATCCAAGTCTCGTCTAAAAATCGTAGGCTTAGGACACGCCGAATTCAAATTTTCCATATATTTCCTCAAAAACCGGACTTTTTAAATAGTACATTCTCTTTCTCGCATAAAACACGCCTGTTGTCAGTTTTTTAAAACGAAATCCCAAATCTCTTACCAATCTATGCAATGACGTTTTTGAAACATGTAAAATGTATTTTCGGCCAACGTTGTTTTAAGGGTTTCCAAGGTTATATGTTTCTTTAGTTCGTACATTTCATAAATGGTTTGCCTTACATTTTGCTTTACAGCGTTGTCCAAATCACTTGTTCTTGTTTTTAACTTAACTCTCGTTTCTTCCTCCAAATTGTCATTTTTGCTCTACTGGTGATATTACGTAAAGTTCGCGTTGTGATTCCGGTGGCAGTCGCTACCCTTTCTTGAACGTTTTTATATCCAATAAAGGACCGCCATTCTGTTTTCTCTTATGAAATATTCGTACACTTTTAAAATTATTTGTTGTGTTTGTATACTTAAATGTGGCGCCATATTATGCATGAACACGAATCACTTTTACAACTGAATAGGTACTTTAACTTTAAACAAACAGAAAGTGGAAATAGAAAGTGTATAATTAAAAAGCAATTATAATTTCCTGACTTTGGAATTCCAATTGCAAGTAATTAGGTACACTTAAATAAAACTAGAAGTGTAGGTAATTAATTAATGAAATAGTACTCATTTATTGGAATGCAATATTTAATTCAATTCAAATCGGACCTTTTTGACGATTTTTGAATATAATTTATTTGAAAAAGATTTGTAATAATATTCTAATTTAGATGTTTGAGAACTGCAGATTGGGTTTAAAGCGCCCTCGATGCAGAGAAAGATAAATATATTGAACGTTAGACGTGACAGAGAGAGTGAGAATAAATAAAATAGGTTTAGAATTTGTAAGTAAATTTATCTCTTTCTTATTAACAGGAAAAGCAATTTGCATGTCTCTGTCTAACCTCAGTTTTTATCTGTTTATGTACACCGCCCGCTGGGTTATTGCTTTTACTAGATAATCCAAAAGCGGAAAAATTAAATGGAATATACTATAGTAACAACTTGCAAAATCTTCTAGGCAATCCGAAAAACCCAATAGAAATGTGTGATAAATCGAGAATATATAAAATTAATTGTAAAGACTGTAACCAAGTATATATAAGACAAACCAAGAGACATATTAAAACTCGTTTTAAAGAGCACGTAGCTCATGTCAAATATCATCGCACAGATAGGTCCAGTGTTGCCATGATATGCTTGAAAATGGCCATAGAGTAGGCGACATTGAATTAATTAAGAGGGTAGATAATAAAACGAACTTGATTCTTATGAAAGTTTAGAAATTTTAAAACAGAAATTTGTTAATGAATTATGATGATAACGGTCCATTAGGATTTTCGGAATGATTTAAGCTTATCTAAGAATCGATTAAGTTTAACGATGCGTGATAAGCAGATAGTATATAATATAAGCTTCCCGTTGTTTTCAATTTTAGTATCGGTATCGCAGATGATGACAGCTTAGCTGTTAAAACACGTGTCCGAGTAAAGTTTTTGGTGCAGTTTTTGGTGTTTTTCTGTTGGTTAAATAGACACTGCAGTTAGTGTTCCTTTCCTTTAATGTACAACACCTTAATTCAAATAAATCAAGAAGTGATCGATGACATACCAAACTGGCCGCTAGTAATTTTTATAAAGAAACTTAAACAAAGAATGGGAAGCAATTCAAATTTAACGTGACGACATAGTCAACAAAGATAACTTTGAAGAGAACTATTTCATCGAAAACTCCTTTGAAACAATAACAAATAAATACAGGAAATCCAGGAATAAACAAAACAAGATCAATCACTCCTCAATCCACTCCGAATCTTATGCTCAGTAAGAAGCACCTTATTTTGATGTAGCCACTTAGACGCCACATCTCGACACGGTCGCTTTGACGCGAAATAGTTTCGACGCAAGCTCATCTTGATGCTAGCTTATCTCGACGCAAGCTCATTTCGGCACGATTCCATTGCACGCGAGTTCATTTCGTGTATTGAAAACCAAACCTTTTAAAGCTTTTTTCTTTAAAATTTAGTTATGAATAATCTCTTAAATTTAATTAACATTCTGTATGTACAATAACTTTACATTTTTTTAACTATTGTTATTTAATATTTCTCCATATCACAACCGATATTTTTAAATAAAAGTTATCGTTAATATATTGTACCAAAACTTTTGGTTTTGTTGGCATTATTAGCATTGAAATTGTTGTTTTAAATTCTAATCTGTTTTCTTTACAATTTGATTCAAAAAACTGTCATTCTAAATATTCTCTATTTTCGTTGTCGTGTATAGTTTTTCTCGTCAAATTGCTAGAAAACAGAATTCAATTAAACAACTCAAATTAATAAATTTACTAGGCAAAATACAAACATCTTTTGCAATTAAAAGTGAAAATTTTACACATTAGTCGATTTTGTTTATTGCCTGACACTTTTCGTGTCAAAAATACGTCAGAAAGCTACTTCAATTGATTACTTTACGATAGTTCCTTAATTAATTTAATAACCTTCGCTATTACGTATAGTTACAATTTTTAATTAATATAAGTGTAGATTCACCGCAATATTCTGTTAAATTAAATATATTGGTATGATATACATTTTTAAGGGCATCGTCCACCGGTTTTTTTGTACGCTTTTCCGCCCTTTTATACAACGATTTTTTTCTGCGGTTTTTTCCGTTGGTTTTTATCAGCGATTTCTGGTTACTGATGCCAAACCTATTTTTCCGCCTCAAATTATAGCGCAAATTTAATTTGGTATCAAGTCGACATAAACACGCTTCGAGATGAGTTCTAACCAAAATCAGTTCGCGTTGAAATAATTTCGTACGAGATGAGCAGCGAAGCAGTGGCCGTGTCAAAGTAAGACGAACCGCGCTCAGTAAGATATCGCTTACTACATGTAATTCTTAATAGTTACGAAGAACGGACCACCTTCAGCAGCATGTTTCTGAAAGTCATTCATAACGATTAATCTTCAATACGAAAAAATTGCAATATCCAACACAATACACTAAACGAGAAACTGGCGTCGTAATTCAGTATTTTTAAATCAGCGAACAAAACTATATAACTTCAAGAACCGTTTCCAAAGCATTCGATTAAAAACAAACTATTAAATAATGTTCCACCTATTCAAATTTTTGAGAGCATAAAAAACTTAAAAGTTGAAACATCGTCTTAAGGTCCACTACTCGCCGGCGCTGTAGTTTGTAAATGGGACAACAAAACAAACCATATTTATAAGAAAACTCTCGAGAATTCTCATGAACTTCAAAGTTTCCAAGACCTAAAATTTTTAGAACGAAGGATTCAATTGCCAGTGATGACCAAACGTCAATCATTGCAGATAAGCTTAATCCTCAATCCACCGGTGGCATGATAAAAACCAAAATCAGTACGTGTAGTAATGTGCGAAATGTAATGTAGTTCCAATAACTGAATAAATTTTCATAATAAACAATAAGTAAATTGTTTAATACTAAATTTTCACAGCAAAAAACAATTTTAAACCCCAGATAGTTCATATTACACCCTCACACACAGGTAACCAAGACTATTCACAAAAACCAATCTCCTCCAGACCAGCACATCAGGCAGCAACTAACCGACAAAAAGCTGCTGCTAACCACATACAAAATTAAAAAAATAGCATAACAAAATCAATATAAGTGATATAAACATCAAGAACATTGGAATATTTTGACGCTTTGTATTTCGACTTTTAGAATAAAGTAATTTGGGTGAAATCGACATATTTTAGTCTCAGAAATCTGCACTAGCTCTATGTACACGGTATATCGGGATACCCTGTATGGGTCGTCTTCTGATAAGGTGGTTCCTTCACTTTTCTGTTTCTCTAATTATATTTCATAATATTATTTACCTTAGTTCCGTATACTGTCCTTACAGTCTTTTTTATTACTTTTTAAACGATTTTTTCCTATTATGGCACCAATTGGTCCTGGTATAAATGTTAAAATTAGTTTATTTTTAATAAACTACATTTAAATGTTGAAATCAATTTTTTTGAATTAGTGTGACAAACTTCTCAAATTCTGGTTTTCCGAAAGTATGAAGTGGGTCTGAACGACCTGCCCAATGAACGTTTTGCTCAACTGGTACAATTTGCCCAACAATTGCTTTGCCCAATGGACGTTTTGCCCAACAATTGTCTTGCCCAATGGACGTTGTGCCCAACAGTCGCCTTTCTCTATAGACGTTTTACCTAATACAAAATCCCAACAGGCTGTAACTCTGGAACTAACCAATATATTTATTTGAAAATTGGGTAATCTGTTTGAGACCTACAGTACATTCATTGGAGGTATACAAGGTATCTGTGACGTCATCACAAGAGCAGGGGCGATCATCGCAATAAAAAAAAATTAAATGGGTAGGGGGATCAAACTTAGCTCAAATGAAAGGGTTTTTATTTAAAATTCAACGGTGTATCACAGTGAGGGAACTAAAGAAGGTAATTATATCAAATTTTCAATTTAATGTTTATTTGCAACAATAACCAGAACGTCTCGACTGTAAAGTAATTTTATCAAAGATGTTCAAAATGACCTCCGTCTGCACCAGCACAAGCATCGAACCGTGTAAGTAGTTCACGTGTACATGCCGCATGTATCATCTCTTGCGTAATGTTATTACAAGCTTGTCTAATTTTATTTTTTGAATCGTCCACGTCTACAGGTTCTTCATTATAAACAAGCTCTTTTAAATATCCCCATACAAAAAAATCTAAGGGTGCTAGGACCGGCGATCGTGGAAGCCATCTAATACGTCTATAAGTCCTAATCCATTTGTTTGGAAATCTAGCATTAACATAATTTGCTACAACGCCGCTATTATGTGGGGGTGCACCATCTTGCTGCCATATCATATCTCTTCTTTCATTGAAAGCAATATCCTCCAGTAACGCAGGTAGCTCATTTTCTAGAAAATTTAAATATCTCCGACCATTTAAATACCCTTCAAAAAAATATGGGCCTATTAACCGACCATTGAGAATAATCCACACCAAACATTAACTCCCATCTGGTTTGAAAGGGAGTTTTCCTTAGCTATCGCAAATTTTCCAAGGACCAATAATGAGAGTTATGGCGATTTACGATGGAAACGTGCTTCATCACTCCACAAAATTCTACGCAATAGATTGGGACTGTCTTGCATCATAATTTGCATGATGGCGATAAAGGTTAATCTCCGATCCAGATCGGTAGGTCGTAACTCATAAACCAAATGTAATTTAAATGGATGGTAATGATGGGTTTTTAAAATTCTATGAAATGAACTTAAAGAAACGCTAATTTCTGCAGCAATAGTTCTTATGGACACATGGGGATTAACCGCTACATATGCAAAAACATTCACCATGTTCTGTTCGGTGTGTATTGGTTTTCATGATTACTATGTTTAGAGTTTGGAAATGAACCTTGTCGCATTTTCTCTTCAACTATAGCAAACGTCACATGAGAAGGTGTTCTTCTATTGGGAAAACGCTACGCGTATAAGGCTTGAGCATTTCGAGAATTTTTCCTACATTCTCCATAGATTAGCAACATATCTACATATTCATTCGATGTGAATAGGAATGGCATTTTTACTTCGAAGTTTTATACTATGTATTTTTTCAAAACGGTACTAGGTATGTGTATTTAGAAAGTGACCACAATCAATGACATTAGATTTTGCTAATGTCAATCAAAAACGACTAAGGTAAAGTTTCAACGCCAACTGTTTTTAGCATTTGTAAAGCTAGTTAAAAAAGTAAAAAAATAGGCCTGTCTGAAGTTATTCGGGCATGATAAATGGGGCATTTTAACTCGCACTGGTTATTGTTGTAAATAAACTTTAAATTGAAAATTTGGTATAATTTTGAAATTGTAATAAAAAACCCTTTCATTTGAGCTAAGTTTGATCCCCCTTACCCGTTTAATTTTTTATTGCAATGACGTCCCTGCTCCTGGGATGACGTCACCGATACCCTGTATGAAAACAACTTAAATTGATTAAAACATTTTTTTAAAGAAAGGAGTTGTGATAACTGTAACCTACTAACCAACACCGTTCACCCCCGATTACATAAAAATAACTTAAATTGAATGAAACACATTTAAAAAAAAAAGAAATTGTAATAACTGTAACCTACCAACTAACACCGTTGACCCCCGATCACATGAAAACAACTAAAATTGATTAAAACAATTTTTTTTTTTTAGAAATAAAGTGTAATAACTGTAACCTACCAACCAACACCGTTGACCCCCAATGACATAAAAACAACTTACATTCATTAAAACATTTTTTTTTTTGAGAAATAAAATGTAGTAACTGTAACCTACCAACCAACACCGTTCACTCCCAATCACATGAAAACAACTTAAACAGATTCAAATAAATTTTTTTAAAGAATAAAAATGAAATAACAGTAAACTACCAACCAACACCGTTTACCTCCGAGCACATAAAAAAACTTAAATTAAATGAATGAATGAAACAAGGTTATTATGTTTCATTTTGTCAAGCTAGACATTTAATGGGCTAAGCGATTGTTAGACAAAACTCTACTTGAGCAAGGCGGTTGTTGGGCAAAATATCCATTGGGCCAGACGATTGATGAGAAAAAAGTTTATTGACCAAGACGATTGTTAGGCAAATTGTAAACCCGATAAATGTATGAAGTTTTATGTATAAACGTGTCATATTTAGGCAGAATAAAATGAATGATACAGATACGATAAATTTTGAAAAATACAGGGTGTATTTTAAAATCACCGACAAACAAAAACTGAAGATCCTATAATCCAAAAAAATACAAAAATTGTTGTCATTGTTTTTCCAAAAATTTTTCGTAACCGAGATATAGGGTGTTTAAAAAATAGTTTGTTGGATATTTACGTGTACCAAATCTCAGTTTAATATTTTTTATAATTTCTGGGGTATCTCAAAAAACTTCAAAACAATCATTTTTTATACACCCTACATCTCGGTTACTAAGAATTTTGGGAAAAGCAATCATAACTATTTTCGTTTTTTTTTTTTTGAATCATAGAATCTTCAGTTTTCGTTTGTCGATCATTTAAAAATACACCCTGTATATGTACTAGGAAAACTATACAACTCTTAAAATGAAAATACAAAAGTTTCAAAAGTAGTCTTCTCTTAATCAGTCATAATTTTTACGTAGAAATTACTGAAGAAGAATAATTAAACAAACATCATAAAGTCATACAAAAATATTAAATGAAAGGGGGTCTTATCCCACCAAAAGATGAGTTATCTTAGATTTACCATTTATGCCTTGAGACTGCTCTTTGTGCTACATCAACAGCAGTATACAGGGCGATTCACGGTCGTTGGTACCTTAGACGTTTACAGAAAACAAGACATTCTGAAAGTTTGGTTATTTAAGTGATTGTAGATCGACCTAAAATATTTTCAGGGATGCGATGTTGCCCTTACTTGTGGATATATGTGGCAACTTCTTTATTTCAAATAGCACATCCTATATATTTCAGTTGTATTAGATTCCCCATTACTTTTTGATAATTTTTGTTTAATATTGTTCTATATCTATATGTAGCGGTTTTTGAGATATTTATTACTTTCCAAAATTTGTGTAAAAACGTTGCCCAAATTCGTAAAAAGATAACATTTTGGGCGTGGCTTTCCAAGTTTCTGTACATTAGTCCTGTGTAGAAAAGTTTGCTTTGCGTAAATACAGAGTAGTTAAAAATTCGTGATCTTACCGCTACATACAAAAATGTGCATTTTTTAAATGGAATACTCTATATATTATCAAATATCTTCAAAGACAATTAAAATACCTTTCAAATGATCTATCATCTTCCAATACCTAAATAGCAAGGTTTCGGAAATAAAAGCAAGTTTATACAAAAATCGGAATATGTTAGTATTATTTAGCCGTGAAATGAAATTATGAACAGTTGACAAATAGTACGTTAAATATTTTAACGAAAGTGTCACTTTCCATTCGAGATATGACATATCAATGAAAAGATTAATTTTGAAAGTAGGCACGTCGTTTAACCCATAATTTTTCCCATTAGGGGAACGTGTTGCACGGTTGCCCAGCATCGTGGTTAACAAAAATTATTTAATAATGGAAATTTCATTTGAGGTACATCGGTTTTTTCATACGATTTCTGTCTTTTACGCCCAATTTATTCAAAATAGCTCTTCACATTAAATAAGTCAGGAGTAGACATCAGAAGGCCAATTTTTAATTTTACCGACATCTAAACATAAATAAGAAAAGAGCAATTTGCAACGAGTCGCAGAATTTCAACATCTCATTAACGTTATCGTAAAATATTGTGTGTAAATCAAAATCTTTTTACTTCGACAAGCACAAAACGTTTTTATGAAAAAAACTTCAAAGCAATTAAAGAACGTTTAAAGTTTTCGCCCGTTCCAATATTTACGTCAAAATTCTTTTCAAATTCGTCCAGCGTATAAGAGCGCTCACGATTTATAAAAGATTAGATGATTTAACGAGCCCAACAACATGAAAAAAATAAATGATTATATTAATACGGGCAAATGCGAAATGGAACGTCTAAAAAGCGAAAATAGAAAACTTTATCCATCATTAAAATATTGATAAATGATGTTTGTAACATGAAAATACGTGTCAGGTGTTCCGTTGTAATAAATTGTATTGTTCTCGTGCATCATTTCACATATTTTTTGGTTGTATATAAACAATTCTTAACAATAATAAATTTTGAAAGCGTTTTAACTTGTCAGTGTCCACACTTTCTGCGCGACTTATGAAAAATGACATACAGAGTTTTATTAAGCGCTATGAAAGGAGAGCTTTATATTGCACTTTATATTTGAAAAGTACTTACGTGTTCAGTTCTAAATCCAATCGAAACTTGTGGTTGAAGGCTTTAATAAGAAGCGAGGTGCGGTGGAAGTGTTTTCCAGTCTAAAATAAAAAGAAATAAACGGCATTAGATAAATTTGTGTATCTTTAGAAAATTCTGGAGTCATAAAGTATATAGTGCGTAGATCATTAAAGAAGTATTCGATCAACTCATATAAATCACTCAAGGAATAGTGATTATGGTTTCAATTTCTATTCAAACATGCTGAATAGTTTGACGAGGGTGGAATAAGAAGCATCTAAAGTATATTGATATGTTCCCGAGAATTGTATTATACATAGATAAAAGCAAATGCAAATTAAATGTCTTATCGAACATTTTTAATTTTTTTAAGCTTTGTGTATTATACCTTCGTTTCTATTTCATATAAATAAATTATTACTACTAAAAATATTCTTGGCAACAAAAATAAATAAATATTAATACATTTACAAATTCAGCTGTACTAAACCTAGGTAACTTTAAAATGCATTTTAATTAAATTGTTGATATCTCGGGTTATCTGAATTAAGAGAGAATATGGTTATTATTAAAACATAAATCCAATTTTCCGAAAGATTTTTATCTTGAAATATTAAAGCCATTTGAGAATTAAGAATTACTGTTAAGTAGTTTTCTTATCACTCTTTCAATTAACATCGTTATTTATTGCTTGAATTTAATGTTTAATTTGTTAACGCGTAGGTCATTATTTTTTTTAATAAAAATTTAAAACACGCTATAATAAGATTAACACTTGACTTGTGTAGCGCTTTATAAAGTATTGTTTTCTTGATTTTGAAAAATAAATGTAGACAGTGAAGGAACCTTATGATATGATCAAAATTGGGGTTATTTTGGATTTGAAAATTTAAATTTAATTTAAAAGTATAGATGTAATTATTAGTGTATATTGAAAATGTTAATGAACATGAACGAAAAATGAATAAAAATTAAAAAAAAAATGAAAAAACAGATCAAACTAAAAAAGTGGAAACTCGGAAAAAACTTGAGAAAATGGAAAAATGTTAACAAGAGATTAATCTACAAACTAAATATTAGTGGTAAATAGCTAAAAAAATAGGAGTGAGTGAAAAAAAAGAAAATTGAGAGAGACTAATTAATATAACACTTAGGATTGATAATTTTAGATTTTAAGAAACAATTTATTTAACGAACAAATGCATCAATGTACAGGGTTATTCACTATAATATACCCACCCCTTATAATCGTTATTATTGCATGTAGAAAAAAAAGTTATACATGGAAGTTGTATGGTTCTAACTGAATTTTCTTAAAATGCCATCAATAGTTCAATTACTTGCCGTTTACAAGGCGCAACAAAAATATCATGAATTTTTTTAATGAAACACCCTGTATATTTATATTTCTAAAGAGATCTTTTTTTCTGATTTTAAAAACATGTCATTATGTTGAGCCGTTATTGAGTTATAAATTGTAGAATATCACATTTACTTAAAACGGAATTGTTAATATTGTCTAAGTAAGCCATGTAAATGACAAATGTTGCGTTTGATAATTGACATTTCACTAATTAAATCACCAAAATCGTTCATAGAGAAGCAGTTAGCTGGAAATGTCCTACCGGTGGTTTCATATGTAACTGTGATATTCTACGATTAATAACTCAATAACGGTTCAATATAAAGACAACATAAGATATTTGTTTAAAAATAGAAAATAATATTAAAATTCACTCAACAATATAAAAAAAAATATTTAACAAACAGAAAAAAATGCTGGTAGTAGACAAAGTTGCTTAATGCCAAAGCATTTACATACGTAATCGTTAACTCGAGTCGGCACTATGTGTCGCAAAACTTACTGGTTGTAATTTTTTAGGTAAACTTTGAACTCTTCGCACAAACAAACGGTACATTTTGGTATGTAAATAAATTGAATCCAATCGACTTATTTTGACTACAATATGTGATTGCTTTATTTCCCGACAATTTTGGGACACCGTGGATAAATAGTAGGAAAACACTTGTTTTATAAAAATTTCGTTAATTAAGCAGAAACGATAAGAATTGGATTAGAAGCATAGGTTTTGAGATTTTAAATGTGCAGCGTCTATGTATTTGGAACATAAAGGCCCAGCGTGTAGGCTGTCGCTCGAACAAACTCTAGCGTCCAGAACAGTCTAATTCTCGTAACATCCTACCGAAAATCGTTTTACTCAGCTACTACTAATCCAACTCTGGTGGACATGGGTCAGCAACGAGAATGCCAACTCTGGCTTGGTTGCCGCAAACCCGTAGTTCTAATAAAAGCATGTCAAGAAGCTGGCAAAATGCAGTTATGACTCAAATCTGAAGGGTTTGCAGTCCCTCAGAATAACACCAGTCTAGAGGTCATCGACGCTAAAGAACAATGAATGATCGAGAGCATCAAACAACTAAGGTGCCAATTGCATAATGACAATACTCCATCAACCAGTACACCTTCCTTCTTATACTTATACGTTCTTTTCGATATGCTAACACACAAGTAATATCAAAATATATTTTTTTAATGTTGCGGAAACCACCACACCCAACGTTCGTTGTTTTCCGGCAAACTTAAAGAGTTATTCTATTAAACCAAAAATTTAATTTAAAAAGAATCCAAAGCCCTGATATAAATATAAATAATGAGTCAAAATTCAATATATTTTTTTAAACTAAATAAATACAATCCATCGCAATATGATGATAGAATGTAAAGAGCAAAAAAAGAACACAAATTAAGAGACGTAATGTTGAAAGAAAGAGTGAAATAAATACAGAGTGTTTTGTCGAGAACTACCATTAGCTGTATACGGAAAAGTATACATGGCAAAAATTTTAATAATTTTAACCTGTACACTACTGGGTATTCCAGTTGACTTCAAAAACGGATTGCTCTTTGAAGTGGTGAAAATGTAACAGCAAATATGAAACACTTTTTTAATCTGTGGACACATCTTCGTTTACTGTAGTCCATTTTCTTTATACAAATCAAAAATTAACACGATATAGAGTTCCCGAAACAAGTTACAGATATTTCCGTGAACTTTAGCATCTGTGAAATTTTACTAAAAAAATTAATATCACAAAATCTATAACTGCTAACTATAGGGAATGTTATACAAAGTGACCATAAAATTTGACGTAGAATCCGAAAACGCAATAATATACAGGGTGTTCATTAAAAATAACGAAGTGGATGTTGACTTCCGGTTAAGGAAAGTGTTAATTTTTTTTCCACGTATACAGCTAATGGCGATTTCCGGTGAGACACGAGCTCGAGAAAAAAGATTCTCAAATTTAGAATTCATTATTATGCTGGTAGATCACCGATACAAAAAAAATAAAACTTTTAATGACTTAGAATATTCCATGTAAAAACCATATCATATTTATTGAAAGAACTAAAACCACAGCATAATAATCACACACCAGAGTATTTTGATTTACTAAACTAATTTAATTTAATTTTTTCAATCTCATAAAATCACAAAAACAACTTGAAGATATTAAAATCAATTTTGCAATGTATCTCATACATAATCAATTTATTATAAACTAATTAGATTAAGATCATGTAAACACCATAAAATATAGGGCAGTATATGTTCAATTCGTAAAATGCTAAAAAATAACATTTCACAATTTTAACAAAGTATGTACTGTCTAAATAAAGAACAGAAAAAGATTATCGGCTCCATTTTCAATACTCAGAAAATAAATTTATTTTCAATATGTATGTAAATCTAATATAATAATTAAAACTATTATTAAAATGAGAGTGGAAAAACTAGATATAAATCAAAAAAGTGTCTCCACACGATGTTCACCTTTAACCTAATAATATCTCTAAATTTTGTGCGAGGCTGATAGTTTATATTTTAATAACCAAATTTTGTCCCGTACTAAGCGCTGATGGGCGGAAGGATCAAACAGTGCTTTTGATTGTTTGCCAAATACCACCCGCCGTACCATATCTTACATAAAGCATCCCCTTATATAAACGCCGTCACGTTGTTCAATCTTAAAGACACCCTACTTCAAAGGTGCGTATTATCACCAAACCACCTACTAGCATAGTGTTGTTGTTTCATAAATCAAGTTAACCCTATTTTGTTGATAAACAAAAAGAAACCTCGGTCTTGCCTCGATGACGAGGTCCTATATGTTGGCCGCCAACCTATTTTCAAAGAGTTCGAGGCGCGCTGACGTCCGAACCAATAAAGGTTTAAGTGAGTCAGCAGCGCTTGTATGAGGTTTCATTGATTTACCCACTGAAGGATTCCGGTAACGATTCAATCAAAATAGTCACCGCGCTAATACACAATTAATATCAAAATATACTTGGTATGATGTTGCAAGAACCACTACACCCAACTTTCGTCCTTTTCCCTATAAGCTTAACGAGTTTCCAGGAACCGCAGTCTCGCCTTGATGATGCTTCGGGCTGTTGCTCGAGCGAACACTAGCGTCCAGAGCTATCTGATCAGGTTTTTGTACCAATCTACCTAAGTCATGTTACTCAGCTAATACGAATCCAATTCCGGTCGACTAGGATCAGCAGCTAGAATGTCAACTCTGATCTGATTTCCGAAAACTCATAGTTTCGATAAGAGCCTGTCAAGGAGGTGGACACGTTCCACCTTGGTTAATTTAGTTATGCTTCAAATTCGAAGAGAAAAAAGACAAGAAATCTCCAGTCCTTGTACTCTAAATACTCACTCTAACTATTGCTAACTAGGGTTTTATCGTCGGGCAGGAGCACTAGGTCCTCTGAGGGTATCGATTGCATAATGACGGTACGGCATCAACAAATACACCTTAGTTCTTATACTTTTCCGGTATGTGATTAGACTCGTAACCGTAACTCTAATCCCAAAAACAGATGGTAAAGTTCAAGTAGGTCACCAGCGCTCGTACGAGGTTTCTTTGATCCACCCTCTGGTAATGGTTTAGTCAAAACAGTCACAGCATTCATAATCAAGTAATATCGGAATAGATTTGGTTTAATGTAGTCGGAACCGTCACACGGAGCGTTCAATCTTTTTTCGACAAGCTTAAAGAGTCGCCAGAAACCGCGGTCTCATCTCAATGATGCGCAGCGCTCACTCCGTCTATGCATTTCGACCATAAAATTCCCACGTGTTGGATGTCGCTCGGGTAAATTCCAGCGGCCAGATCAATCTAATCAAGTTTTCTGTAACAACCAACCGTAAATCGCTTTACACATCTACTACAAATACAATCGATTGGGGTCCAGTTCTTCCGGGAGCTAACGTTCCGACAGCAAAAATCAGAGGTCTGTTCGTCACAAGGTCGTTTCGTCGTTTATGTTAGGTTTTAGCTTAACATTTAACTAGCCTCTTGTAAGCCTTCCGGGGCGTCGCAATTGCGGCACTGGGGCCCCAGTCCAAAGACTTGGTGGCTCTACGTGAGACCAGGGATAACCAGGCCTATAATAGTCATGTCTGCAGGCCCATCAATTATTTACGTCTCCGCTACTGGTGCCAATTATGCTGCTAAACAAGACCCACCTGTGATCCGTATATACGATGTCGTCCAACTACACCGGTCCATACTTCCCTTCAGCACCAAGTGGCTTGCGATTTCTGATATCGCCATACAGAAGACAATAGATCTAAAAATAAATCCAAGACCGCACATACAAAGTAGCAAATTTTAGCCTTGAACTCCATGTAAGTAACTCATAAAGATTTTATGTTCATGCTTAATCCATTCATACCCCTATCGTCTAGTTACATCTATATCTTCTAATATATAAAAATGAATGTGTGTTTGTTTGTTTGTCCGCGAACTCCTCCTAAACCGTTTGTCCGATTGGAATTAAGTTTTACACACTTCTTCAGGTCGATCCAGAATAGGTCACAAACGTTTGATTTTGCGATTACCGCAAAATTTACCACTTTTTAGTCATTTTTTGTCGCACAGTGGCTGTGCATGTTTCTGATGAGGTCGAAATGTATAGAGCGAAGGTGTTTGAAAGCTTTTTTTTTAATGCGTGGTCTTCTCAAACCGCAGTACCCCACAATTTTGTTGCATTGAGCTTGCCTATGACTGACGCTGCCTTGAAGTCAACGACCACTATAAGTAAATTAAAAATTTAAAAGAAACAGTTTCAGATAGGAAACTTAGCAATTGTGAGAAACAAGTACAAGAGATGTATTGAAGCAAAGTTAGTACTTCCGCGGAATGGACCATATAGAGAAACATAAATTGGAAAAAAATAAAGATAGGAAGAAGTAACAAAAATTAAACATAACGAAATGAATCATTACATTGACTGAAAGGATGGAAATACAAAGTCG
This sequence comes from Abscondita cerata, assembly GCA_030710515.1. Taxonomy (NCBI): domain Eukaryota; kingdom Metazoa; phylum Arthropoda; class Insecta; order Coleoptera; family Lampyridae; genus Abscondita; species Abscondita cerata. Next base: position 749,480 of record JALBCR010002212.1, read on the forward strand.
AATGATACAAATGTGGACAAAATTACAAGGAAACAAAATACAAAAAGACGAAAGACAAAATAAGTAAACCAAAAAGCAGCGGTATAAAATATGGTATTGGAAAGCAATCAAAATAAAACGAGGAAAATCGAAGGAAATCAAGGTTAGAACCAATTAAAATAAAGATACAAATACGTCCAAGCAACGATGAAGGTATGAGAATTTTACTATCATCAGAAGAAAAATTGCAAAAAATTTAATAAGAAATAAAAGTAATTAACCATAGTAGAGTAAGAACAAGATTAATTTTGTTAATTAAAACAAATATGAAAGCAAGAAAATCCGAAGGAAAAGATTGATGGCAAATTAAATAAAAATAATTAAGCAGAACATCGTCAAATGGAAACAGAAAATGTATGTAATTAAAATTGTTAAATGAAAGGATCAATGGCAAATGAAGGGAATTATATTGAATTTAAACAATAAAATCATTTGCAATCAAATTTTGAATTTTTGTAAACTTTTGGAACATGGAATAATGCGAGAATCAAAATTAGGGTGGTTTTGAATTTGAAAATTATAATTAAATTTAAATAGAGGCATATAGATAATTGTCAAATAAAAATAGTAATTACTTTTTGTAATGCATAATATGATTTAATACTTTTAAAAGAATAGAAGAGCGCCCACTTTTCATATTTTCATATTATTAAATAATAAATACTAAAAAATTGTGATTAAACTTATTTGTTCAAATGTTCAAAGACAAACACACTGAAAAGTTTGTTACATTGTCTTAGAAAATCATAATCAAGTGTCTCTAATCAAATTCGATTGATTTTGGTATAAAATGTGTTATAAAATCTATAAGGTATTTTAGTGAGCAATTTCGACTGACAAAGATAAACATTTAAGTCCAAATTTAGAGCTTTGTATATTTATAACACACAACTGTAAAATGTTTGATCTCAATTGTGCATTTTATGTGTATCTAGAAATGTCAAGAAAAGCTACCTAGCAGCCCTCTAAAATTTTATATTGATGTTTTTTGTTTAAATGCAAAACCAACATCGCGTTTGTAGATGATAATTATGGTATTTTTATTTAATAATGTTATTTTGAAACCCGACATCATCCCTCTTCAACCTGAACTACCTCTAACAGTTCGGAAATAAAAGAAGAAATTTTATTCTAACTTACTTTCTATGATTGCACCAGAAATATATGTCTGATTTCATTTGAATTGAAAACTAGAAAAGAATATGAAGGCCGTAAACTTTGTTCGATGAACAAATGCCACTGTTGTCATTTTCTGATGCTTACGGACCACAAAAATGATTGATCATTGCGCAAAGGGAATAAGATTTTAAAACCAAAATACAAGCAATTAAAGTTGAGTAAATTGAAGAATTAATTTTTTCTTCGACGTCAAGCTTGAATCGTAGTCAGGACAACATAAAAAGCAGATCAGGCCGTGATGGATTAGTTTTTGGAGATCGAAACAAAACCAAGTAAAATATCCATATTCACGAGGAGTGTAAAAAAATCGTTTTGTCATTTAATTTCGTACACCGTTCACGTGACAAAAAATTAAATATGCACTTAAAGAATTGATGGCCGTACAAATTTATAATTTAAATTTACGTACCTGTAATCAAAAGTTGACGAGTAAAAATTGCACATTTAAGACGTACTCACATTATGCATAGATATTGATTTTCCAGGAATTTTCATTATGTTTATTGAAAAGTCAATTGTTAATTCAAATTGTGAATTTCAATATAGGTTTAATACTGAAATCTCTTAAATTAGAATTTTCAAACGAGCGACGTCGAAATTATTTATAACTTACTAAAAGTTTTGTGTAACTTGCTCTATCCTGTTTCAATTTTTTTTTATTGCATTTTTTTTTTAAAATAGAATCAGATATTTAATGAAAAATACGTTAAGTCAATAACTAACTATTGAAATAACATTATTCTTCGTCCAAACCTTTTATTGCATTGAAGGCGTGGTGTAAAGCAAATATATCTTTGCATTTATAATAAAAAGTAAATACCTTTTTAAAATGTTACACAAACTTCTTATTTTCATGTGAATGTAGCCTATTTGTCGTAACTTGTTTGCTTAAAAAGAATTTGCGATATCGTTTTTCGAAATTTTTTATTGGATCAAAGGGTTCATTTTCAATATAATGTCGTTTAATTAAAATTCTTAATACTGAGACCGATAAAAAATATTATTAAACGTTATAAAAAGTCACACATTTTAATTTTTGTTGAGAATATAAATTAATTAAACAAATAGAAAGTTTCCAGAAGAAGTATTGCTAACAGTTCTAATATGCTGGCGATTCACTTGGTGACTGAAGAATTCTGGATGTTTTTACTAATTTTGCTTAAATCCTTTAGTCAGTCAATCTAGACCAAAATGGGCAAACAGAGGAACTAAAAATACTAGCTCCATTTGTTTAAGAAAATGTAGAGAGAGTCCCCTGAACAAGAAAAAATCTCGGTGCCGCTGGAAGGATGGAGGGTTTAAATGTGCGTTTTTCAGTTTTCTTGCTATTAACTCGAAAACGGTGTTTACAGTGAAAAAGTTACTCAACATAAGAAATGAAACCTTATTAAATTTGCTACAAGTTTGTTTATACACGGTGGCCAGAAAAATACGGACAAACGCCAGGTAAGAACGATTCTTTGTTCAATTCTGAGGCGATAATCTTAATCCAAAAAGTTATGCGATCCTTCCTTAAGGCGCACGAGACCATCAAACCTTAAGATGTACAGCTAAAAATTTATCGAATTCGTCAAAATTATCTGTATGTAAAATCATTGTGGTGAAATTTAGAAATGGAATTATCTCAAATACATCGATGTAACTAAATCCATTTACACGATTTGGAAAGAAATGTTGGTCCTAACAACTCAGAATTTCATCTATTAAGCTTATTTACCGAAATCTTCTCTGATGTTCAATTTCATACTTGTACAGGATTTTCGTCCGCCAATGGTGGCAAACAACAAAACCATCTCTCGTAAAACAAACGTTGGAGTAAATAGAAGATAATACCCAATAAAAAAGTTCGAAATATTCTTGAATTCTTTGCTTAAAATAATGGTCTCAATGCGCCTTGAAGGATCACTTGTAACTTTTTGGATTAAAGATTATCGCCTCAGAATTAGACAAAATCCGTTCTACCTGGCGTTTGTCCGTATTTTTATGGCCACCGTGTGTATACATTTTTACAAAAACTAGACAGTTTTCGTGCAAACGGAGAAAGCTCGGAAAGGATTTCACGAGAATGAAAATTTCATGTTCATCTCTAACCCAACCCCACGTTTGTGGGTTAATGCTGGTATTACCCATCAAATTAGGGTTGCAGAAACACCTTAGGAGCGTGCTGAGCAGCAACTGCTTTGTTAGTGACAGAAGAAACCAGATTGGCTTTTACCTTTGTTGACGATTTAACAAAGCAGCTGTAGAGTGTTCGCCATCGCTTTGATTTGAGGTGGGGCGTTGTAGAAAGATGAGAAGCATGACTTTCCTGTTTCTTAAGCAACTACTAGTGGTGGAAAAGTTGCACAATACCTCCGCGATTGTCTTTGTCTCAACTGGCGGTTTGAAAACTCTTTAGGATGAAGTGTTTGCTTTTCCCAAAAGATGGCAATTGTGGTATCACACCCTAAAAATCTGTGGATGAAGAGGAATGAAGATAACGTCTTCGTCTCCGGTGTTACCCCTACCTGATTTCATGAAGCAATATTTACGATTTGATGGTGTCAAGACCACTAGCATGATGAGAAGATATATGCCTTTACCAATTGAATAGCACATCTCACAATCATCCCATCTGCGTCTCTTGTCGCTGTGCATGTCTCTATTCCTTTTCTTGTCAACGTATCACCAATAGCTGAATCAGCCTGGTTTATTTATGGCGTTGGTAAAGAAATATTTTCTCTTGAACATGTTTGCCGAAATTTTTGTTTTGTTTTTTTTCAGCACGTTTTATGGAATTTAATGTCCTCGTACCCATCGAATACAACTGCATAATTGGAAAGAAAAAGTGATTTATTATATATAAAGTATACTGCGCACAGATGAAAGAGAAAGTGGTCCCAACATTCCTTGACTGTGTGAAGGAGAAGCCACCGTCTACTACGGTAAAAATTGTTTTGAGGTTTGCTAAATCAATGCACAAAATGGAGAAAGCCTCATAGAGAGAAAAATTTCTTCGTTTTCCTAAAGCAGAGTCATGGAGTATGAAGAAACTTGTATTTCAGCAGATCCTAACATCCTCATCATTTTCTTGCTGGTTCTTTAAAATATTACAGAAGTATCTACTACAACTGTTTCCTTTCACAATGCTGCTCATAGCATACAGAGGACAGAGTATTGTTTCATGTTGCAAATTTCATTACAATGTACGAAATCAATTAATGCTACTGCTACTTATTACTCCGGTCTAGGGAAATATAATATGTTCACGTTTAACAAAAAGAGGTCGATTTGTTTACCAATAACACGTTTGACGCTGTTTTTCAGTATTTCTTTTGATACTGATTCACGCAAGTTAAAATGTTGCTTACTGCTAATACTGTGGGTCTTCGTAAACATTTTAAAGACACGAACAATTGAAGCTGCAATTCCTGCTCCTTCAATCCATTTTGCCAATCAGTCAGAACCTCACCTTCGTGTTAGTCCTGCTTCGTTTTTATGCCACACATCAATGTCTGATCAATGGTCATGTCGGACCACAACCCTGCCACCGATTTCCAGTTCTATTCACACTAAAGTACCTAAAATCCATATATTACCCGGTTCGCTTTTAGTTAGAGTCAGCATGGCATTTTCAGAAATTGACCATTTTGAAGTACTTCACCCATAATGCAGCTGTTGGCATGTTGTCTTTTATTCTTGAGAGCTTATTACTAATTTTTTATTGGAAACAAACGAAGGTAGGGGCATTTGAGATGATTTTTGAGACCGTTAGCCATTCTTCGTCAGACTAGAGCATGTCACAATGACTTTTATTGTAAAGCACCGTTTTGAGTTAATAGCAAACAGCTTAAAAAACCACATTTAAAACCCCAAACCCTCCATCAACACCGGAATTTGAAAAAATTCTATTTTCCTTACACATTCCTGAAAAAACTAGTATTTTAGTTTCTCTGATAATTCTGGAGTAGCCAAAATTCTTTGTTAACTGAACTCCATGGTCTAAACGCTTCATTGGGAAAAGCAAAAGGAACGTGATTTTTTTAATGGTAGAATATTTGGTGTGTTTCAGTTTTTTCTCTGAAAGTGCAGCAAAATCTGAACTTCTTGAACAGTCATGGTATCGACACAGATAACATCCCAAATAAGTGTTCTGCCTTGTTCCAAGGGATTAAGGTAATACCATCTAGTTTTTACGCAATCTTCCCGTAGCAATCCTTAAAGTTTGAAATTACAAGAAATGTTAACTGAAGTGAAAGTCCGCTTTAATATATCATTTAAGCCACTATGACCAAACATTCTACCAGAGCTTTTTAAACAAGAAAGACCTTAGTACCACATTTATCAACATGAGAGCCACAAACTGCTGAGTGTGAGGTTGACTAATTTCTGCCAATCCTAAGTGCAATCGTTTTTGAAGGACTTTACTGTCTAATAAGTTTCAAGATTAACAGAGCGCAGTGCTTTAAGCCAAGCACCAGATTCAGGTTCAGACTCATCTAAAGGTCTGGTTTGTTGCAACTATCAAATGAATCAAAAAGTTTTCAAACTTTTTTTTTTCTTAATGTAGTAAATGGAGAGTCCTAATATCTTTGCAGAATTAAGTGGATCGGGTGTATGCATCAGGACAATTTTGCTTCAGAATCTTAAGCTTCGGTCATACGTGAATCTCAAGTAATGATAAATTATACTCCCACTGAAGTATTAGATGAATGAATTAATTCTGACTACCAAGGTTATAAGTAATACTTGATTTCAAAATTTGGAGATTATTTTTCCGAAGATAATTGTATTTTGCTTCCCAAAAATGTTTAAGTTTTACATAAGAACAACAGCAAAGAAAATAATTAAGTTTTGGAATCCAAAAACAACTTCGTATTAAACATAAAACCATATGAAATTTTTTACTATCAAAATTTTTTCACCCATAAATGAAATTTATTCAAGAGTGTAGAAAAATTCAAGCTTGCGTCTTGAAATAAAAGCAAACTTAATAAAAATAAATATCTTTTTGAGAAGTGATTCCAAATAGCAATTGTCTCAAATTTATTTAAAATATCGACTTTATTCTCTTTAGTAACATGAAGTAAGAATATTTCACACTACCAAAGTTAAGATATGACGAAAAGCTGCCAATTAACTGATGAACTGAAAGGCTAAAAGGCATAACCTACCTTGTTGAGAACTAACTTCAGAAAAAATTAAAATCTCTTTAAAAAGTCTTAAATAAGGATAAACTAGGAGAATCTTGTTGAAAACCATTGTCAGCTAAGAAGAGTTCAACAGGATTGAAAGCATTTTTAACTACAAGTATTTAAATGCAACTTAAATAAAAGTTCTTAGTTCTTATAATATTTTATTATTACACACACATTTTTAAAAAATGGAATGAGTTTAAATGTGCGTTTTCTACAAAATTTAAATATGGCCAATAGTCTGTCAATTTTAATCTTGATCAGCACATATTATTAAAGTAAAATTTTGAAACAAGCTTATATGTGTGATTAACTGGTAACACTAATTAATAAGTCAATTAACTTCTATCTTTTTTTCAATTTACTGAACTATGCCCTGAAACTCCGCAGTTAGGTATAAATGTGGAATAATTGGTGACAATGACAAAGTAAAAAAGAAAAAATTCAAATTCAAATTGAGACTCCAAATGGCAAATGGATGTAGCAAGGAATTCTACCACATAGAGTAAGAGCGTTGAAAGAGTTACAAAAAAATATATTCTACATAATTGTCATAATTTCTAAAAGATATGTTGTACAGTGTGCTTAAAAAATATGCCTTTACTAACCTCAATTTATTTTTAAATAAAATCATACAATTTTGAATGAATTATTGGAGTAAGAGGGGGTATTAATACTATTAAATTGAATTAAAAGTGGTTAAACAAAACAATTTTTCTTCAAGTGGAGATTGCCTCAGTTGTTTAAAACTTAGTTATAAAAACTAATAAACCCGATACTTTTATTGTCCATAAAATTTATTTTCAAATACATAGATCTTGTAGTACCTAATCAATTACGCATCAGTTTTATTGACAATTAACGAGAGTCTCTCCAGGGACCAAATTATTTCACTACTGGAGCGAGAGGGTATGGGTGTAATCCCTGTTACATTAAAATTTCCCTTCCATTTCAAGTCGGTCAAAACAATTACATTGAATCAGCTAAAAATAAAAATAAGTTTAACAATATAATTTTTAAATTATCCATTAGAAAAAAAACAAATGATTAAGAGTTCTTAAATTTGTATCTGAGATATCCTTGTTCCGCTGATGCTATTTCTCACCAAACTAATCTTACATTTAATGATGATAAAACTCTAGAATAAATAAAATTATTATTAATTATTCCGCATAGAGAACTTACACTATAGATTGTGTAACTTATTCAAGGAAATGTAACATTGAAAATTGATAAAAATGTTCATATAAAAAATAGAGCCAATTAATCTACTTTGATTCTGAAGAAAAAAGCACATAACAAGCCCACATTCCCTCTCCAATTATCGTTAAATCTTACTATTAACATTAGTTAAATAGAGATCACTTAATTGTAAGTGATACGAAATAAAATTAAATCCAAACGATTAGTTACATTCGGGTGTTAAGTACATTTTTATGCAGTTTGCATCTTAACAGGCTTTTAAGTTTATTATCATTATTCATCACACTAATTATGTCCCCGACAAGGATTATAATAAAACTTAAATAAAAATGTACATGTGCGAAAGTGAGATGCATTCTTAAATTCACGTCTCGGTTTTATATTAATAGAATTTTTTTATTAAAGTTTAGAGCTGATTCAATATCTAACTTATCCACCGTTGCAAATTATTAGTTAGGTACCTCAAACTAATATAATTGTTTAAAAATTACAGAGAGTGAAAGAGAAAATGAAAGCTTAGTCTCTCACTATCAGGTTAACAATAAATTGGTGGCCATAACATTAATGTTACATATTGCAAAAACAACGATTAACCCCTTGTAAAAAAAACTGTAAATATTTACACCAAAAAGCGATAGGAAAACTTTAATTGATTTTTAATAATGCAACACGTATAAGGCGACCTTTTTGAATTAAATTTTAGAACACTTTTCTTTTCAAGAAAAAAAATAAACCTCAATTTGAAATCCGAGGAAAGATGTGTTTTAAAATTGCTTTACGTTAGATATTTATTTATATTTGAAAAGGTGTGTTTGGAAAAGACTATAAGAACATGTACGTATAAGGTAACAGGTGAAGCATGCAAATCATGTGGATGTTTCTAAATCGCCCTTCTGGCGGCGGCACACCGCGAGCACCCGTTCCCCTGGTAACCACTTGCTCTTAATTGAAAACCAACCTGATGACGAATCAATAAAAGAGAACTTCTACACGCCCTGCTCTAAAACTCGTGCTGACTTGGTTCACCTACATATTTATTTTGCAAAATAGAATTTTGGAATTCATTAATTGCCAAACTTTATAATTCATCATTACTCTTAATTAAAATCTAATTAAACAACCTCCATAAAAAAACTTTAAAATTTTCTTAACATATAATTTTCAACTAGCTTTGCAGAACTTTACGTTAGGTACTAAGTTCAGAAAATACCAGTAATGTAATTAAAAGGCGCTGTATCTCAGTAAATCCCAACATTATATGGTATTTTACTGAACATTAGGTGTAACGTGTAGTCATAAAACTTTAGATACCTTAAACTTGAGCATTAGCAATTCAAATATCTTTCACTGTTATAAAAGCATTTTTTTTTCAACAACGACTTCGAAAATTCAATTAAAAAAAAAATGAGAAGCGCTAATTTTTGAAATAATTTCTGATTAATGGATATATAAATTTAAATCAATATTAGTCATACAAGTCATTAGTGCATCCCGTAATTACTTCACTCCCTTTTTTTTCGCTTCCGCACCTGGAATAATCCCGACAGCGGGCAACTCTGATTAACTGTAGAATCAACTTACTAAAACGAACAAACCAGCATAGAATTTTAAGTACGGCTTTATTATTATAATTGAAAAACGATATTGTAAAAAAAATCAACGTTTAAGAGGGTAATTGAAAATTTTGGTCGTGACTCAATTTTACCACAAAATGGTTAATCTATTTTTTAACGCGGATTGGCGCTTTGATCTTTGATTATAGAATTACATTATATTCTCTTATTTAAAAAAACGCTTTAAATAAAATTGAATAATACTAAAAATGCATTTAAACGAATTATGTAATCTATACCCAGTTTGAAATTTTGTAAAATATTTAGAAAGCTTACTTAGTTGATGACATAAGTTTTAGAACGAAGCAATGCACTCATGTGAACGTGAATTTTTTTTCTATGACAGACAAAAATTAAAGAGGTGACGCAAAGATCATTTATTTATTAATAATAACTAGGCGAGTATTGCATTGACACAACCCTGTTACCCACGGTGTGTTTACCGTTAACTAACTAATTAAAAATGCATTTTGGCTTGCTAAACTGTAAAGCACATTTTTCACTTGTTCATACTTGTCTTAAAACTTGATTTTTACACACAATGATCGGTAAAGTACGGCTACTATGCGGTAAAGTACAGCTACTATGCGGTAAAGTACGGCTACAATGCGGTAAAGTAGTGGCTGATTTATGTGCTATTTGGGAACTAAGTATAAAATTCGATAAATTAATTTTCAAAATTTACTTTACACCATACTTGACACAACAATGTACAGTATAAGGGCGCATTTAATTTTTTCATTGGTGATGATATTGATAGCGCCATCTATAAGTCAGTTAAAAAGCTGAACTGACACATATTAGGTAGTGTATGTCAAAATGGTTAAACAACCAGGCCCTGTTAAAATCTGTTTACTTTTTGATGATGATCATCGGGTCGGCCAAAGAATATTATACAAATTTCGTGTGTACAGTGATTTTACGGCGCCGTAAAATCCTACTTTCCATACTCTAATGTAAATAACTATTAGAAATGTTGGATTAGAAATTAACCACTTTTACAATTATATTCTAAAAATTGTACTGTTTCGTGTTGTAAATGTGTAATGACAATTATTTTTAAACGTATGAACGGTTTCCTGCAATGATACATTTACTATATTTGTAAACGTTCTGTATTTATGTTTGCTTTATTCTCAAGCCTCATTTCTTGTGTAGTTTAGAAGCAAAAAGAAAATTCCAGAAATTTGACGAAATTTCATTAAATTCATTTTATCTACAAGTCTTACAAACACATTATCGTCAAGCGAGCCGATTAATACACACAGAAGAAACATCATTTCTTACAAATTTAGCAATGTTAAGATTATGGCTGACTACCGGGGACATACATCTTTAAAGAGAGAGAGGTAGAAGTACACAATCGATATCGTCACATATACAATTCACGTGTAACTTGTGGAGAAAATCTTATTTCTTTTTTTGCCATCTTACCAGATAAAGCCAGACTTTAGCTTCGTAAAGAGAAAGACGTTTCTTAATTTTATGTAAAGCTGCAGTCGTGGGCAGAAGACCAGAGCTCGAGAGCCACAATGCAGTGATCTTGGGTCAATACTATATCTACTAAATACATGCAAAATAATAATGTTAGTAATCATTATTGCATTTGCTGATGACACAATTCTACTATTTTCCCAATTCATCAAAGCCAATAAATGTTTGCAGATCGTAAATACAGTATAATGGTATTCAGTTAGATGTTTAATAACGTCAAGTGAATACTGAAATTTAAAAATATAAAAATGTTTCCAAGTTAGATCTCATCAATGAAAGCGTTATTTAGCTGCTGAAAGCAATTCAATTACTGAAGAAAAAAAAATCCATCAGAGGTTTAGCATTGTTGTTCAATTTCATAGGGTCACTAATACGATTAAAAATTTTTATTATGGAAGAAAGTTTGTCTTCTTTGATGTGGCACAAGCTTTTGACAAAGTTTGGCATGAAAACAAACTGAACCGGTGTTTATCACAATTTTCATAACTTTTACATTCTTAACTGCCAGTCAGATGTTTCAGTATTAAGTAATAAGATTTTCTTTACAAATTACAAGAGATTAAAGCAGGGGTTGCACAAGGTAATGTGCTAGGTCCGGTAGTGTATTTATTATATACTAATGATATCTCAAGCTTTAAACATGAAATAATAAGAACATTTGCTGATAACACTATGGCTGTTCAAAAAATCATGAAAATGCTGCTGGGGTGCTTCAAACCTGCATTAATAAAATCAACGCCTAGACTAAAACTTGGCGCATCAAAATCGACAGTACTCAGATTCTGATTTAGCTAAATGTGACCTTAGATGGTAACCTCCGTTGGAGAGTTCATGTCAAAAGGAAACGCAATAAACATGCAATTAAACTAAAAGCTGTATTTGCGTCAAAATTACAAGGTGTCCTAATATTCCGTGTACATAGAGCTACTGCAGACTTCTGAGATAAAATATGCCGATTTAACCCAATTAACCTTAGTCTAAAGTTGATAGTTTTAGAAATATAGAGCGTCAAGTTATTAATTTTATTAGTTTTTCTTGGATAATTTTCTAACGGGCAAAAAACAATAATAAATTTAAAGACCAAACAGTCAACAACAGAAATAACGTAAAAATCAAACTGGCCAAGAAGATAAAAAGATAAAGACAAAAATATAATTGCTTAACTTAAGTAGATTTGGTTTCATAATAAATGTTGAAAATGGGCACCATCTTCGTTTATGAACAAATTGATTGGTACCCGTAAATAAAACTTTTATTAAGTACACCTTTTTTGACAAAAAAGTTGAACTGAAAAATATTTAAATAAAAATTTTATACAAAAAGCACAAAAAAAATTAGGCCATTTTAAATGTAAAAAGTGCTGTAAGTGATGCCCCTGCAACTTACCTCAAAAATGAGAACGGATTTTGAAATTTCATCTCAAAGAACTCAAGGAGTACCGAATTTCGTAGTACAAATATTTAGAAAACTTTACGCTTTATATTTCTGAAACTATCAACTTTTGGACTAAGGTAATTTAGGTTAAATCGGCATATTTTAGTACCAGAAGTCTACAGTAGCTCTATGTAAACAGAATATCAAGACACCCTGTATATAAACAAATCATGAAAGCGGCCTGGATCAACAGCATTCAACTCTGGGGTTGTGCATGCAACATTTAAGTAATTCAGTGTCTAGAACAACGTACTAAGAAACATTGGTACTGTCAAAAGAGTAAGATCAATCGTAACCTTCAAATGGATATTGTTGACTAAACAAAATTTGCCAGTAGTCACGAAAAGAAGCTATATAACAATGTGAACGTCAAGGCCATCCAGCTCCTGGACAGCACAAGTCAGACAAGATGAGTCAACAGAACATAGCCTTTTGAGTTAGTGAACAAGGGTTAGTGTAAATTTCCAGTAGTCATGTATAGGTGCTACTTAACATTCTAAACCTCAAGGCTATATCTAGCTTCTAGACAGCACAAAGTTAGACAAGACGAGTCCACAGAACAAAGCCTTTTGAGTTAGTGAACTAGTGATGCACTGCTTATAAACATTACTGTAGTTAAGTTACTAGAATACAAGGCGAACTAGAGAGAAAAGACCTTAGTTTAGAGCTTTCAAACGTAATAATTTAACATTGACTAAAATTGCTCATTGATCTACACAAAAGATGAAATTGCAACATTAAAAAGATCTTGTAAAGGGATCTTTAAACAAAAATTAAACCAAAAATTAATTGACAAATGATAAGTGACCTTGATTAAAATACACTATTTGATTTATAATTTAATTTTTAAAACTATTTTCTAAAGTAATTCTTAAAAGCTTTAGGGCAAGATGTATAAAAATTTCATAATTCAATAAAAAAGGAGAAACTGTTGAAAAGCTGGAGCTTATATTATAAAAGTCTTATGACAGATTTTATGTATCTGCAGCCGGAAGTCGTGCGTAGAAAGCATTCCCTCTTAAAAACTTTAAAACTAATAAATATTAAAACCTTAACATTATTCCGAAAGAATCCAAATATTTTTTTTTAAATTGTACCATAAGCACGCGCGGAAGAAGAAAACGCTATTAGCAAACAACATATACCTTGCGCGTTTGTTTATTTTAGTTTAGTTTATTTCTATTTTTAGAAGTGAATTAAAAGTAATGAGTTTAGTTTACTCTTGAAAAAGCACCAACCTTTTGCTCTTATACGGTTGAAAAACTTGAACATAAAAAAATTATTTCCATTAAGCAAATGTTATGAACTTCTATTAATAGTACGGCCCTTAGGGCGTCGTGTTTAATATAGGGATTGATCCATATTTACCAATCTATGTTTTGTTAATAAACCGGTTACGTTTAATTGAATTTTCAACAAACAAATTGTCAGTTAACTTTGGGTTTAAAAAAATTTAGTTGCTTGCATAACTAGCTAATTGTTCAGCATAACAAACATTTGTAATGTAAACAACGTACACAATCTAATTAAATGATTATGGTTAGCAAAGTAAATTAATCCACGTTTCTAAGAAAGATATGGTATACAGTTTGAGTCTATAAACTTACTAATATTACGACACATTAACATTTTACGGTACTATATTACACTCATATATTATAAATGTGCTTTATCTTTGTTATAATTCAATAAAGATCGCAATGCAATTGAAATACAGAGCTTATCCATTAAAAAAGATTTTTCTAGAGATAAATAGGCATTTCGAACATTTAGCATACTGTAAGCTGTTACTATTCGCTATAGTTATTGCGTACAGTATAGACGTCAAAAGCAAAAAAGAGTTAACGATTCAATTGATGTGTATAAAGTTCGATTTTTTAAAAGATATTGTATCTAATGATATTACTTTATTCCTTACTGTAACGAATGCTATGTTTTCTTTTCTTGGCGCATTCACAACCGCGAGATAAGTATAAACACAGCCAGGGTCAGATTACACTCTTAGAGATTGTTTATTTCAAACACGTACAGTAACTATAATTCGTATAAATATACACAAGACTACTCGTTACATTTATATAAAATCGTATTTAATGATAACTTCGAACTGATCTGAATAAATACATGAGTACGTTAACAATATTCTAGAAATAATTAAACGTTCAGGAGTTTTTTAGAATACAGCGATAACTTATTCTAGTAACTCTAGTGGGTAACAATACTATTTGTATTGCGCTACAGTGCACTGAAAACGATTTGAACTTGGTACAGATATTAGTTACTATTACTAATCTACAAGTGTGTTTGCAGCCACTTAGGTAACACACATAACTAACATTTGCCTTTATTACCGGGTTGTGAAGATGTTCCCTAGACTAATGGGTATTCGTTCGATTTGTTTCAGATCAACGCTAGAGGATAATCAGGATTAAAAGAAAGTGCAATTGAGGAGATAAAATCTGGGTTTAACTGGCTCTGATAAATTGACTATGTAAGGTTCCTTATCCAGTGTTGCTGATGAAAATAACAATTTTGACGGAGTAAGAGTAGAGAAGAGTCAGGTTCAGCATCTCCTTAGAGGTAATATAACATTGGCACTAGCACTAGGTCAATCAAGAAAATATCTTGTCTAAGGAATGAAACTCTGAACTGCAGCGTCTATTTGTAGCAAAGGGTAAATACCAAAAAACTATACTCGGACACCTGTTTCAATAGCTGATGATGATAGTTTAGTTATTAAAACACGTGTTCGAGTATAGTTTGTGCAGACTGGCGTTTTCCTTTTGTTAGCTTGACCTAGATTGACAACATCAGCACTAGTTGGCGGAAGACCATGCCCTTGACAAACGTAATGTTTTATACTAAAGACCACACAACTTAGAACCGCCCCGTACCAGCCACATTTAGCAGTCGGTTCGGACACAATCCGACCAAAAAATCGTGATCCTCGCAGTCAAAACGGGCGTCTGCAGTCGGCATGCAGTCTCAGCGATTGCTGCAGCGCAGTGCCATATGAAACCAATGCAACCACAAACAAACCGCAAAAATGTGGTTAACACAATTTACAGTCGGGTTAATTATAGCTTGTGGTTATCTCAACTGCAAAAAAAAATGGCCCGTATACGGCAGCTCTAAACTCAAGCAATCAATCGTTGCTATGGTTTTGACAATTATATTTAAGTATTGATAATTCGTTTAAGTTCAAGTCGCGTTGATAAAACTGGCCGTAATTTATATAAGCGAAATCATTATCATATTAAAGCTAGTTATAACCATTGAATAGACCAGTTAATGTCGGTTATTAAAATTTTTAGAAAATTGATTGTTCAAAAAAAACGATGGGTAGTCATGAAATCAATTGACAATTCTACAACTTTTGAGGTTAAGACAATGCAATGTTGCCAGATGTTTCAATCTTTAATGAAGCATACAGTAAAGCAAGTAAAACAATTAAACGATAGACAGACTACTAACCTATGTATAGCCTTTGTTTTAAGAAATTAATTTTTTTATACCGACGTTTTGGTTTGAGGTGTCTGACCTTTATCAAAGCTAAAAAAGAAGAGTTAGAGATTTGTAAATGTCATACGCTTCTGACCCAAACGTCAGCATAAAAAAGGGTTTCATAGAGTTTTAATCGACCAATCTCTAACCCTTCTACAACGAAGGCTCTACATCAGTTGGTAGAAAACTAAACAACGCTTATACAATAAGTAGGAGTCGAATCAAGACAGAAAAAATACTGGAATTTGCGTATTTTTACAAAATTGTTCTGGAGCAGTTACTAAGAATGGGATTATCATCTCCATTACAATTTTCTTACTCGTCGTCATCGTCATATCTATGATTTTCTTCTAAGTGAAATAATAATAAGTATACTATTTTCAAAGTAAATAGTGCCCCAGTTTTTTGTGTCCATTCTACTTTTAACAAACTCCTCACAATGTCTAAAAATTTTTTTTTTTTAGATTTCGTCGGCATACTGCGATAAGGACATCACCTATAAATCCTTGCTTTGCTTTTGAGATGAAAATTAAGGTTGAACATGTTTTTACGTGCCATGCCAGTTCAATTAAGTTCAACTGGTAGTAATATGGTGGCAAACAAAGAACTTGACGTCCTTGTTTTCTTAAATGTTTATTAATCGTATAAAACAGTTTTGGCAAGAGGTTTTGTTTGTTCTCTGAACTTTTTTCTTTAAATTTCAATAATGATCCACATCCTTATTAGTTTTTACTCAGCTTTTTTTTCTTTATTTCCTAGACAAAGCTGTTGGTGGATTTTCAAAATCATGAATTTGTATAGAACATTATCTAGAATTACCACGAATTTCCTCTCAGTTTAAAATAATCGAGAACTCATGTGTCCTTTGATCCACTTTTGAGAAAGCTTTCCAGTAATGATAACACCGTTGTTTTTAATCTAAAAATAAATTAGATCCATCTAACCAGCAGGTTGTAATGTAAAAGTCTCCGATCAGTTTTGAATTTTAAATCAGTATTGTGTATCTATCGACAAATTTTAGATCCATTCTAATACATTCAAATTCCATCTAAGTTTACAAATCGATAACCTTTGCCAGAATTTTTAAGTTGGAGATAGTTATGAAATTTTTGACAAGATTCCACGGATCAGTGTTATCTCATTTTGGTCCAAACTTTCCAAACTTTAAGGTTTTTTATAGTTATACCAATTAAGTACTTAATAATTTTTCTTGTATCACCGACTATTCGACATTGGTATAATGCACGTTCACATTTCTTCTGGTTAATGTTATTAATAAATGAGAATTGTAGCACAACAAAAAACTTTATATGGAAATTAATAATTGGTCAAATTTGATAATGTAAAAATAACATTCCATGCAAAGGTGTAACATTTATAACGTATACGTATGCAGGTATTTACTGATTGAGCCAAGCAGAAATTAATGGAATTGTAAGATTAAATGTGCCACAAGTATCGCATTAACTACTGCCACTCTATAGACAAAATCAAAAATTAACATAAAGAGACCATACAAACCGGCTGATTTAGTTGGTATGTTCATGAAAGTTCAAGTAAATAGGTACTGTAGCTCTATAACCTGCTACCCACGGTGTGTTCACCGTCAAGTAACATTCTTCTGTTTTAATTGGCTATGGAAAAAAAACTGTTTTACAATTTTGATAGTTTCAAAATTTTATACGCTAATTAGATTCCGACATTCAAAATGAATTATTGAGTCAAACGTTTTTAATTTTATATTTTCAATTAAATTCCTTAGGCTGGATTTACACTTATTATGTGTAATTAGTTATACAATAGTTACTAAAATGGAACAAACTTGTTTGTGCTTTAAAACATTTTCAGATTAATTTTAACCTATTGTAGTTTGACGTCAGTGCTCACATGGTTTTCTGATAGGTCTTTACCTTTCAATAAAATTGTGTTCAACAGTGATCAGATTTATAGATAATTTACTAAGAAGTACACAGTTCTCATCTCTGATAGGTCCACAAAGACAAAATGTACATCAGATTGTACTTATCATAACTGTGGAATGTTTATGTACTTAAAAATAGTATGCTTATTAATATTAAAATATTTGAATATTAAAATTACAAATAAAATTGTCTTATTCGGTGTCTATTTTAAATTGAGCACAAAAAGAGGAACATTAACTGACAATAACAAACATTATGTTTAAGAAAAGGTTAAACGAACTTTAAGCGTCATAAACAGAAATAATATTAAACATAAGCTAAATAGTTTAGAAACAAAATAAAGCAATTTATAATCCCTGTTGCGCCTAAAGTCGAAAAGTAGATCAGCTAATAAGTTTTGTTATCAAGTAGTTGGAAAGTTTTGAGCTGATGAAGGATATTAATAAAACAAAAATGAAAATTAACAAAGTTTTCTAATTATTTTGTTGTGTGGTATTAACGAAACAAATGATGGGTGTAATGTTTTGCAAAGCAAACAAAATTAAAATGCAAAAACGAAAATAAATTAATTGTAAAATAAATTATAAATAGTAAACTTATTAAAAAGTCAATGTTGCAAATATATTTAGATTTCCCGAAATTGAGTTTTAGATTAATTATGAAGTGCTTGAGTGTAATATATGGTAAAAGTTTTAAAAGAACTCTTGCAGTCTTAAGAGACTAAGGGGTCCGTTAAAGTTTGGGGAGGTACGTCAGGATATATCGCCGGATCTAAATTCAGTTATATGTTAGAAACAGAAGATTTTATTAAAATTCACAAAAAATTTATTTGTCAGTTTTGCCAAAATTCAAAAATTTTTATAAATAAAAAAGGCCTGAAAATTCGTATGAAGATAAAATTTTATGAAGCATCTGTAGATGGTAATTGTAGTTTTAAAGCCAAGATTGGATCCAGCACCAGCATATTAAAACCAATTCCAGAACAGTTATAGCCCAAAGCTTTCAGACATATATACCAGTTATGTGTTTCTAAAAATACAGGATATCCTCTTGTTTTTTTAAATTTTTATGTTTAAACAAGAAATTTTGATATCTAAAATAAAAGACAACATCAACAATTTTGAATTACAAAAATCGATTTCAGTCTATGAGTTGGTGTCTAAAATAGCTAAAGTTAAAGGTTGTCATGTGTGAGTGCCATTCTGTGTGTTGAGTTCAGGAGAAATCTTGGCGATAATAACTCAAAACTTTTGAACCATTAAAGGAAGGAAATCCACACCGCTCCTCCACTAACAGATTCCAACATATTACTCAATGTCACTAACAAAATGATCTTCGAAGAAGTATCATGCCTTTTCGAATGGATTAGCCACTGGTGTCGGTGGTTTGAGGCTTCAACATTTGAAAGATTTAGTAAAAAACTCCGTCAAAAATAATGGTCAAAAATTGCTGTCAGCGATAAAAGACTTTGTAAACTTATTTTTTCATATGAATTCTCATTTTTTCTGAAACCTTCCTCTAACTTGGAGTTACAGTAAAAAGTGGCCGTGAAGCTTTGGTAAATTCACTTAGATCTTATATTTTTCCAGACGCTTCTGCAAAATTGTTACTAAAAATCAATGTTAAAAATGCATTTAATTTTACACTCTTCTTCTTCTTTGCACAATTTTATTGCGCCCAAAATTGAGCGTAGGGCGCTTTTTTCATTTTTTCCTGTTCGGTGCTACGTTTGTCTATTTCCATCAGGAAATGTTCTTTATGTCATCATACCATCCAGTAATTGGCTTTCCTTTACTTCTTCTTCCACCCCACAAATAATTTTTGCGTTCCACCTACAGTCCTTCTGTCTAGTCACATGCCCTGCAAAATCCCATTTTGATCTAGTAATTCTATTAATTACGTCGGTGACTTTTGTTCCGTACCTAATCCACTCATTTCTTTTCTTTTCTTAATGGAACGCTTATCATTATTTACTCCATCGGTCTTTGCGTATATCTTTTTGGTAAGCGTCTATGTCTGGGATCCAATATCACTGGAAGTACGTATTCTTTATAAATCTTCATTTTTATATATTGTGAAATTTGTTTGTTCTTAAGTATTTTGATAACTTTCCAAATGCTACCCAACCCAGTCTTTTTTCTTTCTATTTCAATATCGTTTTTCCTTGCCTATTTGCATAGTTTGTTCTCAATATGTATATAGTGAACATTTTCTATTTAGATCCCGATTATAATTGTTTGTACATCATTTTGTGGGTTCATTATTTTGTTTTATTTACATTCATTTATTTTCAGAACTATTTGTCTCGATTCTGTAGCTAGTCTCTGTTATTATTGTCTGTAAATGATTTTAGCCGTCAGCAAAAACTGAAATATTCCACCATTAAAAACATTACGTTTTCCTTTGCTTTCTATTGAAACGTTTGACCTTAAAGCTGAGATGCCAAAAACTTTTAAGGATTTACGAAACCTATTAGTGGAAAAATCCGGATACTCTCAGTCGCCAAGCTACTTTCAATAACGAATTAATATTGCTGCCTAATGTGAAACTGCTCCCAGTGTATTAGGAAGTGTTAGAAACATTTGTTCTAGGCTTAAATATTTTTTTATTTGGTTAAATTAATTTATACAGGTGTCCCAAAATTGCGGGGAAATAAAGCTACCACATATTGTAGAAGTCGATTGGATCCAATTTATGTATATACCAAAATGTACCGTTTATCCATGAGAAGAGTTCAAAGTTTACTTAAAAAATCTTATTTTTGTACATTGTTTAGAAATGTGAGAAACATATTTAATCAAATTTGGTAAAGTGCATTTTAGAAAATTACATTACTTTCAGTAATCAAGAACCCCAAAGTAAATTTTTGAAGGGCGAAAATCACCCTCACCCCTGGTAATTTATTTAATAATTTTATTAGTGATGGTGTTATGGTTCTAAGACTTTTGGCCGAAAGGCTTGTTTATCATCTTTAAGTGGGTGCTTCTTGCCCCCTACCAATCCATCTACCAGCAAATTGTTTATTAAGATAATTTTTTACGACATGTGTAGAATGAGGCGGTCACAATCGTGCATAAAAGACATGGGAAACGGAGGGGAAAAATGTCTACTAATTCATCAAGAAAATGAAGGTAATCTAGCTGCATTCAGGCAATCCTAACGTTCAACAATAGTATTGCCAACAATTCGATCCGGAGATTAATTTTAAATTCTCTGATAATGTCTATTTTTAATAGCATGTGATTTTTATCACGTAAATATGCTCCTTGTGTAAGTTTCTCATGTCACGACGTGTAATACAAGACTCATCAGTAAATATGATATTAGTATGGAATCCATTGTGGGCTACTCTGCGCTCCCGAATAATTAGCGAAAAATTAAACGTGATCCGTGATCAAGTGGCAATAATTCTTGTACTCGCTGGTTGTGGAATGGACAAATTAATTGATCCCTAATGATTCGATTTAGGTACAGTTCTTTTGGAATCCCAGTCACTCCGTTGCAATGTTCTGGTACTGATTTTAGGATTGTTATGAATCATTTGAAGAATAGCATCTTCCGCATTGATGTCCAAACTTATCGGAGGTCTTCTAGCGTTAATTCTGAATGGGTTTAACATTCCTGTTTCTCGAAGACGTCACCGATGCGGGAAAACGTTTTGTAATTTGGAATTCTCTGGTTTGGATATCTTTCTTGATAGACACGTACACTTACGGTGCAGTTACCTTGAAAGAATCCAGGAACTAATAGCATGTCGACCTATTCATTAAAAAGAAAATCCATATTTGATAGCTTCCAAATTAACAGCAACAACAACAGCAGTATTACTTTAAAACAATAGCACTGTGAGTAGACGTGCTAGTGTCACTGGTGCTAAATTTATAAATACTACTGCTTTGAGTATATTTAGTTAATCATTTAATAATAGACAAGGATCTAAAATTGAACTTACTGATGATGAAAGAGTAGATAGAGCTATTGAAAAGGTTCTAAATAATGAGACTTTTATTAAAAGAATAGTCGAAACGGCGACGGCTGTAATCCGCAAAGTTTACGAAGAGCGAATCAAGACATTAGAAGAGAAGGTTTGTTCGCTGGAACTAGTTTACTCTCAGCGTATTGAAGATATGGAACAGTTTTCTAAATCTAAGAATTTAAGAATCTTAAGGATGCGGGAAGATAAAAAAAAAGTAACTGTTTCTCTTACTAAATTATTCAAAAATAAACTGGGTATTCATTTGGATGAAAAGGATATTGATAGCTGCCGTCTTATAACTAGCGGGTGAAGGTAAAACGATACAACTAATTCTACGATGGATACTAACAATGAAGTTTTCCGTAACAAAAAATTACTACGTGGATCAGGCATCTCAATTTATGAAGATCTTACAAGGAACCGAGCCAACCTAGTGAAATTAACCTAAATGAAACTCAAGCTTGAGAATAAAGATGTCTAGACTTTTAAATAGAAGTCACCTTGTGTTTTAGTAGATTAGTTTTACTAGAATTAATAAATCGTTACCTTATCAAGTACATACAATTGAAATTGATTAACTTTATTATTATGTTTGGTAAAAACTTATTTTGTTTGCTGCAAACATAATGAAACTTAATGTATCTCACATAAAACGTGCGATCATTACTGTCACAGTTTGATTTATTTATTGATTACGTATGACATTCTGGCGGTTTCGGAAACTTGGCTATTGAGGGAAGTATTAGATGACGTGGTATGTATTAAAGGATATCGACTTATTAGACTGGATCTTCCTACACGTGCGGATGGAGTCGCTTTCTATGTTAAAAGTCAATAAAAAATTGTTGCGGTATTCAAGATTAGGCGGAGTTTCTTCGCATTACGATTAATTTAAGTAATATTAAACTTGCTGTTTGTGTATTCTACAGACCTCCTTCTGGAAATGTTGTGCATTTCTTCAATTACATAGAAGATGTATTTCCCGATATCATCTTAACTCATAATGAGTTCTTATGCCTAGGAGATACTAACATTGATATTTTAAGTTAATCTCCTTACGTACATTCATCAAATTTAAATATAAGAAATCAATAATGGGTGTGACCTCCATTATTATTGATACATTCTTGGAGGCGTCTGCTCATTGACGCTATCAAGGTATCAATATAATTAATATTAATCGTTTCCCATGCGGTATCAATGGCTGCAATTAGTGCATTACGGTTTACTGGTATAAAATTTGGCCCTTGTTGTCTTCGGATAACAGCAAGTATTCGAGCCCAAACATTTTCGATAATGTTAAAATCTGGGCTTTTGCTGGCCAGGGTAACAGCTCCAAGTTATTTTCTCGTATCCAATTGCGCACAACCCGCGAAGTATGAATAGGGCGTTGTCCTTTAACAACAAAAATACATTATGAAAATGTTAATTCAACAGATCCCGAACTATTTTTGGAGAAAGTATAGTGAAATAAGAATACTTACTTGTTGGAAAATATAATCTTCGTCTGGATAAAACACTTCGACTGAAGGTTTCATAATAGTTTCCAAAATATCTAAATACGCAGCAGAATCAAGACGTCCATCGATAGCCCAACAAACTCCTGGACCCGCGCGCTAACCCAACCCCACACATTCACAGAAAAATAACCACTTCGTTTTTAGGACATATGTGATTATTTTCGTAACGAGTTCCTTCCATTCTAAAAACTTTTAGTGGTCCATCGTTGCGGCTATTGAACGTTTTTCGTCGCTAAAATCACTCGATTCCAAAATTCCAAAGGTTCGTTCACATATCGCCTTGCAAATTCCAGACGACGTCTCATATTTTCGTCACTGAGAACTTCTTTCGCAGCAGCATTATACTTCTTTATTCCCATCTCCTTTAATCTTTTTGTGCAGTTATACGGCATCCGGGAAAATGTGTATCTGCTATAGCCCTGGGTATGTAGCAAATGGTTGTTCTGTTACGTAATGAAACAACTCGAGATCTTGAGCACGTGTAGATACTTTAGGTCTACCACTTCCGATGGCTCTTTCCAAAGTGTGTTCAAGATTCCATTTTACTCGGTAATGCCCTACGGTGCTTTTGGTATATCTAACATACGTGAAATTTCACGCACGCTACGGCCCGCCGCTAATTCCGAAACAATCCGCGCTTTCAAATCAGCACCGAGATGAGGTGGCATTTTCACAACACTTGAAATTTTAAACTAAAATGGAATTTACATTTCTTACTTTATTTATTGGTTCACACTACCCCTTCTCAAACAGTAGGTAATTGTTTATTTATTACATACTTCTAATGACCAATGTAACAACCCTTAGAGCAATATGACTCAAAGGAAGTAAATTAAACAAGCAAGGATATTCTATTGTTATTGAAACTTATTCATAAAGTAAAAGCCATTTCCTTATAATGCTAATGGACAGGATTTTCTTTTAAGTATTAAGATTACAATAGAGGACTTATAAACTTTCGAAAATATCTAATTATAAATATTTACACTGCAATTGCGCTTTTTCCTTAATAATTTCTTAGCAATAACATACACGTTCTTGGTTTTAAGTTGTCATAAATTTGATATGATATAAATTTGTGTTTCTAATATTACATCACAAACTAATCTTTATTCGCCAAAAAATTGTTGCTTAAGTTGTAAAGCTTCGTACACACCTGAACAACAAACCGAGCAACAAACATAACAACGAACCGAAAGTCAAACAGAACGACAAACGATCTTTTATGATTTCCACAATCCGAACAACAAACGGAACGTTTGTGCTGTTCCCATAATTATTTTCAGTAGTTTTCAGTTCATATATATTTATTATTGAGAAGAGAAAATTGCGGAAAACAAGAAGATAGTGCCAACCAAATTTTTACGCACAAAGAAGAGTAAAAAATTATAATTTACTTCGCTTTTTTTTTATTTTGGAAATTTCCTGCCCAAATGATGCTAATAGGGACATCATTTTTTCTTGCATTCTTAAACACTGATTAATTTAAAACATTTTTCTTCTGTCAACTCCATAATATTACCTAAAACACAACAAACCCACAAAAGGGAGGACAAAATAAATAATTTAATTCTCCCGCATAAGTTTGTTCGCCGTTTTGTTTAGATTCGTCCAAACCTGCAAACGCATTCGCGCGCATTTTCTTTGATGTCGGAGAAAAAACCGACAAGTTGCGGGAACGCCGCAAACCGTTCGTGGAACAATCAGGACTTGCGAATCTGTTCTAAAATTCGTACGTAGCACCGTCCAAATTAATGTTCCGATTGCCGTTCGGTTCGTTGTTCTGTTTGTTCCTCGGTTTGTTGTTCAGGTGTGTACGAAGCTTTACAATAAGCATATTAATATGAACTATATCTTATGAAAGGAGAGTTATGTAACTATAATTAACGACTTAACGTTACGTTAGTAGATTCCATTTACTATTTACACATATTTTCTTGGAACATTCGATAATTAACTATCGGGATATGATGACCCTATACTTCGCAGGTTGTGCGCAACTGGATACAAGCAAATAACTTGGAGCTGTTACTGGCCAGCAAAAAGCCCAGATTTTAACATTATCGAAAATGTTTGGGCTCGAATACTTGCTGTTATCCGAAGACAACAAGGGCCAAATTTTATACCAGTAAACCGTAATGCACTAATTGCAGCCATTGATACCGCATGGGAAACGATTAATATTAATTATATTGATACCTTGATAGCGTCAATGAGCAGACGCCTCCAAGAATGTATCAATAATAATGGAGGTCACACCCATTATTGATTTCTTATATTTATTTATATAGTAATACCTTTATTTAAAAAAACGTTTTCATTTAATTTTAAACTATAACTTGGCATCTTAATTATAATTATGTAATAAATTCTTGTCAAAAAAACTAAATATATACGTTGACAACAAGAATTGCCTTAGTTTTTATTTTCACTTTTTATATTAACTACAGAAAAAATGAAACGTCATAAAATATACATTTTGTAAGGACTAAATATTATGAATAGAGAGTTTAATGATTTTTTTTAAAAACTTACAATAATTAGTAGGTTAGATTTATTTAAAAATAAGTAATAATCAGTCAACCCAAATAACCATGTTTAGTTTTTGATTTAATTTAAAAGTTATTGCTTGTAGACGTTTTTTAAATCAAAATTATTTCTAATTTTATTTTGTAAAACATTTCCTAAACAAAATTTTGATTCGATAATTAATCGAGCTATGGTGTTTAATTAGCGATACCTTCAAATATATTCTTTAAAAAGAAAAAATTAAGTAAGCAACGTAAATTACCTATTTTCTAAAACGTGCTTAGTGTAATGATTCATTCCACAGTCCTTCTATAAGATAACCCCTGCTGAGACTACCTGCTGTTAGAATTGTAAAATGATACCCTTAAGCCCGCTTCACAATGTGCAAACTTTTGTTTACAGAAATTGTGGTGTCCAAGTTTTAAATTTCATGAGTGGCATACATCGTTATGTTTCTACCTTAGATGGGATAGGGGGTTGATGCAGATTATTGATGCACCCACAAAAGTCAACAGTTTATCTTCAACCTTAATTGATACTTAATAATGCTGATGAGCACTCCTCCGTTCTTAGAATTCAGAGTCTTAGACGCCCATAGTGTTTCTAATCACTCTTTGGTATATGTTACGCATTGCAGATATATCGGCAACTTCCAGTGAATTTTAGTTATTGAACTTTTCAATATACATGCCTTGAAAATTTATAAAGTCCTACAAGCCTCCAACACCTTGGCTCACCGACAACATTAAATTAATGATGAAACTGAGAGAGATTTTATTCGATTTAAACGACATCGCGTCCGGCTGGCTGGGATTACTATAAATCATTAAGAATTCTAGTTAATGTATTGGTGCTTGCAGAAAAAGAGGGCTTCACTTGCAAATATAACCAGCATAGAAATCTAACAATGACGACTTTTTTGTAAACTTTGGGAGGCTATTTAACCGGTTTTAATGTTCATGTGTAGTTTCCCAACAAGTTTGCCCTTCACACCTTCCAATTGCCACATTGTGGTTCTGTGATTATTTTGATAATGTAATACAATAACGCAAGTAATGCGTCTGATGATTTGATTACATTTTTATAATAATAATAATCAGGATGGAATTATAGAATATTTTTCTTTTCTCTTGTTTCAGAGAAAGAAGTTGAAGGGGTCTTCTTACAATATTATCCGTCCCAGAATTAGTGGGACCTGGCAATTTAAATACTCAAATGAGTTTACTTCTCGTTGTCCTTTGTTGTCCTTATGTCCTTACTTCTAATAAATTCTTGCTTACTTATTTCTGTTTTGTCCTCAAGCGGAAGACTGTGCATGTGTTGCCAATTCCAAAAACAAGAAGTACTGAGGACTTATGCGATCTCGCCCCATAAGCATTCTCTTTATTGTCTAAAATCTTAGAACATATAATCATCTCCTCCAATAGATTTAGTATCCTTCCTAAAAGTTCAGTCTGAGTTTAGACCAAGTATGGTTGTGCATCGGCGTTAGCATCTGTCACTGGCGACATAAATTTCAGGATTAGTTGCCTAAATTGAATACGACTTTTATTTTGCCAGAACATCAAGCGTTCGACCCATTAATCATGAACTACTACTTTCCCATTATGCACTTTGTGGGGTTGATGCTTCTTGTATATTTTAAAAACTTTTCTTTAATAATAGGGCATAGTGCATTAGAATTTGTGACAAGTTATCAAGAAACTGTTAACAGTGAGCATGTGTTGTTCCGCCGATGAGTTTGCAACTGCTATTTATTCAAAACGTGCCATACCCAAACAAGATAGCAGTGTATTAATAACCGATCTTTCTAATCTTTTACGGACTTAGTGTCTTAGTGTAAATCTTAATGAATTCGTCTACACTTTTGTTCTGCAATAAGACTGAAAGAACATTCCTTGAGACCAATATTACTATTTCTCTCAATGACAACGTCCTAACATTCCAAGTATGAAACAAAAAAATTTAGACTTGATATTCGCTGGGTCTAAAGTTCGGAAGTCACGTTTGTGCTACAATAAGGAAAACATCACTTGTCGCTTAAAGCTGTGTATCCTTTCCGACAATCACTCTTTCTGTTTTGTTAGAAGACTTCTTTCTGATACATTAGTCTTAAGCCACTTCAACTTTTTGTGACTCTGTATATGGACCTTGTGTAGAATGTAGAGGGATAAACCGAATTCAAAAACATACAAAACTGCTGTTTAAGATTTATTTATGGTATAGGTCGCTATCAACATATCTTTCCAGCTCTGCGACCAGCTTGCTGGTTGTCCATGAGTCAAGGAGGTTTTTTGCATTTTTAGTTCCTTTGCTCATGCAATAATAGTTTATAAATTATAACAAAAATACATTCGGAATCAAAGTTGCTGATGCCTCACACACATTTTAATAAGCGCCTCAAACATATCCTTCTAACTGAAAAGTAAATAACATGTTTTTCTTTTTGTGTTATTAATTTTTAATACTTTTTGTATTTAAAATTATTGTTTTTGTCCTGAAGTATTCAGACCTGGGTTGTAATCAGTGCGCTTGCCCCGGCAGGTGAACTAAGCTTAGGTGCTCTTTGGCAGATGGTAATTGATTAATATTGTATTCTGTTATTGTCTGCCAATAAATTTGTTTCATGCGTTTCTAAACAGCGTAGAAACATGTGATTTTAAGTTAACTTTGAACTCTTCTCATGGACCGACAGTACATTTTGGTATATAGATAAATCCAATCGACTTATTTTGCAGACTCTGCAATACGTGGTAGCTTTATTACCCAACAATTTTGGGACATCCCGTATATAATTAAAAGAAATTAATATACTTTTTTTTCTAAAAGTTTCACTTTTCCACTAGCAAGTTTTTTAAATTTTATTTTATTTTTTATTTTTGCAAAAATAATTCGATCGTAAAAATGTTGTGTGCAACATGTGCAAAAAGCATATTTGCTGCACTAGTTACTGGAAATAACTATTATAATTACAATATGAAATAATTAATAAAATATGTAAGTTGGGAAATAAAACCATCAAAACATTGTCGGTAACATTGAGCTTAATGCGAATGCATTTACGCACATGATCGTTAACACAAGTCGACACTAGGTGTCGCAAACTTATTATTAATCATTTATTTTTCATAAATACATAAATTATTCAAACAAATAATATAAAGGAAATAGAAAAAAAATTATTTAATAAATCCCAAAACAACAAAAATGAAATTATAAATTTAAAGCAAACCTTCTTAAATAAATTTAACAAATAAGATTTTAATAAAAACTAAAAATAAAAAAAAAATTGGAAATGATAATTAGTTAATAACTAAAATTCAAAAAATTCAACAAGCATTATTTTTACGATTTTTATGCCTATATATTACAAACAAATTTGATAACATTCATCTATAGTACTTTCCTAAATTGCTTTTCAAAATTTAAAATGCAAATTTTGTTACAATTTCTTACAGTCATTTTTCCATGTAAGTTAATTTTACAAAAACTATTCATTCGTTTTTATTAACTGGGATTTTTGTAACCAATACCGTAAAAACAAAACATAATTAGTGCATTAATCAAAAAATGTAATTGATGATCTGGTAACAAAAATCTTTTTCACAACAAAAACATATATTTTAATAATTCATAATAAAAACGACAGTTTATTAGTGTAACCTCCATTATTGTCTATAAATTCTTACAAGATAAATAAAGTTTGTGGCACGAAAAAAATTGTCGTTCAATTTCTATAAGAGATTGCAAAGAACAAAAATTAGTTTCGTTTCTCAAATTGTCGACATTTGTTACAATCTAAGAAATAACGTAAGCTTTACAAACGTTCGCTAAAAAGATAAAATAAGATACTTTTGATATAATACGAAAAAACTTTGTTGATAAATAGATTTGGCTCAGGTAGATATTTTCGATATGACTAAAAAAATATATAATTGCAGTTCGTATGATTTAGTTTCATTTTAACCCCTCCATAAATCAAAATTAAAACTGTATTGTGTTGGGAAAGTCATTACAAGTGTTGCGACTGCGTACATATATTTGAATACCAAACGAAAATTATGTTTACTGGCCCACTAAATGATGGATTAAATTTGAATAAGCAGGATATGGCCCCAAAAGCTCGGCTTCTTATAAGAAAAACAAAAAAGGAATAAATAAGTGGTATTTTGTTTGCATTAAACGATTTTTCTTTCTTAGTTTTGATTTTGTTTTACCCCAGCAATTAATTTAAGAATACGGCATTACAATCTTTAAGCAAAAGAAGTTGAAGTGCCACCATGTAAATAGGGAACTTTTAGTGTGTTTATTTCCGATTGTTTGGATCTCTTGTAGATTTAATTGTTTGTTTTGTTTTGAACAGTATTCGTCAAATTGATATTCGTTTTTAAAATTCCACTTGATGTAAACCAACCAGTAATTGTTTCGAGCGTCCGCACAAATGAATAAAAGAGTTATATTTCATGCAGATTTAATGATTTGTGGTATAGGGGGCTTTTATAATGGTAATGTGCTTCCGTAGTTTCTCTAAAAATTGTAATTGCATCGATATTCTCCCGCTCGCTTTTCAATATTAACGTAAAATTGATATGCAAAAAAAATTTCGTTTAACTACTAGTTATTCAACTCAAAACATGCTAATATCTTTTACATTCGATTCTTTCAATTTTCTACACAAAAAAATAATAAACCAGCTAGTGAATACCCGCAATTAGTAGAATAATTGATATCTGGGTGTAACTAAGCGAAAATCGGCGAAGAACCTTTAGAATTAACACAAATAACAAGAAATTGAGAATTTATTGAATAGGATGGTTCGAGTCGTTTAAAAGATTACCAGAATTTTGTTTGAACAGAAGAACTGGAGTTGTGATCAATTGCATACATTATATTAAACCACTTCATTTCAAGAAAGGTCTTTTATTCATACTATTTATTAAAAAAATGAATAAACTTGGCTTTATTAATAATAACCCATACTTATGATTTTCTAATAAGTTATCTTTATCCTCAATTTTAAACCACAAAAATAGAAGAGACTTGTTTTAAATAGACAAGGTTTGATTTGTGCCATCTCAAACCGTATACAATAAATTGTATTCTATTTAATTATTGGTTCGGCAAAGCTATCGTACCTCAAAATTAAGCTCATTTAGTATGCTTGAAGGATCTGCAACAAAAAGTTTTATTTTGTTTTTTAACAAACAATATTCTTAAGTTAACAAAATTTAGGTTATTGTCTATTTACTCTTTTGAATCTTAATTTAACGTAAATTAACTTTAAAATAGGATCGAATACATGGTTTACTCGAGACACGCTTAACTAGATTTAGGGATTAAGTATTGTTTGTACAAATTTGTTGATCGATCTCTTGAAATTTAATTAAATAATTGGATTAAATTTAAACAAAATATAGAGTACATAATCTTGTGGTGATGTAATGAATTTTAGGAACCATGGAGAATAAATTAAATGTAACCAAGAAACGACATTAAATGCAATTGTAATAAAAAAATAGTATATTGTTTTATTAGAAGTAAATACAATACTTTTATGACGTGTTTGTAAGACAACAAAATTATTTTTTACTTAGCAATTTACTTTTAGGTCCGCTCAAAGCGGCTGCTAATAGCAACCGGCCCTGTACAAAAAACATCCAAAAGTAGTAAGTAAAAATCTAAGTTTACTAAAATTTGAAAAACAAGAGTCACATTTAATGTAAACAAGAATGGGAGGGAAGTTTTTAGGGTTGTTTTGTCGGATCCTGTTTTAGTTTTAGCTTTTTTAAAAGTAAAACAAAATCCAATCCAAAGAAGATATGAAACTATGAAAATGCCAACAGTTAAAAGTTAGTTTATACTAATCATACGTGTCAATGTTCATACACGAGATGTCGTCAGACACACATTTTGCTTATATGAAACTATGTTGCATCCGACAACAAACCAAAAAGGTGTATATGTTAAAAAGAAAATGATGAACCAAATGGTTAAAATTATAGAGAACTATAGAAAGTATCGCTCCTGAGCTCCAATAAAGTGAAATGTGGACGATGTTTGTAAATATGCAATTATTACTGCTTCAATACTATTTTGACATGCTTATCTCAACTTTATTTGATAATTCAGATTTGCCAAGGGATCAATGTCGTTTATCTATTAATTCTACGAAGCAGTCTTCTTATTTTCCCTCGTCTTTTCACGAGTATATTTTCATAATTTCTCCTGTATAGTCTGTCTATTCTTATTCTTACTTTCTTTATCGCTTTTATATCTCTTATATCTTTATATCTACAGTGACCGG
Source organism: Abscondita cerata (assembly GCA_030710515.1). Taxonomy (NCBI): domain Eukaryota; kingdom Metazoa; phylum Arthropoda; class Insecta; order Coleoptera; family Lampyridae; genus Abscondita; species Abscondita cerata. The sequence continues at coordinate 781,371 of JALBCR010002212.1, forward strand.
CAAAGAATTTGCAACAAAGTCCGTCCTAAAAAAACAATGTTTTTGTTCTATACCGTCCATTGGTAGACTAATAAATCATAATTACTGGGTTGTGAAGTTTATTTGTTGGTTTTATTGTGTTTTATGCAAATCAAACGCAAAAATTTTGTTTTCTCAATATTTCCGGAAAAATGCCGGAAAACGGATATTTTAAAAAGTCGTTATTTCTTTTAAAAATTTGCACATAGACGTATAATCTAATTTTGAAAAACTTTTTTTAGGCATTTTCAATATCTTGTCATCTAAACTCACTTTTTACATATTTAGTAATAATAATAATAATAATATTTTTTAAATCTGCCGCCATGACAGTAGTCGCTTGACATTTGTCAAAGTGCTTTTCGGATATCTCAATTACAAAATTTTTCTCATTTAATGCAAACTCTTTGCCAGTCACTGTATAAATTCAGTATAAATAGGACATCCTTTTAAATCCCAGTATGTTTGTTACGTTGTAGCTTTTATTTTGTCTTTTATTAATCCTCCCTATTACATTAAACGAATTTAATGTAGGTATTTTGTTTGAAACTATATGTATTTATCTTTAATTTACCTGCTAAATACTTTCTATAGTTTTCCTTCCGTCCCCCTTCACTGCTTGTTTTTTCGCATCATCGTACTGCCATTATTGTCACCAATGTGTGACGTATAATTCCGTATCTCTCATGCAAGTTTTCAGGGAACACAAAGTAGATAATTAATCAAAGAACCGTTTACAATATTTATCTTGCTCTTGAAATTAATTCAAAACAACGTTGTTCAGCAATATCGCACGAAGGACAACGCCCGGACGCCATCTGTCGCCGCGTATCATTTTGCTTAAGTAGTTATCAAATTCTTTTTACTATTGCGTTTTAACATTTAATACCTTACCGTACTTATTTAAATTGCTTTAAAATTGTTAAAAGTAACATAAATGCACTTAACTTTTATTAATTAACTATTAATTAAGAATTTAATTAATATATCCTAATCTACCTATCTGTAAAAAACATGGATATATTTTCAAATAAATTTATGGTTAAAATATTTAGTTATTTTCTACACTGATTCACGTATTTACTTTTTAAATTTAAATTACGATTCTCTTATATGAACTCCTTTCCTTCATTTTTATTATGTAATAAATTTTGTTCTATATACCTGTGATTTTGCAAATATTTTTTGATTGTTGGCATTTTTAGATACTGGACAAATAAATTAAAATGTAATGGCATCCCCTTTATAACAACAAATTAAGGAATGAGGATCGACCAAATATAAAAAAATTTTTTCGTTTGTTTTACATTTTATTTCGGTAAATCTCATTATAAATAAAAAAGTAAACAACTAGAACGTTATAATGTATTCGGTAACTGTAGAAAAATTAACTTACCATTTAGGACAAGTACCCCATTAGACCTTACATGACCTTACTGAGCAATATATGCGCTCAAAGTTGTTTAAAAGTTGGAGCAAATGCTTTAAATATTAATCTAAATTTTTAGAATTTTTATGCTAGTTGAGGGCATAGCTTTCTCTTCAAGAAACAAAAACATTGCATTACAAACTTTGCCAAAAAAAATACGTAATTTTTGCGCAGCATTTTGAATCAAAATGCATCACTTTATCAAAACATCTAATCAAAGACTCATAACGTAGAAAACGAGTAAAATTAAGGTCATTGGAAGAAAGGTAACTATTTGTTTGTGGGTCTTGAGGTACTTTGCAGGTAGACTACACGTATGCGCAAAAAAGTAAAAAAAGCTGTCCAACACTGAAAATTGATACAAAACATATGATAACGAAAGATCGTATTTGTCTACTTAATCAACACCAAAATTCTTTGGGAAACTCTAAAACATTTTCACTCTACGACTACCAATTAGGAGATTCCGTTCTGGAAACAAAAGTTTGTGATAAATAACAGCTTCTTTCTTTAATAATTTTATCAAAAAAGGATCTAAAAAGGAAATTAAAAAAAAACAAAGGTCGTCTAAAGTTACTTTTTTAAGGATATTTACATGATAGGTAAGAGAAAGAAAGCAATCGTTCAATTTTTAATTTCACCGGTCATTTCCAGTTCTGTTCTACTTTCCAAATGACCCGTAACGTATTGCAGTAATTGCAATTTGATAAGTTACAAAATAAATTCGATTAATTTTAATATTAAACTTGAGACTGAATTAATTTTATTCTATAATTAACTTCAGGATCTTGGCTTCATTAATGAAACGCACAATGTTTAATTTAAATGAATTTTAAATAACGTTTAAAATCAAATATTTCTGCTACAATCTCTTTCTGTACACAATTGTTTTATTACATTCTTAGACGCTTAACCTGAAGTACATTTACGGGGCGTGCTACTTGCAACCTGTTTTTTTAAACGACGTTTTTAGGCGTTTTTTGTCCAGATTCTTCTAATTTATTCCCAACCTTATTGTTTCTCGTGGTAAACTTCATTTATTATGGTCCATTGATTTTATATTTATTCTATTTAAATTTCTACGATGCGCAAGCTGACTACAATACGCGGGCTGACTACGATTCTTTGATAGGAAGCTGACTTAATAAACATCTCGGTATAAAACCATCTTTTTTTAAAAGGTTAACGACAGTTTTTACACCTTTATTTTCGATTCACCATCTTAAGTTTACATGTATAATTGTTCGTATTTGTCCCCACCTTAACTTTGTCTTAGCACGTAAACGATTTATTATTATACTATACAATATGCATACTTACAACAAATTCATATATTGCAACGACTTTGCGATTACTATTAAAACTGTCTAATAAATTTTGATATTTATATTAAAAACAATTTTGCGATAATAATAAGATTATTTATTTATTAATATTCAGAACCATAACAATTTTGTTATTTTCATTAAACAAAAAATTATATTCTAATTTATAATAAAAAATTTAAGTACGTAAAGATATATACCATAATATATTAACTGAATTACCCTCGTCAGTGGTAAACATACAAGAAAGAGGTAAATAAAGGTAAAAACACCATAACACAAAAAAACATCAGCATTGAAGCAAATAATGTAGAAAAACGCATTAGTTCAATAACGAAGCAAAGTTTTTTTGAGATAAAGCTTGCAACAATAAAATCCGTTTAACGTCGCCACTGCTGTTCCTTTTTAATTTGAATATTCCTTTCTCTCATTTCCTTTCGATCTTTTTCTGTAATTATATCATTAAAACTTTGTTATAGAAAGTACATTTCTATTGTGAGTCGCCATTCTCCAGTATTATCAGCTTTGACTGTGCTGAGTATAATTAACTAGCGCATGAGTTACTCAAGTCTATTTTCTAACCACCAAAACTTTTCACACAAACGTAATTACTTTCTTCACTCAAGAGAAACCATATTTTGCATTACTTATACAAGGTATCTGAAACCTCTTGGGATAAAAATCACAATATATGATTGAGGGTTTGTCTGATCTCTCAAGTTATGATAGCTAGATGTTTTTGAGCAAGCCCCGGGCCAAACGACGTTCTAATAAAAAAACATTTTCCCCCACTCAAGTAGGTGGGGCCTGGAGTGGGAGCTGTTTTTAAGTAAGACCACCCATCGAGTGATATCTTAAAATGACAGGCTGACCAAGACGGTTTCAATATATATGATGCAATTTTTTCAACAATACCTGAAAAGGTGTAGTCGTAAAAAAACAATCTCCCCTGCCCTGGGTGGATATGACTTAATCCAGCAGCGCTCTGAGTTTTCATATACTTATTTATATAAAAGATATTTTTTTATTAACAGTGCTATATGAGGCGATCATGAACCAAAGTCACGCAATAAATTAAATGAAAAAGATGTCCACCAAAATTGTGAAAATCGAAAAATTGGAGTATCGAGCCATCATCAAGTACCTGTATTTAAAAGGGTTAAGAGGTAAGCAGATATACGAAGATATGCTTAATACCCTTGGTGATCAATGTCCTTCGTAAGCGACCGTCAAAATTGGAATGCAAGCTTCAAAAGAGGTAAATTTTCCATTGAAGAAGATGACCGATTGGGAAGGCCAGTTTCTGTGTCAGTCCCCGAAAATATCGATGCAGTTCATGACATGATTTTATCAGACAGTCGAATTGGGTTAAAACGGATATTTGAAGCACTGAATATTTCATACGAACGCGTTCATCATATGTCAATTTGGACATGAGAAAAATTGCTGCAAAATGGATCCCCAAATGTTTGAATGTTGACCAAAAGCGTGCAAGGGTAGAAGCAACGCGTTTGATCTGTGCTCGATTTGAAAACGATGTAGACTTCTTAAACCGAATTGTTACTATGGATGAGACTTGAGTACATTTCTACGATCAGAAACAAAGCAACAACCGATGGAATGGCGACACTCTGGTTTTCCAAGGCCTAAGAGTTTCGTGTCCAAAAATCTGCTGAAAAAGTTCTTGCTTCAGTTTTTGGGATTGCCATAGAGTAATCATGATTGATTTTTGGATAAGGGTAGAACAATAACTGCTCCCAAAATTGATTGCTACCTACTTGGTTTAGAGGAACCCGCATCTTCCACGAACACTACTGTATGGGGCGATCATGTTCCACCATTTTTGTGGATGCTAGTGCAACGATTGAAGATGTGGATGGGATTCTTCATCAGTGGCGAAAGGTTAAATAGCAGAGTCTATTGGGCACAAAATGAAAGTTGCTAAAACAATCACTTCGGCCGTTAAAAATGCGTCAGAAACTTCGTCAGAAACCTCGTCAGAAACTAATTCAATTACTGATAACTTGAACAATGAAGCAGAATCATCCATCATGACAACTTCTTCAACAATCGTCAAATCATCAAATTTAGCAAAAATGTTTAAAAATTCAAATAAAAAAGTAATACATTTCAATAACTGCACATTTAATAATGTAACTTTCTAGTTCTATTAATAAAGATTTCATTCAAATAATAATTGTGCACAATTATTAAATCCTAATAATCCGAATTTGTGTATAAACTATAAACTAGAAAATTGACGATCGGAATAGGACTTCATCATGCACCGTGAATGATATGAATTATTTCCACACTGGTCAGTGATATTTATAAAATAAAATTTATAAAAATTCTAATTTTTGTATTTAGTGTACAAAGCGAATAAAAATTGTACGACAAAAAATTAAAAGCAGAAGAAGAAACACTACCATCCGATGTAGAAGATGCAGTGTTAGAGGCAGAAAGTAAATTATGGCCTGAACAATCTAGGATGATGTATGAAGAGGAACACCAGTCCTTTAAAAAGTGGAAAAGCAACAAAAACATCAGTAACGTGAGTGAAAAAGTGCTTGTGGCCTATTTTTTTAAAAAGTTAAAGAAAGTGAAGGCATCGTCATTATGGTCGTATTATTCAATGCTGAAGCGGACGTTGTAAGAAAGTACATTGCCTTGCGTCCCGAAAAACGTACCTCACAATAAGTTTTTGCCAATTACCGTAAGAAAAAGTAGCACTATACAACCGGTAGAGGATAAAGCACAACATGCAAGATCCCCAAGAAGATTACGGATTTTCTGAAGCTACCAAATTCGGAAATGTACACGGAGCATTGTTTCTGTCTTTTTGAGGCTACCGTGTTGGCAAACTCTAGTGTTGATCTGGTAACAGTCAAACAGATAGGTGGGCAAAAATCGTCATCCGTACATTAAAAAGTCGATAGCCAGTAAAATAGCTGTATCTCATCCTATACTTAGTAGACCAGAATACCTCTACACAATTGTCACAACAAAAAATTACAAGTTGCGGTGTTCCAAAAATAGATGATTCTGGTAATGTTAATTGCACAATTCAAGTTATTGTTAACCCTTCAAATTAAAATGTTGGCATTTGTAAATTTAATTGAATAAAAAAAGTTAAATCATTTTATCTACCTTTGCAGTTAAATGTTACTTTATCCACTCAAAGGAATTGATAAAATTATAATTTAACATCTGCTATAGAAAACGTTATTTTTTATGTTAATTGTGAAATTTGGTCCTGAGACCCTTTCTAGGTGGAGATGGAAGCACAAAACAACTCAAATTGTAGAAGTGCAGATGTTTCGCTCTCAATGTGAGAGCTTTATCAAGACTTATTCGACAATAATAATAGTACCTTACAGTACTCCATGGTCAACAAGAAAAACATATAGTTCCTGAGAATCACCACTTTGTTTTCCGGAACTAAACGTCAAAACGTACATCAATTTTCTTTAGAGTTTTTTTTCGTGTGTGTTTTTAGGGGTTTTGGTGCAAATACAAAATATGGAAGGTAATCAGTACCTTACAGTACTCCATGGTCAACAAGAAAAACATGTTGTTCCTGAGAATCACCACTTTGGTTTCCGGACCTGGTCATCAAGACCCTCGCAGATAATTAGAAAAAAATGTACAACACAATTTCACAAAACACAATACATTACACACTTATTACAAGTGAATACTAGGGTGGGTAAGGGTTGGCATGTTTAGGTTTTAGTGGTTTTTAAAGCTTGAATAAATGCTTTGCCAAGACGAACCAATCCACAATTGCACACGGTTTCGTCACCACACTGTACAGGTTTATACTGATCTTCTGGGGCACCATACATAACACTTACATCACAATACAATATTTAAAATGTATCATACGATTAAATAAATAAATAAAAATAATAATTTGATATATTATCACGAAGTTTTTGAAGTTTCTAAATGTGATGAAAATTAAGAAGAACGTATATGAATCTTAAAAATTAAATAATACCCACAACACAAAATAAACGTTAAAAACGAACGACGAATTACATTTTCCTTAGATGATAAAATCTCGTGATGACTTATTAACTCATTATTGAATTAATCTTGATAAAGCGAAACGTCGGCAATTTTAATAATTTGAGTTGTTTTGGTGTTTCCACTCCACCTAAAAAGGAATTTCAGACCAAATTTCACAATTACTAAAAAATTTAGAGGAATTCTCTACTTTACGTTATTTTTTATTAAATGAGTAGAAAACAAAAATATGAAAGTTTCAAGTAAAAACACTTATGTCGTATATATCTTATGTTTTACAAATTATGTAGGCGTTCTTCTATCATCCCCAAAGGCTTAAGCAAATCTAAAATGGGATCCTCAAGAATTAATTCACCAGAAAGACACCTTATAAAGGTCCGCCGCAACGCATGCCTCCTTAATTTGAATGGCATAAATACAATCAGCAAAGGAAAAAATCATCAGTCTACATCCAACATCGAAGATGCAAGAAGATGAAGAAGCTGACTAATCACGTTAAAAAAATTTAATCAACGACGTTCCTTAGATCCAAATCTAGAAGACACTGGTTCACAAACAGGCCACAAAAACTTAAATCATTTTATATTTGATAAGATTTAAATGAAAGCAATCTAAGTAATAAAATGTTCTCTTTCACCATAGTGATGGATTTACAACGTATTCAAAAAGAATGCGTTGGTGCTTCTCTGATAGAACTAAATCGATAGTATGAAAAAAAATTCGAAAAAACAGCGATAAGTTTATTTTCGATTTTTATCTTCAAAAACTGAATCCAAAAAGATCATCGACTAATTACTCAAAGCAATGTTTTCTTCTTTAATATTAGACAATTTTTGGAAACATACTTTTTTTCATTTGCATTTTTCTTGGTTTTCAATAAAGTTTCCCAGGACACGTTTCCCTAAAACATACATATTTTTATGCTTATATGATTGTCTTTATTGTAGCAATATTTTGGATAGGATTATAGCCATTTTGGTACTACAAATTATTTTTGAAATTGTTTTACCAGGAAGAATATTTGCATTGCCACAAGACAATGGCCGACAAACAATGTTAATAACAAATTTGTAGCAGATCTTATCCCAGTGATGAATTATGCAACTCACGATTGAATTAGTCTTGATAAAGCGGCCATCAGCATTTTATTTAGCTTAAAATAAGCATACAAAAGAAATAATTATAACTTAAATTAAAATTTTCAAAAAATTATGAATCTTACGTTATTTTTGATTAAATGAATAATAAATAGAAAGCTGGAGTCGCAATACAGTTCGTATCGCAGGCATGTTTACAACTTATGTAAGCAGTGTTTCGTAGCATTGGCCAAGGAAGTATCACATATCTCCATCAGGCGACCGTGTCGTGACTTAAGATGACCCGTACAATCAGCAAAAAATTTTTCATCAGAAGATGGACCATGAAAAATTTAATCAACGACGTTCGTCTAGCATCTAAATGCACGAAACTGGCAAATCAGGAATAAAAACTTAAAACCATTTTATATTTGATAAGACTTTAAATGCATGCAATCTAAGTAGTAAAAATGCTTTTTTAGCCATAATTGTTGATTTACAATCGAATTCAAAAGAATGCGTTATACTTTCAGGAAAGGCTATTTTAGAATTCTTGAAACATAGCGACAAGTTTATTTCGATTTTATCTTAAAACCGAATCCAAAAGACCATCATTACTTAAAGCACCGTTTTCTTCAAAAATACATTTTCAAACATTTGTAATGGTGGTTTCAGTGAAAGCCACATGTCAACACAATCATAAATTAAACTTAAATCTGTCAGAATTGACAAATGTATCTAAGCTAAGATAATATATGTTATATCCTGCTTTCAGTTCATAATACAAGATGATAAAAAATTTTTGAATCCGCGTTGAATTAAGCGAGGAAGTCAAAGTAGGATTAATATTTTTTTATTTTTTGTAAAACTGTAAAAAATTAAAGTGAAGCTTGTTATTGAGTTTCACACCAGTTTATTTGTTTATAGCAAAAAAATTATAATCGAAAAGGGCCAACCAGTGACATTGACTCTTAAATGCAGTCAAACCTATTGGTATACCTACTTGACATTTCCATTATCATTACTCGATAATTCTTAAAATTCATAAAAATTAAGAAAAATTGTTTTGTGTTTAATGATCGAGTGCAGTATTATTTTTGACCAAAAGTATAAAAAGAAATTAAATGAAACTACTAGCAACTAATTCAAGAAAAATTACAATCAGTTTACTAAATTTCTTAATAATCTATTTTGCAAAAATTTGAAGATTCGCAAAACAGTTTGTATTCCACTTTAGGGTCTAAAACTATGACTGGGTTAGACGCCATCTATCTCTTTGGGAATAAACAAATAACTGTTGCAAATGGCGTCCATGGTCTTAATCCACGGAGTTATTGTAATTTTAATCTTGTAAGCCACACCTTTGGTCTCATTTCCAGACATGACGCCGTTTGGAAACTCAGTTTATTGTATTGCAAACTTGCATTTTGGATAATTTTTAAGCATGCTTTTGACAACAAAAGATAAAAAAATTTTACTACTTTCCCCCTCTACTACCCTGTCGCCTGTGAAAAAAATGTATTGCTCGGTGGTACACGTAATACCTTTGCAGTGAATGCAAGTTCATAATTGTAATGAATATGATGTAAAGAGACATATAATGTTTAATATAAGATATTAGAGGTTTGTTGTATGTTAATAAGTATATATCGATTGGTGTGCGTACGTAGTTAAGTGAAGTGAAAGTGGGGTAGAAAGACGCTTTTCGGGCAGTAGAGAATGATGGAGGTATAATTTTTGAGTCCGTGTATTAAACAATTAATACGGAGTGTTCTTTGCTAATTATTAAAAGAAGTGTTGTGGTTATATAGTTAATTAACTTAATTATTAAAAAAGGTTTAAAACCAAACCAAAGCTGCGCATACGTTGAGGAACCCGCTTAAAGTTGTTGTAAGCCTGCGAATTTGCAGTAAAAATATAATTAAATGAATTAATTGTTGTGAAGAAAAGAATAAACAATTTAAAACCAAAAGAGAAAATGGAAACATAACTAAAAATAAGGAGAAATTGATGAAACAGTCCAGGTTTAAAAGGTCACTGCCGAGAAACCGTTGAAAGTCATACGTACGCATCGCATATAAATAAACAAAGTTAGTTTAAGTTAAGTATATTTAAAATCTGTGTATTAACAATTAAATAAAATTACGTAAAGCCGTGCACACAACGTTAGCTAGGATTATGTTCATATTTGTACGAATTATACGTTTGATTTATTTTTCTATAAATTAAAAATTTGTTCCAATCATAAACCACGTTATTATTATTATAAGAATCCAAGTCTATGGAATATACAGTATTAGCTAACATCAACAGTACTGAAACTGAATCAGCCTGCATTGCCTTCTCGATCAGCTGAGTCAATTGTTGATTGTTGCCACGGCTTTGTTTTTATTACTTTTTTTATTTGAGGATAGTTTTGCCAACATGAAAGGTCCTAACACCCGGTAGAAAACTTTTATTGTAAGAGCATTATTTTCGCTCATACGGAATTGGACGTGTGGGTGGGCCAAGCTTGTCACACACTGCATTGTCGTTTTCAAAGAACATTTCCACAAAAACCCGCCTATAAATTCTGCAATTCTTAGTGTCGTTGAAAAATTTTGAAGAACAGGTAGTGTTATGACACAGCGAAAGGTTTTTCAGATCGCCCAACCACTGTCTGTAATTTCAGTACTGTTTATTTTAGCACATACTGTAGTAATTTAAATGATAACATTTAAAAGAATAGTAACAATAATTAAAGTTTCATGCTCATATTCGATATAAAAATTATTTTATTTAACACAAAAAATGCAATTACAGCAAAATATTTAATGTCGCCCAACGCCCTGCAAAGCAATAACGTGGTATTTACGTTTTTCAGCATTTATATATTACGAACGTAGTTACGAAAACTAAAAGTAATTAACAAATAAAATTATTAAATAAAAAGAATAAGCAATTACTCAAATTAAATACAAAAATGCTTTAAATTCACTTCTTACGTTTGCATAAAATAATTATTCAAATAAATTAATACAGATCGTAAATGATTTATATTGTTTTCATGTAGTAAAAAATAATTGTTGTTAATTAGTAAAGAGATATTGTTCAACTTAAAAAAAGAGTTGTTAAAAGGTAAGTCCATATTGTATAAGGTGATTAAAAATGTTGAAAAAAAATGGAAACACACGCAGCAAAAAACATAATTGATCACGAAGAAATATAAAGTAAAGAAAATATAATAGATATTTAAACAGAGAAAGAAAAAGAAGAAAATTCAAAATAACTAAGAAACCGAAAGAAGAAAAACAAAACATGGAGACATTTATTTAAATAATGTTGCAACAAATATAAGAAGAATTCTGAAATAAATGAACCAAAAATTAATGCAGAAATGAAACAAAACACGAAGAAACAAGCCAAAATTATAAAGAAATAAATGAAAACATAAGGTCAATCGAAGAACAAATTGGCAAAAAATGTGGTCAATCATTAATAGATTCGGATCATCGTAACGGTAAAACGATAGTAAAATAAATACGAAATGTTATGAAATGGAAAATGAACGCGAAGATGAGAATATAAACGATAAATTCGACAAAGAGATGACAACAATGCGAATGGAGATTAAAATAGAAATCAACTTCAATGGCCGCACTATACCAGACCACGAGCAAATCCGGCTCGGAACTGTTAGACTATTATATTTTAATACAAATTTCTGAACAGTTTCTTATATTATCATGACGTTTTCTTCATAGATGGTAGTCAGAGAAATTATTAACTGACACCGTAAAGCGTACTTACGGACATAAATTCCTTTCTTATAACCCTTATAATACTAATGAATGCTTTTAAGTAAGAATTCAAATTTTTACTTAAATTCACCGAACAATCTCAACATCTATAAAATAGTCGAATCTGTTTTAATTCAAAACTGCCTGTAGTAATTACGATAATTGTTCTCGTTACACGACGACTGACACAAGAGCAATTTAATTAACGTTTGATATATTCGTCAGTTACACGAGTACAATAAAAATATTAATTTGATTTTGTCAAAAACGACATTTTAAACAAACTCGCACTTAACGAAACTATTTTATATATAAATTCAAGAGCTTAATGGTTTTTTACGTTACAAAGTTGCATATTATTTTTAAAATTAAAAATACTCCAATTTATCTTGAACGAATCAAATACAAACATAATATAACGCACCAAAAAAGAGCTTGTTGTTCTTAACCCGTGCTTTCTTTATCAAAACTAGAAACTTGAGAGGAAGAAACATAAAGTTTTTACAAACATTCTAACAAATCGGTTTTCAAATCCAAACATACATTGCTAGGTTTGTGCTGAAATAAACATTTCGGAAAAGTTAACATACAGAGCTTTGTCAAACCAAAAAGAAAATAAATTTAATACTCAATTTTATAAGAAAAGCCACCACACTCAAAATGTCCAACACATCCTACATAAATTTAAGTAATGATTCTAGAAGACTAATAAGCAATATAAACACCATTAACCGTTTTATATTCTGTTTTTGTTAATATTTTGGAACAAACACTACAACGTCCTAAATAAACAAATCAACAAATAAACATTCTCCAATATTTCATATCGAGTCAGCAATATCCATTTTTTATTGTGAAGTTTTAATAATAACAAACTACTTTAATAACATTGGTCAACAAATTTAGACTTTTATTTTTTCCCATTAATGCTTTTTGTTGTTTTATATTAAACTTGATCAGCATACTTCAAAAATGAGTTTAGAAAAATTCTAGCACGTACCAATTTAACGATAAAGTGAATTAGATTTAATTAACTTAATTGTTTATAAAAAACAACATTGAATGTTGATGCACTTTTCTTGGATGACGATTACCAAAATTCTCCAAAATTTGGGCTCTGTAACGCTTCTTAATATTGGCTTTTCACCATGTTCATCACTCACTGCTCCCAAATTAGGTTAAAGATGGTGAGTGAACAAAGTGTATTTTTAACGACACATTGCACTTTATTTATTACTATCATAAACCACTAATAGGTCTCAAGTTTTCTGTTGCCCAAATAATTTTCACAAACATCTTTAAATGATTGCCAAATTTTTTTCCAATTCGATTTAAAATTAACTCAAACTGCGTATCATTTAACGTTTTTCTATATGTCAGGCTCAACAAATATATCTTTTTATTTTAGCATCGCATCGCTGAATTACTTAAACATGATTTTATTTGTGCATTGCCTTCACCAATTTTTAGGATCAACAAGATGTTTACTTTAAATTTTTTTTACTGCTGCCGTTCGGTCAATGTTTAAAAATGTAGTGGACATTTTTGGCACAAGTCGGCTGTCACATTCTAACAAAAAACATGTGATTTTATAATGTAAGCCTGAAAACAATTTTTATCAACGAAAACGCTATTTTGTTAATTGTTTTAGTACTACCACCTAGTGACAAATTAACTAATACCTAGAGACAAAGCTCTCCTATAAACTACATTTCCATCGTTTATTTTATTGCTAGCTATATCTCTTGGATGTATCTTCTTATATGGCAGAAGTTATCACATTCCACCTTTGTTTGTTGCTTTTGGATACCAGCCAGTGTCTACACTTAATTACTTTATCTTTTTGATCGTTAACAATTTGGATTATAACTAGAGAATATGACGAATTCCTGGAGAATATAAAACAAGTATTCCGACTCAAAAGTATAAGTTGATCGCATTTTCTTCCCATGATTATAATTATATGTTTTAAAAGCGATAGATAACAACCGTAATTAATTAGCAGCTAGCGCCGTTTTGTGATAATTTTTGTGCTCTAGAAATCCCTCGACAAATCGTTTTCACGTTTATTTACGCCAGTATTTCAATACTAAATTTAATTATAATTAATGAAGACGATATGATTTATTTATTATTAAATTCGCGTTTGTGTGATAAATGTAGCTGTTCTCAAGACATGGATTGTTTATTCAGCTTTTACCGTATTTTATTTTATTTTTTGAGGAAAACGATAATATTACCAGATACTAGTAGATACAATCTGTATTATTTACATATCCTATTTGTTATCTATAATCTATATTGTTATTATCTATGTATAAATCTATGTTTTGTACCTGTATACCTGTGACATAATTGGTAAACTCTATAAATTATGTTTCTTTCGTTAACAGTTTGTTCTTTTGTGACATAAATCCTACTGCTTAAGAATAAATACTACAACTCATAAGACGGCGCCTTTGTCTCGGAAGCACTTTTTTAACTGCTTTAATTGTCCAAGGCCCCTCACCAACATTAAACTACGGGTAGGGCACCAGAAACAATTATAAACTTTTTCTCAAATCAATTTGTCTAGACAACAAATTGTAACAAGCAAGAATATTTTGTGTAACTTTTCTATCACATTTTCAATATATCCCATTGTTGTAGCCGCGACTCTAATATTTCATCTTGGTCTTTTCACAAATTTAAAACTCTTACAAAATCATTTCATTTCTCTTGATTTATTATAACTGAATGGTTTCAGGATCGGCTTCATCCTTTTCGAAATCTGGTGCGGAGTAGGTAAAAGATGCAATACAATTTTGGTTTCTCAACCACACACTCGAAATCGACTAAGTGACTGTTGTTTAGGATTTTGTTATGGCGCTTTGGTCTGCAAGCGAATGTCAAGCTTGAATCTACCTGCTTTGAAGCAAGTGGTAACACGATCTGTTTGTTTGCGCCAAATCATAAGTACATCTAATGCCAATAACCTGTGCGATCCTATTAACCATCTAAATAGTACTGGGTGTCCCATTAAGAAACGTAGACGATTGAATCTCAGAAACTGATAATCGCACAGTTAGGGAAAAATATATTTTAATAAAGTGACTATGAGAAAATAGCGGAAATTATTTTCAAATTCGTAGATTGACCGCTAGCTGGAGCAATTATGTCTTCACAACAAAAAACTAGAAACATTTTCAGAAATACTTAAATACTCAACAGATAACACTGTTTCAATAATTAATGTTTTCTGAACAAAAAAGCTTCTCATTTGTCAAATAAAGTTGTGGGTAAAGCGTAGACTTCAATTTTGAAAAGTGCTTTAGTGTATTTAATTTCAATTGATAAAGCTGTATATGCTTAATTTTAACCCTACAAACCAATACTGGATACTTTTTTCAAACACCCATAGATGTCGTTATGTTAGCAACTGACACATTAAATTAAATTAAACGCTTCATCTTTTTTATCGTATTTAGATAGAGCAAAAAAAAAGTCAAAAAACGGGCGTAAACTGCTACTTGATACCTTTTTTAAACCAAAAATATTTACGGAAATATAAGTAAATTACCGCCTCAGAAGTCAAGTCGCGGATGCCGCAGTATATGTGTACCAATTGACCCATTAGATTTAAAAATCAAGTAAGCCATGGAAAAATATGTTGATGTGAAAATAGAACAGTTTTGATGTCAGAATATTATTTTGCTGTGTTTTCAACGTTATATTTTGTATTTTTAAAATACCATTGTTACTTCAAGCAGCAGTTGATATTATTGCTATTAATTTTGAGTTGATAAATGTAACTATAGCTGTAAGTCAGTACGCACTAAGTTATTTCAAAGATGTCTATGTGGCAGTAGAATGTTAGCTTTGGTATTATCGCCAGCGTTGAGGAACATAGGTAATTACAATTTTCTTTTCTTGCACTGTTATATGATATAAACAAAACCGTCACAAAAACATCAACAAATTTTTTTTAGATTCAAATGGGCAAAATAGTTTATTTCCATGGCGTATTTTTCAACATTATTTAAATAAAAGTTCTTCTCCACTTTTGTTGCAAGTCACCAGATTTGGTTTATCTTGATTTTTTACTGATGGGACAGAGTGAAAGACCTTGTTTTTGTCACAAGACCCATAACAAGAAATGGTATGATTCAACGCATAATAGACGCTATTCTAACATTTCTAGACCGAAAGTGGAAGCATCTGTTTTGTCAACTAGGAAAAGTACGAACATTGTGTTCAAAAACGATGGTCGTCAGTTTGAACACTGGGACGTCATGTAAATGAACTTTAATGTTTTTATCTCTATGTTTTGTTTATGTTTACAAATACTTTTTGTGTTTATAGCTAACTTCATTTTCAATTATAATACCGCGACGTCTGCGGCTTAGCTTCTGTGGTGGTAGCTTACTTACATCTTTGTTAATATTTTCGGTATAAAAAAAAGTAGCGGTTTACGCCGGTTTTTGGGGTTTTGTTCTATCCAAGTAATGTAAAAAATATAAACCGTTGTTTTTAAATTTTCAAAAATTTGGTAAAGTATGTCAGTTATTGACATAGCGGTGTTCAAAAACATATTTTTATTGATTTGTAGGGCTAAAAAATTAATCATAAATAGCTCTATAAAATGAAGCTGAGTCACTTTTATTGAAAGTATTTTTTTCTCTAAATTGTGCGACACCCGGTACACCTACACAACAAAATGTAGAACCATATAATTATATATAAAATATAATATAATATATATAATTATATATAAAATATTTTAAATTGAAATATTAATTAATTAGATATATAGCAAAAGTTCTATTCAAGTCAAACGTAAAATTAAGACAATTAAAGTTAGATAAGATTACTAAAACTTTTTAAACTGTGGTTGAATTAAAAGTTTCTGAGTTAGTGATAAATAAAGACTTCTTATCGCAATTGTGTTTTCATCGAGAAAAGTGAATTTCAGTTCCCAAAATGAGCCGGGAAATTTTAAATTGAATGAGAACAAATAAAACAAAAAAATTTTCGCGTAGTTTGGAACAACATAAACTTTATAAAATTAAAGATTTAACATTTATAAAAGTACAAATATGTTGAATGTTAGTATTTAAATTAAATTTTTATTAAAACGTGCACGTAGTTTTGTTTAAAAATAATAGTATTATTGAATAAAATCAATTTATTTTTTAAACGAATCCAATAGATTGAGTTTAATCCGAATAATTTTGGGGAGTCTTATAGTTCGATTAAATTTTTTTTATAGTATAAACTTGAATACTATAAATCCCGATACCTAAAAATTTTAATAATTTTATTTACTATACGCAACACAAAAAATATTTTATGTTTAAAGCAGCTGCCCTGTGCAAACATAATCATGGTAAAAAATAATTACAAAAAATAAAAGCCATTAATGTATAACTCCTATTAAATTATTAAATTTTTTACATTGAGCATTTTCCTACACAGCATTTTTAGCGCCCAACGTGGGGCAGTTCAATGTCTAATAATTTTACATATACAGAATTAGAAAAAGAAATTTCATTTATTTTTCATTTAAGTTAGCAATTGTAACTATGTTAAAGGAGATGTACATTTTCCGTTTAATTAAACTATTGAATTTTTGTGTAACAGAATAATTGTTCTCTAGAACATAAAAATTTTTCAAATGTTTTAGATCAAAGGTACAAATTATGCATTATAATGAGGTAAATTGTAGACCTAAATTTGCTTGGCAGCACATAAATCTTATTTTTTGGCTGTGGTAAGCAGGTATGGTGTAGAGTTTTCAATAAATAGTTTATGGAATTTTTATAATTAACTTTAATAGTAATGTATTCCTGACTTTAATAAAAAGGTCTATATAATTTAAAATAAATTGATTAAAATCAATGTTAGTTTTTATAGTTTACAGCTAGCGCGCTTTAATAAATAAATTCTGCCATGAAAATCTGTAGCACTGATAAAATAATCTTGCTTAGAGGTATGGAAAAACGCCAGAACATAAAATTTTCACCATAACTATCATAAGATATTGGTATTATAGCTACAGGAAATAATCTAGTAATAAATCGGGTTATCTGATTAAGCGTTCAACGATCACTGAACTTAACTAACCGTGGTCGTATTAAATAAACATAGCAAGCAACAAAATTTGTTTTACTAAAACGCATAAACTTTTTCCGAAAACATTTTCCGCAAAAACGAACATTATTTCAATGTTAATGCTAAAAAGAGATTTTACGGCATTTCAATTTTGACATTATAGAAAACTTTATAATTCGCTCGTAATTTTACCTCGTATTTATTTTGAATTTTCATCAAAAGTCGTTTTAATCAAACCAAGCTCAAACAAAAATACGTATGTCATTTTAGTTGATGATTAGTAATTATAAAGTTTAATTTAACGTATAATTTGTTAAGTTAAATTTTATTTGTTTAATTCTCTTGTTGTTGTTCCTGTCTCGGTGTTATAATCAATCCACAACGAATATGTTTTCTTTTGTTATCCCTGTTTTGTTTAAAAACATTTTTTAAATAAATCAGGTAAGGTACACAATAAAAGGCATCCAGTTTTAGTCGTTTTCGGTACTCATATATTTGCGGAGGCGTGTAACAAAGCTTAAGTTTGAATGCGGAAAAGGAAAAACAAATAAGTAAAAACACAGCAACGGTTGCTCTTTCCCGGACGCCATTACGTTGACAAACGACTGATGTTGCACTTACAACACTGTGCTGACCATACTTGCTTTAAAAGTGCCTTTTACCTTTCACATAAATTACATATTTCGAAGATTACATACGAAAATTATTTCATACTGTATTATCCTTAAGTGCTGCTTTCGATCAAATTTGATGTGACGCAAAAACTTTGCCACTTTTTTTATCAACACTTTCAAGGAAATGCGGAACAGATAAGGAGTTTTGTAATTCTGTTATGAAAAGTAACATATTGGAATATATTGATGGTAGTTATTTATGTAATCATCATCATTTTTTGTAACAAATCCGTCGTCGAGTTACAAAAAAATATTTTGTTGCGTTACATACAATATTTTGTGTAAAACGAAGCATCACAATGAAATTAAGCATAATTAGTCACAAAACGTTTTAATTTTAGTATCGAAAAGTTTTACTTTTCGTAACCACATAACCTTTAACATAAACTTGCTTACAAGAAATAGTTTAATTCATCCATGTTAGAGGAATAAATAAATACGTGTTGACCACTCGTGTTTAACTAAAACATACAAAAATCACTGACAAGTGTGGGAGCAGGTATTTTAGTGTTATTATTGTAATCGAAGACGGCCGCGTAAACATAAAAACCACTTAAAACCGCCTACCGCAGTTTATGCGCTAAAATAATCATACACCTTAGACGTTTTATCCTAGATTGGAATAAACAAGAGTTGATACTAAAGAACATGTACGAGCGTGTCCGTGGTTTTTTTTTGCCTTTTTAGTGATATTTTAGTAGGTGTAGCCACATGCTAAGCTAATCTGAGAGGCAATAAGGCTCATTCTAATCTAACCTAGAAGGCAAATAAACCAACGTTCACATAGAAAAGTCAATAGGTAACAATGGGATCAAGTGAAGGGTTTTGGGGTTATTTGGTTAAATTGATTTTAGAATAAACCAATATTGTATAAAATTCCTTGATCTATATCAATATTGCTACAATATCTCATTTTAATACGCTACAGTTAATATAATCAATCGTTTTTATTTAAATAAATTTTGCGTGGTACCATGCATCATCTTCCTTAAAAATTATCGTATCCAATAAATTTAACATCAATGTTTTGCAGGACTTCTTATGTTGGTTTCACATAGTTTCTGTAAAAGACATGCATAATATCTAACTCAACATCAGCTTTATGTTTGTTTCCTCATTTTTTGCCAGCACATCCAACCGCCCATTTCTATAGAGGCTCGACATCAAATCTAACCAAAAGATTCAGCAGACCATCAGATCAACAAAGGAAGAAAAAAGACGCTCTTTTTAGCAGCCTGCGTTTACCGCATACTTTGTTCTTGTGACAAAGAATACATAGGAAGTAGGTTTAAAGAACATCAAATCGTCTGGGATATCGAAAAGTCAGCGGTAGCCAAACATGCGGTTAGCAATAGGGATTAAAAAATATTTAAAAAGCTTCAAGTTACTAAGTTATTATAAATCGTCATCGAGATTCATAAATTTCAACGGAACAGAAGACACCCTAAGGTGTGGAAATTAATCTTCAAGAACACTCGAACCGCACTTTACAAAACCGCATTTGACCGGCGCGATGCAAGCCCCACCAACTTATTATAGTTTTTTACCAAACTGAAAACAATTTTTTTTAAATTAATAGCTATTTATGTAATCAGTGACGAAAGGTACGATTTTTGTAACGAATGAAAAAATCATGTTTTGTTACGTATTACATACAATTTTTTCTAATTTTGATAGAGTAAACGTGCTTAATTGAATATCATATTAACATATTCCCATTGTATATATTGTATACAGAGTGTTTAAAAAAATACGTTCCAATATTTGTCCTCTTATACTCGTAGATCTTATCAGTAGAAACAATAAGTCCAAAATCAACAGTTTCCGAGATACAGGCAGTTTTTGAAATTAAAATTACTAAACCCAGTTGAAGTGACTCGTCGTATTTATCACGTCAGCTATGAACATAACAAAACAAAATTTGTTCGTTTCTGCCAGTCTAGTTGCCGCATTCGTTGTAATCATTGTGTGGCTGTCATTGTTGCTATTGTAGTCGTTGTTGCTGTTGCTCATTGTTGAAATTTTCAAATATGCTGGAATATACCAACGCAGAAATGGCAGACATGCATTTCATGTATGGCAAGGTCGATGGAAATGCTTATGAGGCATGTCGCCTTTATGCCTAAGCATTCCCAAACCGGGTACTTCCGTGTGCCAAACTTTTTACAAATTTACATTAACGTTTATCCGAAGTTGGATCGTTTAAATCAAGGAACGGTGATGGTGGTCGACTTACATGAGTTTCTACTCCCAAGGCAGAACTTAACATTTTAAGAAGAATCGAAGAAAATCCCGGTACTAGTACTAGAAGACTCTCTACTGAAACAAATATTAATAAAATTTGGAGAATGTTACGTGAGCAGCAATTGCACCCATACCATATTCAAAAGGTACAGACTTTTACTGTACCTGATTATGCCGCACGACTGGTGTTTTGTTGAAGGATGCTGGGACAAAAGTTGCGGCGAACCCAAATTTTGTTATGGAAAGTTTATTTACGGACAAAGCTAGTTTCACGAGAAATTGCATTTTTAATTTCCATAATAAGCATGTTTGGGCCGACAAAACCCGCACGCCATTGTTGAATCAAATCATCAACACCGATTTTCAATCAAGGTTTGGCTTGGTGTGTTGGGAGACCATCTGATAGGACCTTGTTTCCTGCCTAACTTTCACTAGTCAATTGTACCTTGGGGTATTTAAAGACATTAGTTTATTCAAGTCCAGTAAATAATTTAGATAAGTTGCGAGAACGAATTGAATATGTCTGCCAGACTGTTCGTATAAATCCCGGGACTCTTTGAGAAAGTGCGGCGTTCACTTTTACGGAGAACATCTTCTTTAAGAATTATTTTTTAATTAAAATGTTGTATTTATACTGATATTTGTTTTATTGAAAATCTCGTTGAAATAAGTATGACCTTTGATTTACCCACTTTCTTAGCTAACTTGATAAATACGACGAATCACTTCTACCAAGCGTAAATTATTTTAATTTCAAAAACAGGCTGTATCTCGGAAACGGTTGGATTTTTGACTTACGTTCATTTTGACTTTTTGTTTGTACTGATAAGATCTATAAGTAGGCTAAATATATAAACGTATTTTTAAACACCCTGTATATAATTAAAAAAAAGATAAACAGAAGTTATCCATATAACCTCAAACAGTAAGCAAAGTTTGAAAAATACCAACTGAAGTTCTAGTTTCCGTAACTATACAAAAAGTAGTTACGAAAAGTAGATGGTTTCAACATTTACTTTGATTATGAAAAATGTCACTTTACATGTCAAAATTAGAAAAAAATTTTTTTACTTACTTTCCTGAAAATTACATGGGGCAATAATAAAAATAATAAGTGCGTGTTAGACTAACTTTAACAAATACCAAAAACGATGACGCTAAGTGGTAAAAACCGAAATCAATTATATACAAGTAACAAAATGTGACTGCAATGTTTGTCACCCAGACACTCAAAAGGGAGTGTACAATAAATGCATTGTTCGAAATTATTTTCCTTCAACTTCCTTCATATTTGAAAAACAAAAACACTTTATATACCTACTACTTCTCAGGAGAATAAGTTTAGTGGGGCTGCGAAAAAAATGTTTTACAATAAAAACTCTCATTCACTTTTTCAACCTTTTCGACATTCATAATTAGTTTAATTTTTAGAACGATTTTGTTTGTCGGTTACGATACGCTATGTATGTGTCAGAAGACTCACTGTGTAGGTATTCACAATTTTTTATCCACTTTTTGTACTTGCTACCTTACTATGGAATTTATACGTTTCATATTACATAAGTAAAATGTGTCTTATGACATCTCGTCTAAAACATTGACACGTATGAATAGTATAAACTAAAAAAATGCCAACAGTTAATTGTAACGACATGTGCGTTTAAAGTGCATAGCGCTATCTAAGCGATAGTTTTAGCGTGTTCTTCTGTACAAGTTTTTACTTGGCTTTATCGACACACGCGGTGTTTCAAGCATTAAAGCTATCGCCTAGATAGCGCTATGCACTTTAAACGCACACATGTCGTTACAATTAACTGTTGGCATTTTTCTGAGTTTCATATTACGCTCACATCTGGAAAATACTTAGTAAGAACAAGTCTATCGATTAGAGTTGTGCAAAGCCGCTTAC
The DNA here is from genome assembly GCA_030710515.1 of Abscondita cerata. Classification (NCBI taxonomy): domain Eukaryota; kingdom Metazoa; phylum Arthropoda; class Insecta; order Coleoptera; family Lampyridae; genus Abscondita; species Abscondita cerata. Next base: position 803,947 of record JALBCR010002212.1, read on the forward strand.
GCAACTTAGACAAAAAAACTGAATCTACACTATTTGATGTTGGTCTATTTAAGTTATTTGGAATGATTGTAATGTTTGCCAATGTTATGGTAATCTTTGTTTGTGCTGCAGTTGCTGACCTGGTTTTAAGATTGTCGTTGTTGTTGTGGATTCAACAAGATTCAATCTAGAGCATACTCGGGATTAGGAAACGGAAATTGTTTTATGACTTTATTATTGAATAGACAATTGAAGACAAAAGCATAACCAAAAACAGCCTAAATAAAAGTTCAAAATTAATTTAAATTTTTTTATGAATTGGCATAAATAATTCTAGATCATACTGCATTGCGTATTTTGGAAACAAGACAAAGGTATCACAGAACAATACTATAAAAACACATAACAAAAATTGCAGACAGAAAGTTTGCAGTATCTTTGTCTTTTAAGCTAAACCTCTCAAAAAAGACCAAAATCAGAGAATTGCCAAAAAAGAAATTCAAACAACTATAGAAACAATTACAAAATGTAAATACCAGTTTATGAATGAACATTCCGAATTAGAACTTTGAATATCGACATAATATGAATTACTACATGCCATATCAGGTGATAATAAAAAAAATTTGCTACAAACGTACAATAGTTTAGATTCAAGAAGCGTTTAGTCTTTTCTGTGACTTAGAAAATCATTTGATGAGAAGATAAATATTGACAGATAGTCACCTCATCAAATGAAACATGAAAACGATTAATTGAGCATTATATGTAAGTACAGTCTCCTACGGAACAGTACGTGGCGATAAAATACCTGCAAAATACAACAATTTTTTCTTATGTTTTATCAAGATATTTATGTAGATACTTTCAAAACAATTAACAAAATTTCTATGCAGGTGATTTGCTCACTGGAGCAGATATAATTAAAGACCTAATCCAGCTACTTAATGAAATAAAAAGTACTTACTTCATAAATTTCTTTTGATAAAATAGATACAAAAAAATGCAACTAATAAACTATGTAAAATCACAATCAGGGGGTACTTTTGAAGGCTCTAAAGAGCATATGATTCTAGCGCATAAATAAAAGTTGCTCATTAACTGAACTAATTTTGTGCAAAATTAAAGGTAGCTCCAAGCAAGGCAACTATAGTTTCTCGGCCCGTAGTGCTTTAACGTCTGCAAGATTAATGTTATACATTCAAAAACCATTAAACATAATCAAATAAAAAGTACATTTTTGGTGAATTTTGTTAGTTACGAGGATATATTGAAAAATTCTTAGCCTACTATAGAACCAAACAAAAATTTCAATGTCAAAATAATTTTATTACTCAACATATTCTCCTCTTAATTGGATACATTTATTACAGCAGAACCTGCAACGTCTCTAGACCTTTCAAAAAAATTTTCTTCTTGCTCCGCAAACCAGACCTCCACAGCTTCTATTACCTCCTTGTTGGAAGAAAATGTACGACATTTTAAACTTTTTTTAGTTGAGGAAAGAGGTGATAGTCGGACGGAGCCAAATCGGGTGAATAAGGGGGTGTTCTAGTAATTCAAACCCTAAATCACAAATTTTTGCATGGCAACATGAGATTTGTGTGCAGGGGCGTTGTCCTGAAAAAACAAAACACCTTTGGATAGCTTTCCGCGTCTTTTCTCTTTAATATTTTCCCGTAGAGTGGTCAGTAATGTCGAATAGTAATCTCCAGTTATTGTTCTACCCTTATCCAAAAAATCAATCATGATTACTCCATGGCAATCCCAAAAAACTGAAGCAAGAACTTTTCCAGCAGATTTTTGGACACGAAACTTCTTAGGTCTTGGAGAACCAGAGTGTCGCCATTCCATCGATTGTTGCTTTGTTTCTGGATCGTAGAAATGTACCCAAGTCTCATCCATAGTAACAATTCGGTTTAAGAAGTCTACATCGTTTTCAAATCGAGCACGCTTTTGGTCAACATTCAAACATTTGGGGATCCATTTTGCATTTTTCTCATGTCCAAATTGACGTGAACCATATGATGAACGCGTTCGTATGAAATATTCAGTGCTTCAGATATCCGTTTTAGCCCAATTCGACGGTCTGATAAAATCATGTCATGAACTGCATCGATATTTTCGGGGACTGACACAGAAACTGGCCTTCCCGATCGGTCATCATCTTCAATGGAAAATTTACCTCTTTTGAAGCTTGCATTCCAATTTTGACGGTCGCATACGAAAGACATTGATCACCAAGGGTATTAAGCATATCTTCGTAAATCTGCTTACCTCTTAACCCTTTTAAATACAGGTACTTGATGATGGCTCGATACTCCAATTTTTCGATTTTCACAATTTCGGTGGACATCTTTTTCATTTAATTTATTGCGTGACTCTGGTTTACTTTTTTGGCGTCAAATTTTACACTGACACTTCTAAAAGTTATTGTTCGTCGCTATGGTAACGCAATATTTTTTTTATGCAAGAAACTGGTCTAGGCTAACTAGATATCAATACATCCTCGTATATACCAATTCTGCTGATTTAAAACAGTATAAGTCACAAAGAATTCAAGTAATTAAGTTCGGGTCTACTGGTGGTCGTTAATAGGAATTTCTTCCCAACGTTTTGCTAAACCAAATTGTCAGCTTCTTCAAAGGTTCTTCCATCTCCATCGTTGTAGATGAAGTCGTGGTTGAGGAAATAAGGACCTCTGAAAAAAGCTGACTACTTAGAACAAAATTACAAACAACGACGGACCATTAGAACCAAATCTAGAGCACATTAGTTTACAAAAAACCGCAAAAGCCTAAGCCAACTTAAATGGGATTAAGTAAACTCAAGTTGTTAGTTGGTGCCTGAGAATCATATCAAATTTAAGATAAACAAAAATACCATTAACAGTTATCGCACTTAATCAAGCAAAGTTATTCATTCAAATGTGGCAAAAGAAAAGTTTAGCCAAAGACATAGATCGACTGTTGTGATTTAAAAAAAAACTTGTAACTTCAAACTTATGACCTTATATTAAAGATCAAATAGTTTGTGTGAGCGAGAGGTTCTTATTTTGATTATGCAAAAAACATTGAAAGCTTTTGGTTCACAATCCCAATTATGACAGATTTTCCTGTAGACATCACTCCACTGCATTGTATTCCTTCTATGGAATTGCATGGATTATGTCATAGAAATCAAAAATGCCCTCTACATAGTTTTATTTGTTTGTTTATATTATACATCTAGAACTCACAACAGACTTGTCGTCAGGTGCTTTTATTTATAGCTCAAAAAGGTAGATCATGTCATGTATATTTCGATAATTGAGCAACTTTTGTTGGTGCTACCTCAAACTTAAACGCATTTTTGAAATTAAATAATCAAGCAATACCAAGAACTGTTTATAATGATGTGCAATAAAATACTTTTTAACTTTGGAGGAGGACTTTTGGGAAGCAGCACCAAAATTGGTAAAACATCACTTTCATCGTGTGTTCCAAAATAAAAAAATTACTATTTAGAAATTTGAATCGAATAGAATCAACTAGATTTTAAGGCTTCTCTGTTCACTATCATAATCTCCTAACGACCATAAACCTCCGGATAGGTACTAGGCAGCGACATCTTATCAGATTCTCAAAACCAATCGTCTATCACGGTTTCGTTACGTACCAAAAGCAAATCAAACCAACTAACGAAAAAAAAATCAATTATATTCTTAAGTTACAAGCTGTCAACAAAATTGTTTGAGTCAACCTTAAAACAAGAAAATATGTACAAAATTTATGATTACTTACGATAATGTTACAAGGGTAGATACAAACATAAAAAGGAAAGTCTATGTACAATGCTATTACTTATCGCACCAATCGCACCATCCAGATAGGACTTCGGATGCCACCAATCGATAAATATGCAGCGAGATCTACCATACTACTTTTTGGATCACCTGAACAAGATCCACCATAGGATCAATAAATATAGCTATTTTCATCTATTTTAATTTAATTTTATTGTGCGACGATTTTAAATACGCTCGCACGAACCATCAATTTTCGAATACAATTAGTATTATTGGTCGTTACTATCAATTGATAAATCTCACCAACTCGCACGAATGTACAATTTCTAGCGGAGAATAAAGGCGTGTTCTCGTACAGTATTCCAAGGTGCATATAGCAAATAAGAGGACATAAAATGGGAGAAGTTAACAGGTTCAAGGACATAACATTTTCAATTTATTCAAAACAGTCTGTGTGTATGTCATGAGATAAGATTTAATAAAATTCTTCAGAAGGGAAACACTTGTAAAAGAAGATAACCTACCTTCATTGCATTGAAAATTGGTGCATTTGCAAAAAAAAATATTATACTCAGTATACTATTGGCGCGGAGTAATAAACCTGTCAGAATTATCAAATCTCCCGTATTGCAGTGACGTAAATACCTGATACGTTTGGAAAATCATATTTTTAGTAGGTAAATATAATGATAATAGTAAATCTACCTTGATATGAATTATTATGTGGTTTCTTTATTGTTTCAATCCTAAAAGCCTTAAAATCGGTCCCCGCAAGCTAATTGTAATGTGTAATAATTGTACTGACGATATCTGCATTACTATTTTATTTTATATTTATGTCATATATTATTTAAGTGTTATTTATTTTATTTGTATAGTAGATCACATTACAAATTTTACTTCTTACGTATTATATACCATTATTTTTGTATCTTGGTATAATACCCACATCTACGGCTATGATTCTCGTTTCGTCAGTACTACCTGGGCTGATGGCAACGTGTTTACACAAATTAAACTATTGTTCCTCCAGAGCCTAGATGGGTCGATATACTGCAAGAACGCAATCAATGATCGTATTTTGGTTAGAAATTTATTGGTTTTTACTTAACCGTAGAAGTACCGCTTTCACAAGAAAAAAAGAATTATTTCAAGCAATTATGATTTATTACTCCGCGCCAATAGTATACAGACTTTAGCTACTGTAATGTAAATTGTTTCAATAGGTACGTAACGCAATACTAAGGAGAATTATAATAAACGTTCGTTCTACATTTGGGTCGATTCACCCTAACATTTAACGGAAAAAATGTCAAAAGCATCAAGTTACTAAAGACTAAATGACTTATATTGATTGTAATAAGAGTATAAAAGATTTCTTCACCGAACGTTTTCCAAATGTAGAGTGATGTTCGGAATAACAAATTTTGATTGCGTCCCGCTTAAGAATGTTCTTTCAGGAATACGATCTTCAAATGCAGCGCTAATTGCTTAACAAATTATTCCTTTAATTATTCTCGCAAGCTTACCGTCACATTGATTAGGCGATTACTGCATCTGTTTGTTGATAAAGAGCCATAACTGAGGTTCAACACTAACTCTATATTAATATTCATACGCACGCGTATGCCCTGGGAAACATCTGCGAAAATTTATATGAGATCTGATATTGATTTTGTCAAAAATGGTAATTTCGATGTAATGTTTAAATTAGGGCACGTTTTGTTTACACTTTTAAAATTGTATCAAGATACCACGTGCTTTTTTTATCACAATTAATCGTGCTTTTGTTTTTGTTAATCAACGAATCCAAATTTTGCATTGGAGATTTTATGAAAGTTGTAGTAGTTCAAAATGTGTAGTAACTTCTGTAAAGTTAAAGTGTTGAATTATTTCTCAACACAAATAATTTATTAATAAATTTGATAATGTCACCAATTTCGAGACAGAAACTTTCTATCAACTGTAAGCACGTTATGTAATTAAAACGAAAGGTATGTTTGGAAACTATTGTTTTTTTGCTTGCTTTTTTTTTTTTTTTTTCAATGTTTATTTAACTGAAAAAACAATACAATCCAATAGGGACAAAAGATCGGCATAGCCGTTTTTCACTTTTCCCGTTATAATATACTACAATTAAATAAATGTATTTACAATAAGTTTAAATGTCAACATATTTTCTAATACACATTTAAATATTTATTAGAGGCCTGCACATGTAACAAAGCGCCCTTGAATTTTCTATTGAAGTCCAGACATGATGAGGAGTTGCAAACAATGTGGGATACTTGTTCATCAATGTATGGCAAAGTATAAGGCTACACCTAACTTTAGCACTAGTGTGTTGAGTAATGCAAAACGAATTAATATTTCTTGAGACAGATCGTGTATGGTAGATTCTCTATTTAACAATGTATAAAGATATTGTGGTTCTTTGGAATTTAAAATTTTAAACAATAGTTTTCCGTAAAGCAGCATAAATCTGTATTCATTTTCAAAAATACCTAGTTTATTATAGTAGGGCGTGATGTGTTCGTATCTCTTAATGTTGTTATATAGAGAAAAGCGCATACAACAGTTTTGTAAAATTTGCAGTTTATTTTTCATTTCAACGGTTAAGTAATTTGTAGTATACATTACTTCCGTAGTCGAGTGACTTAAAACGAGAACATTTTGCTAAATCTCCATTTTACTTCATCTGTGCACCTTCCTTTGAATTTCCATAGTAATTTTAATTTTGCATAAGCTTCACTACACTTTTTATCACATGTTTATCAAAAATTTAAACGATTATCAATGCATATGCCCAGATTTCGGGTGTTGTCACTTCCGTTTATTATTTGGTTATCCACTAGAATAAAGGTTATTAACATCCATGTTTGATTTTTAATTGTACCACTAGTGCCAATACACAACATCTATTGTTTTTTGGGAGTTTTACAAAGCCCATTTTTACGTAGACCATTCTAGTATATTCTTGATATTGCTGTTTAATTCAGTAAGTAGTTTATCCTTTAGGAGCGGTAACATGACTTATACATTTGGGTGTCAATCTGCATTACATGTGTTATGTTCCATTAAGGTGCTGTATGTGTATAACACAGTTGGAAGTTCAGCTGTGAATATTGAAAATAGTAACGGTCCTAAGTATGCTTACCTTGCGCGAACTCCATATTTAACGATCAATTCGTGTGGAAATGTCATTATCAATTTTAACTATTTGGCTCCTGTTATTTTAAGTAACTATGAAACCATTGCAAATATATGTTCTTTCTATCCCATATATATTTCAATTTGGCAAGCAAGAGAGTATGATGAATTACGTCAAAAGCTTCTTTACTATAGTCCAATAACACACTAAATACGTCAATTCACTGTTGTCCAGATCTGGAAATATCACTAGTTGATTCTCAATAAAGCTGTAGTGGTGCTGTGATTTTTTGCGAAAACCTGATTGAGTTATTGGAAAGATATCATTATGGCGAATCATGTTGATTTTATTTGAAGTTGTTAATCATATTTTCTCAAGAATTTTCGACATTGTTGGTAAGATGCTTGATAGGCCTGATGCTCTTTCAGCTTCGTAAGCTTTATTGATCTTGGATAGTGGATTGATCACCGCTTTTTCCCATAGATCAGGTACAACTCCCTGGCAAGTGCGAATAATTAATATTGATATGCATTAAGCAAGCAAAGTTTGCAATATGGTAGTACTAACTTTAACATTTTATGTTTATGTTACTACACCATGAGGCTTCCGACGTCAATTCGTCAACTAACTTTTCAATTTCTGTCTCTGGTACTTCTGTAAAAATCCAATATATTGACGTTCGTTTTCTTGTTGTAGTTAAAATAATTTAATGTCTCTTCATCAACTTTGACGTTTTGAATGTTGTTTACTATGTAATTATTTATTAAGGTTGCATTTTAATTTCTTTCGATATTTCATTTGTGTGTTTGGAATGAATGCCCCATGTAGTAAAGTTTTTCCACAACAACTTTGGATTTTTTTTTATTAAGTGACGAATCTGGATATTTGGACGTATGCAGCTTTTTCTCTTTTTATGGGCAACTGATAAATAGTTTCTTATCTGCCTGTAATAATAATTTAGATGCGCCTCTAGTTTAGTTTTTATAAATTTTTATAAGCTGTTTTCTTTAACTTAATCATTATTTTTATGACATCAGTTATATAGGAGTCGTCGTATGTCGAAGGCAAGTGCTCTTTATTGGTGCATGTGTGTGTCAAATAAGGCAATAATATTTGGAGTTAATAAAGTCAACTTTTTCATTTTATATCACCCATCTCCTCCAATATGATTCCAATTAACTCCCAACGCATCTTTGTGGAATTGATTATATTCAAGATTTTTATAATCCCTGTATGTTATTGTTTTCATTGGCAAATTTTTAATAGCATAGTTTGAATTTACAGTATGTTAGCATATGATCTGAGACCTCATGTACATCAATGTTTCACACATTCGATTGTGGCAATATTTTTTACTGATGCATATGATATCTATCAAAGATGAAGATGTATCTGTTCTAGTTAGTTGAGTAACTATCTGTTTCATATTGTAGAACTAAGAAGATTTAACAGTTTCCTCGAATAAATGGTATCTTTGTAAAGATCTACATTCAAGTCACCAACAACTATTAAATCATCCATCTCTATTGAGATAATGGAAGCGTCAGTTCGAAGTTCATTAAAACATAATTTGAAACTTTCGGTATGTATACTACCCTAGACCTACTTTGCTGTTTGCGATACTAAGAGATAACCATAACTGCTCTATCCTATCTCTGTAACTACAAAATCCGTAGGTTTAACTTTAAACAGAATATTGTTTTGCACATAGCAACATACGCCCCCACCTCTCGTTATTCTATCAATTCGGATTAATTCATAGCCCGGTAAGTTAATATCTTTTGTTGAAATACAAAATACAATTGAAACTAATGAAATAGTTTGTAATACAATTTGATCCCTTACCTTAAACCAAAAGGAAAAAATATTGGCGCAAATATCAAAACTTAATCGTTTTAAATTAAAATCTTAAAAAAAATTAATAGAATCGTCACCGAATTCTATTAATTGGCGTCCAATCAAACAAATCTAAATTGGTCTCTGTACATGCATTAACTATTGATGAATAATAAATTATATTAAAATAAATTTTTTCATTTATATCTATGAATCAAAAAATTTTGCCATACTACCACTAAAAGAATTTGTATTTTAGAAAGACCGATGTCTTTAAAAGTTTGTAAATTTAAGGTTTTGTTGTTTGTATATGTCTTTTAGTATATTATGTATTAAGTAGTCGAAACGAGTTCTTTTTTTTTACGAAAATCAGCGTCGACAAAATATAAGTACCTAGACGATGTATATTCTTTATACCGATAGACAAATTCTCATGGTAAAAAGAAAGCACTAAAGATCGATACTAAAATATTAAGTGACTAGTGAAAGTGGTAGGTAAACAAAATAAGTCATGTATTTTAGAAATGATTTTAGGTTAACAGTGACAGTTGTCGTGTATTTTAGGTTAACAGTGACAGGCGCGAGCTTTTTCATATGCTGAATTGAAGTAGCTTTTATTATTAATTCGGGCGCCACGTGGCAATTATACTCCGTCATTGCACCTCTCATTCTGTCCTAGCGGCTTCAAACGTTAGTTGTGTACAGATACTTATATTTAGTGTGAGATTACGACTAATAAACAACAGTCGACATCTTGATGTTTCAAATTTAAAAATTTGGGTTCATCGCAAACCAACAGTGTTAAATAGAATTGTAGTAAGTAGGTCGTTGGCCGTAAGCGTTTCAAAAGACACTACTAAGTGTACATAAAAGCAGAAAACTGCATTATAAATTAGTTATATAATTTTTACTAGATCTTAATAAATAAATACGTTTTAAAATAAGGTACGTGTGTTATTAATAATTAAATCCATATTACAACATGGCGCAGTTGTAAAAAACGGTTTGGTGAAAGAAATAACGTTAAAATATAAAAAGTAAAATTATTGATAAAAACATCAATGTGTCCGTTTAAAAGAAAGAAATGACGTTTGAGGGAAACTTACAGGAAAAGTTCTCAAAATTAATAAAAATTTTAATACACTCTTGGTGGCTATAGAAAAAGATGGAAAATCGAACCAAATAAAAATGTCTTTGTTGTTAAACATAATAGGCACCAAAGGTGCAGAAATATTTAAATTCACAAAGGAGGAAGATTTAGATAAGTACGACAAAATAGTAGAAGAATTGTGTACTAAAAAAACAAACATGTGAAATTTGTATTCAACAAGAAAAATCATATGAACAATTTGATTACTTTTTGTGTTAAAATTAATAATTAATTATAATTTAAAACAAGGAAGTATACTAAGGAGGTCGTTGGCCAAAACGTATCCAGAAACACTACTATAAATGTAACATAAAGCAGACAGCTGCATTATAAATTAATTATATAATTTTCACTAAATCTTCATAATGTTCTACATTCTAAAAATAAGGTATGTAAGTTATTAATAATTAAAACCGCATTATAACAAAAATTTAATTTTTGGTTTTTTGACAAGAGAAGTAAAAAATTGATCAAATAATTATAAGTTCGACTCCAAAAAATACAGCCAGATAAAAGCGTATGTTTCGAGAATTTTGTCAATAAAGGGGCTATCAGATGAACAAAGTAACCACCGTAGCTTTAAAGACTGGTTTATAACATAAAAAACGTGATGGCAGCTACTACAAAAAAACTGCAGTATAAGTAATATGGAACAGTACAGCCAAACAACTAGACAAAAAATACTATCAAGAACAAGCTCGAGATGCTAAAAGGAGAATAACTGAATAAAAAAATTAAAAAAAAAAAAAACCTTTACCATGAAGATACAAATATTGACCTTCAGAAGACATTTTTTTATATAACAAGTTACGAACTCCTTTGGCGCGGAAAAAAGGGCACTTCATGTCGTACTCACTTTTTATAAAAAAAGAAAAGAAGTAAATGTCTAACGCCTATTGATGCCAATTCAACTGATTGTCTAGTAGTGCAATTATTATTCGTGGTTTTAGGTTTTTGAAGAAATTATTATTGAGAAGACCACCTCATGTTACCATGCCCATAACACCGAATCGTTTATGGAATTTTATCACTTTTTCAGTAGGATGACATATAAATTGTTCTAAATTAAATCAAACGTCGAAATAGGTAAAGAAAACAGCTGAGTCAATTGGTCTTAATACAACATGCAAGAACATTTTTAATCATTTATTGCGGTCAGTGAAAACTTAGCTAACAAAAATAAGTGTAAAGTATCTGACCCATCATCTACTAAACCCAAAACTGAAACTGCTGATATCTTAATTTTTTTTTATCAAAATTGTGTATTTAACAGTACATTATGGTGTTGTGTGCCACATAGTTCACGTCTGGGCTTTTTTTAATGAAAGTGAAAAAAAAATCTTGTCAGTTCATTGGTTTAAGGCAACGTTTTGCAAGAAGTGTAAAAAGTTGCTTAATTTGGGCTAAGGCCGGAAAAGAAATACGCGTTGCATAAATTGCCATAAACTAGTGAACTTGATTTTTTTGATTTGACTACATTCAAAGGCCCAGACTGCGTACTATCGGACACACAACACCATCAATACATTTGATTGATTAAACAACTGATAATTCATTATTTAATTAAAATTTTCCCTTTGTTTTGAGATTTTTCTATTTAATTGTCAGATCAAAAATGCAGAAGGATAATTTTCAGAAATCATTACGGTCGTAATTTCTGCAAATCATTTTCCTGCTTTTTGAAAACCACTATGGCTACAAGAACTTCCGTGAAATGACTCTGTTATTGCTAGATAAGACAAAAATTACTACATTCTCATTGCCTCACGTTACGTAATGCAATCGGTTTCGTTTTAATTTCCAGAAATCACAATAAAAACAAATTTCTGGTAAAAAATGTTTTTAGTTTTTCGTGTTTGAGGTTAAAAATCTTGAAATATAAATTCCTCTATAAATGACGTACGTTTTCGAGTAAATCACTTGAGAAAACTGAAGAATCTATTGACAAAATAATAAAGAGCAACAAAAACTATGTGTAGTAGCAGTTTGCAGAAAAAGGGGTTATTTTTTTGATTAATCAACCACCATTAAACAAATTGCATCCGCAATGACTGATTAGGCATTTAATATAAAAAGATGTAATGGAACAAAGCAGTTGCAAGAAAAATATTTTAAAAGCTATGGCATAAAAATCGACATATTTACCGATATAAGATTTGAAAAGCAAAGGACACAAAACGTCGAGAAATGCAATTTGATTTAAAGAAGCGTAAATAATGTAATTTAACATTCACGGAAATTGAATACAAAACAATAATTTTTGGTCTGCAACAAAAAATTTTTTATGTGGTATCATTCGAATTATGCTAGCGTGGAGGTAAAGCAACCTATTGTCGTGTTCACTACTTTAAAGAAGAGACAGATAATTTTGGAAACTTTAGTTGACGTTTGGAATATAACCTTTCTCCAATTTGACATATGCAAACGTGTGTCACGTTAGGTAAGTGATCGACGAAACTAATTGGTACTTAATTTGATTAAGGTATTCTCCGTAACAATATATATGTGATGGTTTCTCCTAGTGGGTAGGAGCCCTCATGTGGAGATTCGTGTGAGGATGACTCTTAATAAAAATTTGGGTACGTACTAAAGTAACGTCTTAGTCAAAAATTACGGGTGAGTTATTTGGACAACAAATTAATAATTTTACCATTTTATTAATTGACATATCTTTTAATGTTACCAATTCTGTCACTTATATAATTTGTATAAAAAATTTTTTTGAAAATCAAATTCTGGATAAAGACGGGATCCTTCGTTGAAACGTAGGCTTTAATGACTTACTTCGGTTTTTATTAAGAGTCATCTCCACACAAAGGCACTACATCTAATACGTACTATTATTAGATTGTGTAAGAAAATGATGAGTCACCGACCAGTTTCTAATAAATCATACAGAGTTTTTCTAACGCCAAATCCGAATTGGAAGCGTGGATGTAGGTAAACCTGAGGCACCAACAATTGGTTTAAACACAAATACTGCAAAAATTTGACAAGAAAAACTGTAATTTCAAATCTTGAAAAAAATGGCATCGGCGACACGCAGTAGTCCGGTCGGAAATAATATTACGGTGGACTAAAATTGACAGTTAGACACATGCCTTTTTGAAAGCCGTAAAGTTTAGGTAAACTTACGGGGCTAAAATTTAATTAAATGGAAATCCAAATTGCATGGTTTAGTATAAGCTTATATGGGATTGATTTCGAGAGTCACAGAAGTGGAAAACTGTGTGGTTATTTTTGTGAAAGTAATGGGAAAAAACTAATCAATTAAAAGCTAATTTCATAAATTTTAATATTAGGCAACCCAATGAATATGTTGCAAGACTGAATTTAGAGAAATTGTAAAAAACACTGTGCCATAATATGAAGATGGCTACCGTCATTCGAGGGAAAGAAAAAACCGAGATTAACCGAACGCGTCTCTATTTCCGTAAAGCAATTTACCTAAATATTCAAGTTCTCATCTGAAAATGTTTGCATAATTTTGTATAACTTTATTAGTAGAAAATAAATCATTGTTTATTTTTTAACGCCTTTCTGATCTCATATTTTTGATACTACTAGGAGTTTATATTTTGTCAGAAAATATTGAATTTGACTTCCAATTAAGTAGACATGCAAACATATTCTTTAAAAACTATTTGCAATTAGACAAAGCTCACCATAAAAAAATCTTAAAAGGACTGAGATGAAATCCATTATCTACACCGATAGCAACTAGTGATAGCGCTGGACCCAGGACTACTGAGAATGTTTAGTCAAATACCGTATATAATAATTGTTCTTTTAATAATAATTGAAAATAAACATAAAAATTGAACCTTATTTGGATCAGTGGAATGAGTGACCTACGACATGGTTTTCAATGATTTCCGGAAATCACTAGTTTGTGTTGTATCTACGATGACTTCACATTTGTGATTAGTTGGTTTTTTATAAATTTTATATTTTTAGTTAACTAGAATTAATAAACATTTTTTTTAATAAACTTCGTTTTTAAAGAATTAAGTAAAGCAAGGAAAAAATTTAAAATCCTACCTTTTTCACAATCCATTTTGTTGTACCATAACACACCTGCATAACAAAAACATAAGCTGCGTTTTCGACGCGAACCGATAATAAACTGATTAAAATCGCATGATTTATATACAATGTTGTTATCAGACTACAAATACCGGTTACATTAACAAACTTTAATGATTATAATAACTAGATTCTATTTGTTGACTATAGCTACTTATAAAGACCAGTACCTACATTTTGATCACGTTTCAAAACTAATATTTAGATATTTTGTGCTCCCTACCCACATTTCACAAAATTTTACGCTTGTATCCATTTCTTCACACTTTTTAACATAATTTCTAGTTGCAAATATTTTTTATCGCCAACCGGCATTAAAGGGTACTTTATCGTCCCGATTTGTGGTAGTAAAGTAGCAATTGATTGTACTGTAAAATCGTTCATTTTATCTTTCCCCATAATTAAATGTTGTTTTTGCTGTCACTTGTTGCAAAGTGCTGTCAAAAAGTAAATTTTAAATTGCCAGTAGTATTAAATAAATTAAAACCAGGTTGTATTATTTTAACAACACAAATCAATACTTACGTGTAACTTTAGATTTGTACCTTCGTTTCTGCTTCAAACCCAGTCCGAACACACCACAGAAACTAGAATAGGTTTTCATAATGCATGTTATTATATAATTATGTCATTGTCCGTCAAGCTTCTCATTGGATTACGCAGTTATAAATTACAATCATGTTTCTGGAAATTACTTTGTTAGATACAGAGTATCCCAGAGGTACCAGGAACTCCGTTGCTATTTGAGGAAATTATCAAGAAATTCTAACAGTTTTACACTACTGTTTGTTCGTTGTTAAAACATCAGTTTACGCAGAATTTAATACCTTCTAATTTTGTTTAAAATGTTTTCCAAAATAACACGAAACAATTATTTACTATAGCTATAATTGAAAAAAAGTAACGTGAAGTAAAGTTTTCTTTTGGTATAAAAATTAAACTCGAACACATCCTCTCATTTTTGTGCCAAAAACTATTAGTGACGTTATCCTGAACCCTAGAAATAATTCAGTAATATCAGAAATACATCATCTTCCCCGGAATGTAGAATATCCCATAGATACAAGCAGTAATTGGAAAATATATTTTTTAAAGTTTTTATATACTATTTAGTTATACTATTCAGTTTCTTTGAATTAATTTTTTAATTTTAAATTGAATGTTAGGTGTGAAAATTGTTACGGTTGAAAATACTCGAGTTGCGACGAAAATCAAATTTACCGCGCATGCAGCAAATTTTCCTATTGGTAGATTGGTATTTTCGGTAATATTAATCGAAACGACGGGCCGAAATCTTGAGATTCTCTCTTTCTTTTGGGCGTTAAGCGGTGTTTCACGAAGCTAAAAATTGCACGATAAATGAGTACGGAAATATAAATCCGATTGATTTACGCTTACGGGTCTAGACCTCATATTCTACTTATATTTGTCTGTCTAGATAATTCCTGGAACGAGCAATTGGATATCCTTTGTTACACAAAACGTGCCTACTATCACGCTGTCGTCGACCTCAAAGCTACACGACCGATCATATTTCGTTGGGGGTCAAACACGCGGCGCGCCTGCTATTCCAAAGATAACAATCTGCTCCCAGAGCTGTGTCGTCTACTTCTTCTCAGAGATCCTACTGATCTTCGAGTAGGTGCCAACTGGCTGTCGTTAGCAAGGACCTTCCTTATCAGAACTACATGCATCAGTATACAGCTAAGTTATCGTTTTAAGGAACCAATTCATTTTGCATGCGTTCGAAACTTAAGTACACGCAACATCAAGCGGTTGTATCTTTAACGTTTAAGAGAATTGTTATTCGGGGTAGTCTCTATCCACCCACGTTTGTTGTTGTTGGCACTAACTCCCTCATAGTTGGGGGCGCTGTCATTATTGCGGGGTAAGCTAAAACAAAAAGCCTTTAGAATTGGCGGGAGCTACATTCCGTATTAAAACAAGTGTACTACTAGTTTTAAGTCGCGTGTACGTGACGTGTGTATCAGTTTCCTTAATCACCAATCTTAAATTGGTACGCTACTTTTATTTTGGGGTTAATAAACGAAAAACTTAACTGAATTGCGACATATGTGAACGCGAACTATAACTAATTGGTTATTGCTAATGCACGCAGTTTCATCGACAGATTTTATTTCTCCTAGATTCTCTAATATTTTAAATTGTTTTGCTATATTTATGTCTTTTGTCTTTCTTTGATTCGTGTTTGTTGTAGCGTGTTAGACTTTGAGTAAAACCTAGTGAATTTCTGTTGATCGGTTTTATTTCTCTCTGTTACCAGCATGTGGCGCCTCGTTACGCAGCAGTTATTTCTTTTAGTTCTCCTAAGGACCTTCCATCTCACCGATTTAGCCGGACACTGCTGTGTTAACGTTTATAAATACGGGATTTTCCACGCATTTGGTGCGCTACTTCGAGCCCGTGTTCTTTCCTTTCTAGGTTGCATCGCTAGAGCCGGAACTTTATTTTAGTTTTTAGTATTTGTGAACTGCAACCCTTACAAAATAACAGGAAACTAAAATATTATAATAATGTAACACGTATCACCATCTATCGGCAACTTTGGGAAATTCATATGCAAATATAGAATCATCTGGGCGTTATACATTCCGGGAGATGCTGTATTTCTGGTAATATTGTACCAGTAAACAATTTCGTCAATATATCAGCGGTGGCATCATCTGTTGGGAGATAACTAATTTTTGAAGCAAACTTCTTAGATTGTCTGTCGAATAAAATAAATTTTGATATTAATATGTTTTGTTCTTGCGTAGAACATTGAGTTAGAAACTAATTTTTTTGCAGAATAGGTTGTTGTTATGTATTACGATATCCGAAAGCTCCTCCATGCCGATTTCTTTAACAAAATTGAATAGGTGGTTTTGTTATTTCTGTTAAGCTCCAATATTGGCATCCATTAAAGATAAAGCAACCATATGTTGTTTTCTCGTAGATATCCAAGAATCCATTTTAAGCTTGCTAATGTGATTGATCGAAATTATAATTAAACTTACTCAATACGTTGGTCAAGTTAATAATGTCCGGACTAGTACTACCGGCAATAAACATCAGAACCCAAATGAGTTTTCAATATGGATATCGAGTGCTATTTTAATTCTGTTTGCATAAGTGGAGTCTCACATAGCAAAACTATTTAGTATTTCTGGTATGTAAACCGTTTGACAAAACGTAATTTTCTATTTGTTGCTGAATCGTGGTGCCCAAAAGCAATTTATGTTTTCGAGTATTTTTAGTTAAAAATTTGAAGATAATCTTTTGATGAGATTTCTCCTGGATTTAAAGTTTTAGAAAAGGAATATCTAATTTTACTAGGAACTTCCCTCCTAATGGCTGCTATTGTTAAGGTTCTAGATGAGAAAACAGCTGAATTCCAACTTCTTTTGAGTACGTTACAAAACATCAAGTTTTACGTTGGCTACTTTTTTTCATGAACTGTATAGCTATACTTAAATTGACCTACTTGTTAAGGACGTCTCCAACATGACAATTCGGATCAATATTAGATAAAATTGATATGCAGATTAGTAGCACAATAAACGAAATTGTAGCCTTAACCAGTGGAATTTGGCGACATTTCCAATATGAATGTATCCTCCTATTCGGGACAAAATTATGATTAGCTGTTTTAAAAATACGATGTCTTGTTGGAATCAATTGAACTCCATTATTGGATTCTAGTCTGATGAATTAGGACAATATAGTTTTGATTGGCTGCATTACTCAATTTTTTTTCAATTCAAACTCTTCTTTGAATGATATTGTTATGAAGTTACTTGGAAGCGCTATGATTACTTCAGTTTTGAAGCCATCTGGAGTTAATCGTAATGACAAAAAGAAACCTGACAGGAAGTCACTGATACCATGTTCAAATGAAAAGCATTTGATTTTAGATGCAACATGTCCTGATATTTTGACCAAGTCATACATTAAACCTGCTTGCAAAAAACCAGGTCAACTTGTAGAGGATACTGCAAGTCAGAAGCAAAATACATACTGTCATTTTCTGGATGATTATATTTTCGTCGTTTTTTCAGTTAAAACTCATGCACCTTAGTGTAAGGAAGCCATTTTTTCTTTAAGATCAAAATGAATATCTACTCTGAAGAAAATATATTAAGATTGCAATTCAGAAGAGAAATGCAGTTTGTATAATAGAGACACTTCCTTTATGATTAAAAATCGAGGAAATCTTTTTAGTTTAATAAGTGTTGTAATAATTGTAAAAAAAAATGATGGTAATGTTGAATGAATAAATTATTAATTTAGTCTTTTAATTTCCTCAGTTTGTTACAACCTTCACTGTAAAAGTATGAATCTGACTGGGTTTGAGTTTGAATAAGCATGCCACTGACGTCTGGCTTGGCGAAGACCTTAAATAGTTTTCTGGAGTTTTCATGTGCACCACCTGTAAATACTTTATTTTGTATAGAGTCTGATTTACGACAAACTCCCTAAATTTGATGAATTTCTAAACTGTTTCACCCGTACTGCAAAGAAAGTAGTCGTGGCACCATCTGCTGTAATCATCTTTGAAGGTATATAACATATCTTCTTCCACCTTGTGATGTGATCATTGTTCCGCCGGTATCGGTATGTATGATTATGTCCAAATTTGTCAAAAAAATTTGCGTTTGACAAAAGCTTAACTTGTTACCTTATCAGATGTGCTAAAGCTCTAGTTAGTGGCGTTGATAGTGTCGCTAGCATTAAACCTGTAACGTTTTCAATTTTTTATCATTGCAATTTGTCGCGATAATTTAAATGTCTGAAAGTCCGTTTGAATTGTTGGTGTCGCAATTTACAAAAAAAGGAAAATAAGCTTTGTTTGGATTTTCATTTGATATACAGAAACGTTCTGATTCTTCTGACTCAATAGATCGGCAGCCCAGTAGTAGTCAACAAGAAGAGATTCAAGCAAGTGCGAACAAACGACGAAGAAGCGCTTTATTCACGATATACTGCATAGAGCAACAACCAACATCCATATCGGTAGCGACATAGCGACCAACATTCCGCTCAATAGCGAGGTTAAACAGGAGCCCTTGTCTCTAATATTATTTGAATTGTTATAGACAAACTAATCTGTGCAATGCAGAAAATAGACCGTATGTATTTACATGAATGGTGCCGCAAGAGTGGTAATTTTGAGATATGCTGATGATCTGGTGCTAACACAATCCTAAATATGACCGACAAGTTTCTTCGAGAAAGGGGACTCAATTTGAATTCCAAAAAGAGTTAAACTGTGTCCACAGGAGTGTTGCCGGAAAAAAAACTTTGTGGTTCTACTCGAAGACACTTTCTTAAGTTTTCTCAATTATTTGGAAACAACGTGTAGGAAAATTTGGGACAAACCCCGCACACACTCAAAAAGCTTAAACAACCAACGTCTAGTGCGAATAGAAAACGCACCATTGAGGTTATTTCAAAATCTGACAATCTTGTGGGACCATGTATTGCGGAAAGACATTAACCTTTTTCAGAATCAATGCCGGTATACTAAAAGCTGTCGAAAGGATTATGCAAATCTCTGTAAGGTTCGTCCTTCACGTGCGGAGTCCAGGAGTTTGTTGGGCTATCGATGGACGTCTTGATTCTGCTGCGTATTTAGATATTTTGAAAACTATTATGAAACCTTCAGTCGAAGTGTTTTATCCAGACGAAAATTATATTTTCCAACAAGTAAGTATTTTTATTTCACTATACTTTCTCCAAAAATAGTTCGGATCTGTTGAATTAACATTTTCATAATGTATTTTTGTTGTTAAAGGACAACGCCCCTATTCATACTTCGCGGGTTGTGCGCAATTGGATACGAGAAAATAACTTGGAGCTGTTACCCTGGCCAGCAAAAAGCCCAGATTTTAACATTATCGAAAATGTTTGGGCTCGAATACTTGCTGTTATCCGAAGACAACAAGGGCCAAATTTTATACCAGTAAACCGTAATGCACTAATTGCAGCCATTGATACCGCATGGGAAACGATTAATATTAATTATATTGATACCTTGATAGCGTCAATGAGCAGACGCCTCCAAGAATGTATCAATAATAATGGAGGTCACACCCATTATTGATTTCTTATATTTATTTATATAGTAATACCTTTATTTAAAAAAAAAGTTTTCATTTAATTTTAAACTATAACTTGGTATCTTAATTATAATTATGTAATAAATTCTTGTCAAAAACTAAATATATACGTTGACAATAAGAATTGCCTTAGTTTTTATTTTCACTTTTTATATTAACTACAGAAAAAATGAAACGTCATAAAATATACATTTTGTAAGGACTAAATATTATGAATAGAGAGTTTAATGATTTTTTTTAATAACTTACAATAATTAGTAGGTTAGATTTATTTAAAAATAAGTAATAATCAGTCAACCCAAATAACCATGTTTAGTTTTTGATTTAATTTAAAAGTTATTGCTTGTAGACGTTTTTAAATCAAAATTATTTCTAATTTTATTTTGTAAACATTTCCTAAACAAAATTTTGATTCGATAATTAATCGAGCTATGGTGTTTAATTAGCGATACCTTCAAATATATTCTTTAAAGAAAAAATTAAGTAAGCAACGTAAATTACCTATTTTCTAAAACGTGCTTAGTGTAATGATTCATTCTACAGTCCTTCTATAAGATAACCCCTGCTGAGACTACCTGCTGTTAGAATTGTAAATGATACCCTTAAGCCCGCTTCACAATGTGCAAACTTTTGTTTACAGAAATTGTGGTGTCCAAGTTTTAATTTCTACAAGCAATAACGATAATAAGAATTGGGTAATTTATAGTGAATAACCCGGTACATTTTCGACATTAATGTATTTTTAATGTTATCTACATAGAAATTTAGAACTAAACAAAACTGCAAAAACAAATTCAAAGAAATTTGATAATAAAAAAAAATTTTTTAAATGTAAATGTTTTTATACTCATTTTACGATACAAAACTTTTAAGCTAGTGTTTGTATATGCATATAACTTTAAAATTATTCTTTAATATAATATTTACCATGATTGAATAAATGGATTTAAAAAAAATGAATTCAAAATTCTTGATTTATAAAATGTGTACATTGTTGTAAGTATAAAACAATTTTTGCAGTACATTTGCGTATTTGTTATTATAAAGTTATTACCAGTGTAATAAATAAATCTATTAATTTATTTCAACGAATATATAATAAAAAAAAGCAATAATGTGGTGAGCATTGGCTGAAGCTGTGTTCCGAATCACGTTGCGCTACCCGCCGAGAGCTATTGTTGCTATTTTTAGGCAAAAACTGCTAATTCTAAGCTTCTCAAATTGTTGTAGCTTGATTATTAATATATTGAAGACAATGCACAATTTTTTCACATCAAAATATTCTTTAGTTACCTAATAAACCATAACAATATAAATTGTTTATGTCTTGGTTTTACAAATCGATTCCCACGTCATTTCACTTGCTCCATAATATTGCCTAATATTTTCAATTATTTATAACAAAAACACATTTTTTTCAACAAAATTACATATTATAATTGGGAATTACTAAATTCTGAAATTCACCGAAAGGATATTTCTGTAAAGTAATTTTGTATATAGCTGTAAGTTATGAGGGGCCATTTGTGCCATAATTAGATAATACAAGAGCAATAAAAATTAAAAATATCTGAAACAATTTCTAATATTAGTTACCAATATTTAAACTATTTAGTTAATTTTTAAATTTTATGTTAGTGTTTTATTTTTATTTGCACATTATTATTATAATTGTAGATTCTTATTGAATATTTTTTAATTTTTATTGTTTTGGTATTATTTAATTATGGCACAAATTGCGCCTCATAATAAGGCTTCAAAAAATTCATTTTAAAAAAATATTATAACAAAACTAATAAATTATTTTGAAAATGGACACGTCTCAATATGTATAGTTTTTGGTCACCTTTAATTGTACGTATTATTATTGAAGTTCACCAATAGATATAGAACTGAGAGACATTAGATAAATTCGATAAAAAACAAAATAATTTGTAATTTACACTGTAATTAATAATATATTAAAAAATTTAAAATTTTAAAATATACTACTTTGTAGAAAATTTATCGCTGAACAAAAAAGTCTTATAACAGAAAAAAATATAAGGAAAATAAACAATAAAATTTGCGGTAAATTTTCAATAACTTGTTAATAACTTTTTTGAAGCAGCTCTTACTTTTGGGGAAAACTATTTTTCCCATTCTTTTGTTATTATTCTAAAGCGTTATGCACATTTTTTTGTGGTAGGCGAACAGAGTCTGAAAATGTGTCATAGTGACTGTACTATTAGTAATATCAATAATTTTACATTTTTGTTATATTTTATAAAAAAACACTACATTTAATTTATAATTACGTTTTCTAATATGTAATATAAAATAAGTTGTATTTTGGTTTAGTAATAATAAGTTCATTTGCCGCATTCAATTACTCTAGAATGTTAGTGAACTGTAACGTTTGAATTAGATACATGCAGCACGATACAGATGTAATTACATGATCAAAACAACTACGTAACAAAGAAAACATATGTATGTACATTCAAAACAAACTAAAAGGAAAACCTACAGTAAACAAAATTGTGTTATTCATATTCCATGTTTTAGCATAAATTAAACTGTATACAATTTCAAACAGATTAGTTACGCTCGTCGAAATAATTAAAGCCCACCAAAATTAAGCTTTTTATAAAATTGTAACTTACAATAAAATAATTGGGTATTGCATGCGCTTTTTTTTAATTCCACAAAGATTTAATATAAAGTTAAGTTTTATATTATGATACAACACCATGTTAATAAACATAATGTCAGACGATATTCAAAGAAACTTTTGTAAAATAGAATAAGCAATATTAGATTAAAAAGAAAGTATGCAGGAAAAATTTAATTATTATTAAAATTTATTAAAATTTTCGATAACTACAGGGTTCAACGAATTATTTTGTACCACTAAAACGACAAATAATGTAAGTGATCTTAAGGCATGACATATATCGGATTATTTTAAAAATATTTTCCATTGTACAGGGTGGGATTCAGACCGCACTATATCAAAATTGGGTTATTTTAAATGGACCCTTGTATTTTTCTTTTTGAATTGTAGGATAAAAAATAATGCATGTTCTTTAACATGTCCCTATACCAACTTACATCGGTTTCTGAGATAAATCGATTTTACTTGATTTACAGACCCTCCAAAAAAATGTAATAACTTCAAGATAAATAAGAACAAGCAACTTTGGTTTACACCACTTTACTAAGAGCCTTCAACATCTCTTTTGCAATATTTACTATTATGTTATGATGTACAGAGTGTTTTAAATACTACCGCATAACGCTAACGACTTAAAAGTTAAATAACTTAAACAGAACACTCTGTATTTCTGTAGGCTGTTGGAATCAGGAACAAGTTACTTCTCAAATGGTATTAGAGTTACCAACCCCTAACTCTGATAGTTTTCGAGATATTTTAAAATTGACTAGTTTAATAATTTGCAATTTACTGGAATTTAAGTTACCTGTGAGATATCAGTAAAATAAACATTATCTTGCAAAAATTGTAATGTATAGGCCAATCTAGCTTTAAATATTAACCTTAACAAAAATTTTTTCAGAACAAAATAACAGAAATGTGTTCACGACTTAGGCCAGGCTTTAAAGTCAGTCGAATCACGCCCACCTGTCACAAACAACAGCAACCGTTATTAGTTTCAGCAAAAATCAAGGACACTGTAAACATTGGTAACTTTGTTAAAAAAATTCTAAAAATAATGTTTTTGAAATTATTGTGCTACTATGAGAGCGATTTGTATCACATTCTTAGTTAACAGGTTATAGTTTGTCAATGTTTACAGTATGATTGATTTTGGATATACCAAATAACGGTTGCTGTTGTTAAACATCAGTAAATTGTGACCGGTGTGCGTAATTCGACTGACTCTTAGAGCCCGGGATACTATTCATAAACACATTTCTATTTACTTTTTCTGAAAAAAATAAATATTTTTAAGGTAAATATTTAGAACTGAAAGTTGCAAAATAATGTCCATATTGTGAATATTTCACAGGTAACTTAGACTTCAGTACATCGTAAATTGTTAAACTATCAAATATTAAAATATATCGAAAACTATCATGGTTAGGGGTTGGTAACCCTAATACCGACTAAAAGGTAATTAGTTCCAGTTTTCAACAGGCTACAGAAATTTAGGGTGTTTTAATTAAGTTAAGCAAGTTATTTAAGTTAAGGAAGTTATTTAACTATAAAGTCGTTAGTGTTTTGCGGTAACATTAAAAAACCCTGTACATCCTAACATAATAATAAATATTGCAAAAAAGATGTTGAAGATTCTTAGTAAAGTGATGTAAACCAAAGTTGCTTGTTCTTATTTATCTTGAAGTTATTGCATTTTTGGAGGGTCTACAAATCAGGTAAAATCGATTTATCTCAGAAACGGAAGTAAGTAGGTATAAGGACATGTTAAAGAAAATACATTATTTTTTATCGTACAATTCAAAAATAAAAAAAAATACAAGGTAATCCATTTAAAAAAACCCAACTTTGAGGTACGTGTTTCTAGAGCACCCTGTACAGATAAAAATATTTTTAAAATGTGGTTTCAAATAATCTTGACATATGTATGCATTAAAATTGTTAACATTATTTGTCGTTTTAATGCTATAGAATAATTCGTTGGTAGAGCCCCACCCTGTATATATTGGTGTGGTTTATTTTATCATGTTTTAAATAGTAGAATATACACCAAGAGGGTAAAGCACTGACTCTCGAAGCAAGGTGATCTATATATGTCAGCACCATTGCTAACTGTGTTATTATTGGATCTACAAAGTCGGTTAAATTAGCAAACTAACAGTATTGTTAGAGTTGATTATGATAGTTGAATCAGAAAAAAACAATTGAATATAGCGTTTCCAAGATATTTACAAAAATAAATTTTTTTAAATGGAACACCCTATATATTTTTTACATTTCGATGAAAAATTAATTGCAGCACAAAGTTGTTCCTACAACCTTTATTAATAAAATTCAAAATAATCAGACTATTTATAAATAATCGTTGTAACCGCCTTAATAATAATAATAATAATAATAGGTTTATTTCTGTTATCATGTAACATAAGAGTACATTTACAGGCGTCATAAATAGAAACAACTACAATCTTAAATTAAAGTTAAATCATAATTAACAAATTCCGTAATTGAGTAGAACGCCTTTCGTAAAAGGAATGATTTTAATCTTTTTTTTAAAATGTCGTAAGGTAAGTTCCGTACGTCTCTTGTTAAATTATTATAGAGTTTTAATGATTGATACACAAAGTTTTGTGTGTTTTACTTAATCTGTAATAATCAATTCTGTACCGTCACAGTTACGTGTATAATAATTATGCACGTCAGAATTTAAGGTCAGTGTATCGGACATACTTTTAGCATATAATATGCAGTTAAGTATGAATATACACGGTAAAGTTAATAATTTAAGATTAATAAACACATTTTTGCAATCATCACGATATCCAATACTGCCTAAAATTCTGACTGCTCGGCGTTGTAAGGCAACAATGCCATTAGCGTTAGTGGAGTTACCCCAAATTATATTGCAATAGTATAAATGAGTTTGTATAGAGGCTAAGTAAACTAGTTTTAATACATTATATGACACACAATCAGATAATCGACGGAGTAGGAAGATATTGTTACTAAGCGTTTTGGATAATTTACGAAGTTGTTCATTAAAATAGAAGTTTGGGGTCAATTAGTATTCCTAAAAAATTTTACAAAATCTGGATTAACAAAATCATGTTGGTTATTTGTAATCATCATTTTTACCGTTTTGCAGTGTTTAGGTTTAATTCATTGGATTTACACCATTCATTAGCTAAATTTACTACCTCATTAGCATCAGAGAGTAAACAATTAGTACTAATATTACTTAAAAATAGAGTGGTATCGTCAGCGTACTGTAAACAAATTACTTCCTTTTAAAGCAAGATGAAAAGTCGTTGACAAATAATAGAAATAGAAGAGGTCCTAGGATTGACCCTTGTGGAACGCCTCTTTTAACTGGAAGAAAGTCGGACATTATTCCGTTGACCCTGACTGCCTGTGTTCTATTGCTTAAGTAGGAATTAATCAGAGTAACACTAGTAGCACTGAAATTGTAAATTTCTTTGAGTTTTTAATTAGTATATCATGAGATACGCTATCAAAAGCGCGAGTTAGATCCAAAAAATTGACATTGAATATTCACCCTTTTCGAGGCAATTTAGAGCTTGAATTACAAAGCTGATTAACCCATCCGAGGTACTTTTATTTTTCTAAATCCAAACTGATTTTTAGACAGAATATTATTACTTTCAACATACGCTTGAATTTGTTTAAACACAACTAATTCAAGATTTTAGAAAAAATTGGAAGTACTGAAATAGGACGATAGCTTTCAGGTCTACTAGTGTCACCTTTTTATATACTGGAGTGACTACTGCTGTTTTAAGTACATTTGGGAAAATTCCAGATTCAGGCTTTGATTTACAAGCTTCGTTAACAGTTGAACAAATACACTAATATTTCCTTTAACATTTTTGTGCTGATTTCATATAATGTCTTTGGTTGAACTATTTTTTAAAGATTTAATTGTTTGTCGCATTTCGCTTCAGATACCGGATAAAAGCAGAACTCTTTGTTCAAATTATAGGAGTTAGAGGCTCTACACAATTCTATTGGATCAGTCACATTTACATTAAAAGTTAGAACAACTCTCAGAATTAACAAAATAGCGGTTTAGAACATTGGCATCAATTAAATTTTCTGTGGGGTTACAGACTTTTTGTTCGATATGAGTTAACAATTTTCCAAGCCGTTTTAGTAGGATTGTTAGAATCTGTAATCATGTTATCATATAGTTAAAACATTTAGCCTTTTTTAATTCATATCTATACTTAACGCGAAGTTTATTTCGTTCGAGTGATGATAATTTCTCCTAATAATGTTCACAGTTGTAGAAAATCCTTCTTAGTGGAGAACAGGGTAAATAAAACTACTTCAAGTGATTATCTTGCGACGTTTCGGAAACGTTATATTTAAATAATTAAACGAAGTGTTTCCTTCCTCAGGCGCTAAATGAAGACACAAAATACAGGTATAAGTTACAAAGATAACAACAGAGCCTATGTAATAAATTTAACAAATTGATCATTTTTAGGATCAATTCCAAGAACAACAATATAAAGATGACATAAAGTTGATAAAATACTTACTTCGATATCAAAAATTGAAGCCGTTTGTCATTAAAATTAAAATTAATAATATGATTATTTGTCATACTATAAAAACTATAATAAATATGTATAAAAAGACAAAATTGACGAATAATTAACACTACCAAACTAACAAACATTAAATTAAATTGAACATTAAAACGGTACATTGATATTAACGGCACTATTGTAAATGTGAGATATGTATTTTAAATATGATATAAAATGACCAAAAGAATAAAACAAACAATTGTACGTGTATGTAAATGATAAGGTAAAATTACGACCTAGTAATAAATTCGTAGAAAAATTCAAATTGCAAATATACCTTTTATAGATATGCAACCCAAATTAACGCTTAAATAACATTATGGGGGATGGATAAGCAACAATTATTAAACTAAAACTTAATCTTACTAATTATGTTGTTGTAACAAGTATTTAGATTATTCGTGTCTGTTTTGGAAGTTAATATTATTTTTATGGACATTAATGTAAATCATTTCAGAGATAAATTCTTTTATAATAATTGGATTCAACATCTACAATTATAGGTTCTTCAAAATTAAATATATGTCCTGTCTGGTTATGGTGTAATGAAAGTGCAGTACTATCCATCTTTTTTGAGCAATCATATTTGTGATTTCTGATTCTATTTTTTAATTTTGTTTTGTTTGGCCTAAATAGCAACTATTGCATCCCTTGCAATTTATCCTATACACAAGACAAGATTTCTCAATGGAGGGCGTTTTGTCTTTCAATTTGGTATAGCATGTGTTGTATATTGTATTATTGTTGTACAGAATGATTTTAATTTTTTTCTTTTTAGAATACTGATTAATTTATGACTTAGATTAGGAATATTAATTAGTTTTTGTAGTGGGAATTTGTATTAGTAGTAACGGTGGTGGTATTATTAGTATTAGTAGTTGTAGTATTAGTAATGGAGGAGGTATTATAATAAATAAGTTTTTAGTCAATTTTTAGGATAGTTATTTTTAATTAGAGTAGTCATTAATATTGTTAAATTTTTTTCCGTAATTCTTCACTACATAGTGTGATTAATTTGTTTTTAATAGAATTAATAATGTTGAGCTTTTGATGGAAAGGATGTTTAGAAAAGTAATTAATGATTCTATTTGAAGCAATAGGTTTCGTGTAATGATCTTTATTAGTAATGTATTTGTGTTAGTATTTCTTATAAGTTCTAAATCTAAAAATGGTAATTTTTATCAACTTCTAGCTCTACTGTGAATTTTATGTATTGATCATAGTTGTTCAAAATTCTTAATGTTTCATTGACACTATCATGGAGGTATACATGCTATAATGTCATCTACATACACGTATAATAAAAATGGGGGTATAATGTAACATTTAGTGGACTCCGTCAAAATATCATGCATTATTAAATTCGCCATTATAGGCGAGACTGGCGATCCCATAGCTGTACCAAAAATTTGTAAATAGAAATTATTGTTGTATTGGAAAAACTAGAATCAAAAATAAAGTTGATAATAAATAGAAATTCATGAATATTTAGTGTAGTGTAATCTTTTAGTTTTTCCCAATATTTTTAATTACATTAATCGTTACATTTTTAGTTATGTTGGTGAACAGAGAGGTAACATCAAACGAAATGAGTATATAATTATGAGGTATCTGTTTTGATTAGCTTTTTTAATATGTTCTACTAACTCATAAGAATTTTTATGTTATAATCAAAAATAGGGGAAAGATTTGACATAATATTAGACATGAACTTAGATAAGTTGTAAGTCGGACTACCAATAACATGACACTATGGGTCTCATAGGGTTATTATTTTTATGGATTTTAATTAGACCATAAAATTTAGATGGAATACTGGTATAAGTCATTAATTTTTGTACATATTAACATCTATGTGACCTTTAGTGTATAACGATTTTATGATGGAATTATTTTTATTTTGAAAAGAAATAGTTGGATTGAAAGTCAGTTTTTTGTATATTTCTTCATTATCTAATAATTTTGTAATTTTCGATTGATATTCCTGTCTGTTTAACAAAACAGTAGCATTCCCTTTGTCGGATCTACAGATGATAATGTCATTATTTTCTTTTTTAAATTTTACAGTATTATAAATAAGTTTTTTAATAAAAAATCTTGTTTATTATAATGAACAGATGTATTATTTAAATGATTGGTAATACAGTTAACTGCTTTACCTCTCAACCGTTCTTTATCAACTTCATCGTGTAATGACAGTATATCTTCCACATCCTTAACAACATTCACGATAGGAATTTTTTGTGATCATAATTATACATGAATTTTGGGTTTAATGCGAGACATTGTTTTACATAATTAGGTATAGGAGTTTTTGTTAAATTGTAACACATTTTCTGTATTGATAATTTGATTGCAGTGTTGGAAGTCGTATAATTTTTGGAATTTGTTCTTTAGTTTCGGTTTTTTATTAAGAAAATGTTTTTTATTTTTGTATTTAATATTGTTTTTAGCTTTTTAAAATCTCGTGGATCGAGTAAGTTACTTAAATTAATATGGATATTGTGTGATTATTTTTGTAGGTTAGAAATTTTGAAGTAAGTAATATCAATTTCTAATTTTAACAAATTAAACTGGAAAGTCTCAATTGTTCTCATCAATTTATCATTAATTAAGGCGTGTTTTTGAACAACTATGATCAATACATAAAATTCACAGTAGAGCTAGAAGTTGATAAAAAATTACCATTTTTAGATTTAGAACTTATAAAAAATACTAACACAAATACATTACTAATAGATCATTACACGAAACCTATTGCTTCAAATAGAATCATTAATTACTTTTCTAAACATCCTTTCCATCAAAAGCTCAACATTATTAATTCTATTAAAAACAAATTAATCACACTATGTAGTGAAGAATTACGGAAAAAAATTTAACAATATTAATGACTACTCTAATTAAAAATAACTATCCTAAAAATTGACTAAAAAACTTATTTATTATAATACCTCCTCCATTACTAATACTACAACTACTAATACTTAATAATACCACCACCGTTACTACTAATACAAATTCCCACTACAAAAAACTAATTAATATTCTAATCTAAGTCATAAATTAATCAGTATTCTAAAAAAGAAAAATTAAAATCATTCTGTACAACAATAATACAATATACAACACATGCTATAAACCAAATTAGAAAGACAAAACGCCCTCCATTGAGAAATCTTGTCTTGTGTATAGGATAAATGCAAGGGATGCAATAGTTGCTATTTAGGCCAAACAAAACAAAGATTAAAAATAGAATCAGAAATCACAAATATGATTGCTCAAAAAGATGGATATACTGCACTTTCATTACACCATAACCAGACAGGACATATATTTAATTTTGAAGAACCTATAATTGTAGATGTTGAATCCAATTATTATAAAAAGAATTATCTCTGAAATGATTTACATTAATGTCCATAAAAATAATATTAACTTCAAAACAGACACGAATAATCTAAATACTTGTTACAACAAACATAATTAGTAAGATTAAGTTTTAGTTTAATAATTGTTGCTATCCATCCCCCATAATGTTATTTAAGCGTAATTTGGGTTGCATATCTATAAGGTATATTTGCAATTTGTATTTTTCGCGAATTTATTACTAGGTCGTAATTTTACCTTATCATTTACATACACGTACAATTGTTTGTTTATTCTTTTTTGTCATTTTATATCATATTTAAAATACATATCTCACATTTACAATAGTGCCGTTAATATCAATGTACCGTTTTAATGTTAATTTAATTTAATGTTTGTTAGTTTGGTAGTGTTAATTATTCGTCAATTTTGTCTTTTTTATACATATTTATTATAGTTTTATAGTATGACAAATAATCATATTATTAATTTTAATTTTAATGACAAACGGCTTCAATTTTTGATATCGAAGTAAGTATTTTATCAACTTTATGTCATCTTATATTGTTGTTCTTGGAATTGATCCTAAAAATGATCAATTTGTTAAATTTATTACATAGGCTCTGTTGTTATCTTTGTAACTTATACCTGTTTTTATTTTTTGTCTTCATTAGCGCCTGAGGAAGGAAACACTTCGTTTAATTATTTAAATATAACGTTTCCGAAACGTCGCAAGATAATCACTTGAAGTAGTTTTATTTACCCTGTTCTCCACTAAGAAGGATTTTCTACAACTGTGTGTTTATTTCGTTCACACCTTAAACTATCACATTTAATCACTCTTTATAGAGATTAATTAACAAACTTAGAATCAAGTAGTCATTAATCAAGAAATAATCACTATTGATTGTCGTTCTAAGTGTCAAAAAAAAAACAATTGTGTTGGTTGCTCACTATTAATATCGGTTTCATCCTTTACATGCCGTTTACACATGCAAAGAAATACGATATGCTGGAGACATACCTAATTTACCAAAAAAATTGTTAAATAGCACTTCAGCGTTACAGTAAATTATATCCAGCCAGTGAAATATCAAGCCGCTGTTATATTTGATAGCTATACCGGAGATCTAGAAGTAATGAAGAGGTTTTTGCGAAACAAAGAACAAAATAACCCTTTATTGTATCAGAAGAGGTTGGCATCCAAACAACTCCATAAGAAATTTGTCTAAAGAAACTGGTATTGTTTATATCCATCCATCCATTCCAGTGTCAACCTGTCCAAACGCTAGTAGAAAGTGATAACGCCAGAAGAGAGATATTCTGTAGGTCGTTAATTAAGAAATCTACTCAAAACCAAAACTTTGGAAGAAAAATTATCTGGACTAATGATGTAAATGTTTCTACCTACGAAATGTAAACAAAAAAATTACCACTATTGGAGTAGATAAAAACCATAAACACAATCCATAACGACGTTCCAATGTTAAAATGTGGTGGGGTTTACTAGGATCCAAAACTATTGGCCCATACTTTTATCAAGGAACGTTAACAGGATAACGTTACATAAAACTTTTGATTGCAGTTTTTGGAATACGTTTTGGACGATTTCAACTTAAAAATGCGGCAAAAAAATTATTTTTAACAAGACGGGAGACTACTTCATAATTTTAATGGAGTTTTGCGACAATATTTTGGAAATTGATGGGTTACTACCAATTATCCTGTTCAGTTTCTTTCACAATCGCCGGACATAACACCGCATTATTACTTATGGGGGCAATTAAAAGTTGAAGTGTATAAAATAAAATACAACAACAACAGCTTGCATTACAAAAATGTGTGATAAAACTATTGAAGAAGCTGCTACAGAAATAGTAGTGGATTTATTCCCAAAAAAAATCCCGGAAAATTTACCAAAAATGCTTCACAGAATTTTGTGATTGGCGCCTGATGAAATGTATAGCGAAAATGTGATATTAGTACATTCTGCCAAACAAGTTTTACTAGTGTGAAAGTGAATCTTGCTGTCAAAGATAATGTTGACATCAGCAAGTACTTACGATTGGTAGCATTAAGGAAAGCTAAACATTTTAGATATCAGCCAAAAAAATCAAAAATCCTTACTAAAGAGCAAGTTAATCAATTCTTAACAAAAGATCAAGAAAAAAAAAATAATAAATTTAATCAGTTAATATCTTTGTTTAGTATTAGTAGTGGTTCTAATGTTAATGTAAATATAATTGTTTTTCCTAAGGAGTAAAAGACTTACTTTACTTCCTCTTTTCAGGTAGTAAAATCACTCATTATATAAGAGTCGTGCAAAAATATTTTTAATTAATTATTTAGAAAAGAGAAAGATAGTGATTATTAAATTAGAAACAATTTTTATTGTGTTTTTCATTAAAATATCTCTGAAAAAGTTCAGTTGATTAATGGCGTGCCACAAGGCTTAGGGGCGACTACTCTTTCTAATGTATGTCGATGACGTACTTGTTAACTTAATCAAACCATGGTTGTATTTTACATGCGTATGATGTGACATTGATTTCTACGGGGTGTAATATAGTCATTGTATTAGCTCTAAAGCTAATATAGTTCAAGAAACCGCACCCATAGGTACATATAAAAAACTTTGTTATTATTGATTTAAAAAAAAAACAGTTATTCTTCATAAAAAGTTGTGCATGTTCTAAAACCCAAAATTCAACTCTCAGATATGCAATTATATCACTTGTATAAAATAATAATAATAATAATAATTTATATCATTTTTGTCCAAGAGTGAAGTACCTTCATTTTTGACCATATCGAAAATTTTTAATAAAAAAGATGTTGGGAATGAAAATAAACTTTAAATATTTAATATTGTTTCCTTCAATAATTATAGCCAACATAAGCGTTAGCAAAATAAAATCTCGAATCGCCTGCTGTAAATTAGCAAGAGGTTGTACAATAGCAAACAAACACTGAGAATCACTCGACAGCTGTTTTGTCTTTTTGGGACTCTTCAGGAGTGAGAAAACTCGAGTGTAAGTTCACAATTGTACAAATGCGTGCTGTCAACAATATTCCCTACTGGAGGGTACATCATATGCAGGCGATTCGAGATTTTTATTCTTCCTAACGCTTATGTTGGTTATAATTATCGAAGGATCGACTTATGTAACTGCTTTTACATACCTGTCAACAAAGTTGCTTAATGCAAACCATTGCGTACGTGATCGCTAACACGTGACACTAGATGTCGTAAAACTTATAGTTCATTAGAATCATTATTGTTCCCATTGTTTATATTATTAATATAGTTTGTAATAATATTTACTATTCTACATCTAAGAGTGTCTTTACTATTTTCTGTGTGGCAAGAAATAATATTTTCACAATATTTAATTACATTAACAAGTGGAATATTATTTTTATTGAAATTAACATTAGATTTGGGTGTAAGGGTTAAACATTCTGTAACATCCTGTGGTCATCCTCACACGAATCTCCACACGAAGGTTCTTATCCACTAGGAGAAACCATCACATAGTTTACGGGAATACCTTAATCAAATTAATCTAAATTATACTAAAGTTAACTGCGGTAAAATGTTATTTTTTGAAAAAATGTCAGTTAGCAGGTATTGTCAGATTGACATGCTAATTTTGATAAAATAACTGTGGAAAGATGGGACATTCTGTATATCAAGTTAACTATTTGATGTTTTGAGAAAATAACTTTAAATTTTACATTTACGAGGATATATTGAAAAATTCTTAGCCTACTATAGAACCAAACAAAATTTCAATGTCAAAATATTTTATTACTCAACATATTCTCCTCTTAATTGGATACATTTATTACAGCAAACCTGCAACGTCTCTTGACCTTTCAAAAAAATGTTTCTTCTTGCTCTGAAACCAGACCTCCACAGCTTCTATTACCTCCTTGTTGGAAGAAAATGTACGACCTTTTAAACTTTTTTTCAGTTGAGGAAAGAGGTGATAGTCGGACGGAGCCAAATCGGGTGAATAAGGGGGTGTTCTAGTAATTCAAACCCTAAATCACGAATTTTTGCATGGCAACATGAGATTTGTGTGCAGGGGCGTTGTCCTGCAAAAACAAAACACCTTTGGATAGCTTTCCGCGTCTTTTCTCTTTAATATTTTCCCGTAGAGTGGTCAGTAATGTCGAATAGTAATCTCCAGTTATTGTTCTACCCTTATCCAAAAATCAATCATGATTACTCCATGGCAATCCCAAAAACTGAAGCAAGAACTTTTCCAGCAGATTTTTGGACACGTAACTTCTTAGGTCTTGGAGAACCGGAGTGTCGCCATTCCATCGATTGTTGCTTTGTTTCTGGATCGTAGAAATGTACCCAAGTCTCATCCATAGTAACAATTCGGTTTAAGAAGTCTACATCGTTTTCAAATCGAGCACAGATCGAACGCGATGCTTCTACCCTTGCACGCTTTTGGTCAACATTCAAACATTTGGGGATCCATTTTGCAGCAATTTTCTCATGTCCAAATTGACGTGAACCATATGATGAACGCGTTCGTATGAAATATTCAGTGCTTCAGATATCCGTTTTAGCCCAATTCGACGGTCTGATAAAATCATGTCATGAACTGCATCGATATTTTCGGGGACTGACACAGAAACTGGCCTTCCCGATCGGTCATCATCTTCAATGGAAAATTTACCTCTTTTGAAGCTTGCATTCCAATTTTGACGGTCGCATACGAAGGACATTGATCACCAAGGGTATTAAGCATATCTTCGTAAATCTGCTTACCTCTTAACCCTTTTAAATACAGGTACTTGATGATGGCTCGATACTCCAATTTTTCGATTTTTACAATTTCGGTGGACATCTATTTTCATTTAATTTATTGCGTGACTCTGGTTTACTTTTTGACGTCAAACTTTACACTGACACTTCTAATAAGTTATTGTTCGTTGCTATGGTAACGCAATATTTTGTTTATGCAAGGAACTGGTCTAGGCTAAGTAGATATCAATACATCCTCGTAATAACGAAAAAAATTAATTTTGTAAATAAAAACTGCAAACTTTATTTATCGTTGCCCTCTATGTTAAACAAATAAGTAATGTACACCGATAAAATCTAATCACGTGAGGTAAATTTCAAACAGTTGTTATGAATCAAACCTTAAGCATTTTTATGAAAAAAAATGATAATTTTTGTTATATTTTTTCAAATATGTATCTCGTACAACTCACATTCATTTTTAGCCGCCCTCGGTTTTCCTCTCGTACTGATTGCGTTTATGAATAAAATAAAATTCAGTACGTGAGCGTGCATGATTAATTTAGTACCGAATAAACGGTTAGAAATCTAAAAACAAACATTTACGTAATTTCATATAAATTTAGTTTATCCCAGAAGTGTAAACACGTTTACCCAGTCATCGGGCTTCAATTCCCATGTAATCAATATTTGATTACAACGAATAGCAAGGGTCCAATTGAAATGTCATTAGGGCTGCTGCGACCCTTACCCATATTCAATATGCAATTGAAGTAGAAAAATAAAGCGGTTATAGAATTTTGTGATTTTCAAGTTGTTGAATAACACGTTGAGGGGAACCAAATCGTCGAATTACATAACACGTAATTTTTTACCACCTGTTGTAGTAATTAATACGCAGGTCGGCAGCCAATTCCGCAAATGAATTCAAGCAATTCATTCAATATCTGAGAGTGGATTACGTTGCTTGTTGTTGTGCCCCAAGATTACCAATGAACCATTTTAGCAGAGGCGTAGTGGAAAAGAAAAGCAGAAATAAATAAGATTGCGGAAATACTTGAACTTTAAGGAAATTCGTTGTATGATGTTTCGGCGTAATGAAATTGTTTTGCAAGATTAAGTTAGCGCAGAAAATATACAAGAGAAAAAATACAAATACGTTTTGCAAATAATTTTCTATTGAAAAACGTGCCACTGCATTGGACAAAAGTGGAATTGAGATTGGTAGAGCAGAAAACTGTGGAAGCTCTGGGGAAAAAAGCTAAATGCGTGGATCGTGTGGCAGATCTCAGAATCCATTTAATCCATTTGAGTATAAAGCTTTTGCATTTACGGTATTCATTTGATATTTAAATAAAGGTATTAATTATAACAGTTACATAATTTAAAAAGATAAAGCGTTATTGTTTTCGTTATGAAGCATAGAATTTTTTTTCACGAAACAATTATGCGCAAGCACAATAAATTACTTGAGTCCAAAATGTATAGATCGGCACAATTTATATAGAAAGATTAATTTTAAGCAAAAAATAAACATTGTTTTTTAATTGTTTTTTAATGCTCTTCTTAAGTGCGAAGTTGTGTTTTTTTTTTGGAAAAAATTATTTTTGTATAACGCAATAATGATTATGAATTTTTTAACTCCTTTATCAGAGCTTATTAATTTTTATGTGCATCTTAAAACAAAATTAGAAGTGAAAGTTTTATCTTGCTATGTTTTAAAGCAGTAATTGGCTTTAGCAAATTTTAACCGATTTTTTGACATGCAATTAATTACGAGAAAGTATGAAAGGAGGTATGGCAGTGAAACATGAATAGACTTTAAGCTTTTCTTACCATCCATCATTTTTTGGTAATACGGATTTCGTTCCGTACATCCTACATTTCTGTAGGGAATAAAAAATCTACATGTAGTATATTTATTAGTGTAGACATAAACGCAACAACAATAAAAGCGATTTGTTTCACTAAAATTTATTTAATTTGTATTTTATCTTATTTATTGCCTATTACTCCTACGCTTTTGTTATATTTCTATAGTAAATGAATAATATTCTAATATTTTTCAGTTCTACAAGCCATGTTTGTAAATGAAATCCCCCGATAATGCGTTGGGGAAAAAGGGCGTTTGAAAAAATTTTCTCTTCTAAGGACTTCAAACTAAATAAAAATATTAGTGCTTGAGTATAATAAAATTAAAAGTCAGATTTTACATGTTCATATTATTATTTACTTATTTTAACCATAAAATAACAAAGTGAGGGTTAAACCAAAAACAAAAAAAAATCATAGGATTGCAGGGTTTGATGTATATTGTACGAAACTGTGACATTTTAAATACGACTAATTTTATAAATTATCTGTATCCGTCAATTGTACGTACTGCTCTCCACTTTTCTCCACTGTTTACCAAAATAATCAAACTTTGCTCCGTCTGAAATATTTCGGATTGTGGCTTACTAACACTTTTATCACTTGACCACTAGCACTGTTACAGTTCTGTTGGTATTGAAGCACTAAATTAAATAGCAATTTCGAAAACCTGGGCCACAGCTCTGTTAGTCAAAGAGAGATTGTGGGTTTATTTAGTAGTAATTAAGTGAAAGGTTTTAACCCTGCAAAAAAAAAACTAATACAAAAGGTGCCACCTAGCAATATCCCTAGTAAATACTCTAGAGCATCTAGGAACTGAAGACACAGAAACAAACCGTTAAACTGCAAAGATACAATTTTTGTAAAACAATTAGACCAGTTATTAGCACAAAACACATATAAAGTGCAGAACATTTACAAGTAGAAGCCTACAGGATACGAGTTATTTTAGTAATAATTAAATAGAACTGTTAACAACCATTCTGTACAATACGCCACTGGAAGGAAATAGTTGCCAAATAATTTAGTAAACAGATAATTGAATCTCACAAGTAAGTGTGGCGTTTACTGACGTTAAGTATAAATACTCACATTGCGCAATAGTACTTGAAAAACAGAAAACTGAAGGCTCAATCAGATAATACTAATATCCAAAAAATCTTCCAAATCACATCGATCAAATACAAAGCGAAGAAATTTGTTGCGGTTCCAAATTTTCGAACTGAACATGTGTTTGCTTAATATTGTGTTCGTTTTAACGTGTTAGATCTTTTAGTAAAACCAAGTTGTACTCCTGTTGGTCGGTTTTATTTCTGTCCATTACTCAGCAGGTGGCGCCACGTTAGAGAACAGTTTATTTTTTTTCAGATTTATTAAGGAGCCCCCAAATCTACCGATGAAGCCGGACACTGTTGCGATGTTGAGGGCGTAATAAATTCATTACGCCCTCAAAAATTGTTTGATCGTAACTGATGATCTATTAAATAATCAAATTTATTTTATAAAATAAAATTTGTAATACATACAAAGAATTAAGTACTCTTTTTTTCATATTTTGTTTTCGATTTAACGGGCAGCAAACTTTCCGTCGCTTTTTCAGCATTTTCTTATACACATTCTGGTAGGGCATTCATAATTGCAATTCAATGCCAAATTTGACAATTAATAAACAATTTGTTTTTGTTTCATAGCTACCAAATATTATAGGTATTTGCGTAGGTAAGCGGTGCACCCAATGATGCCAATTCTATTTGTTTTAAGAATACAAAGTGAAAAATAAAATCTTGTATGCACCACGGCGTTACTGAATGATTACGCCCATCAAACCATATTCATCTCTCGGGCTAAAGCCCTCGAGCTGTATTCATGATTCTCCGGGCGTAATCATTATAGTAACGAACTTTGGTGCATAAATAACTATTACGTATTTGTAAGCTACAACCGTTACAAATTATGTAAGTAAATTCATGTCAGAATACAGATACAACCGCGTTTTAAATAAAATTATGCACAATTTCAACTTATCTGTCTGTCGATGAAGAAGAATAAGTTGGTTCGTATACCAAAACAAATGAATAGTGCCACAGATAGGTAAAAAAGGGAACAGGAACAAGATATGTCCTCGACTAGATAAATAGATGTGTCTAGGTTATAACCTCTAAGTCACCGATTTATCTTCGATAAACATCTTGAATCGACAAGTATTATCCGATTTAAAAAAAAGATGAACAACAATATTATTTTTTCGTTAATCAACAATAATTAGATAAATTGTTTCGTAATTATACTCGAGAGAAGTTCAGAAACGTGGGTAAGATGGAGATAGAAATCCAAAGTTTACAATGGTTATAATAAGTCAAGCAATGCTACTTATGACGTAGAAGATGTCGTTTAATAAATCCTCAGAAAATATCAAAAACTCGGTGTGCGGTTTATTTCCGTTACCATTTAATTTATTAATAATGGTACTTCATCAGACTTTTCAAATTTAGAATTGGAAATTTACCAAACTTGCTATGTCAACGACACAATTAACCGTCAAAGGCCGTGATTAATCACAGTTCGAACTAACCAAAATTCTAAAACCCTTACTTCAAGTGTTTTGTTAAATAAACGCTCTAATGTAACTTAAATTGCCTAACTAAGACGATTTTATCCTACTAATCTGCCAAAAATTATTACTTCAAATTAGTAAAGTGAGCTTTTGTTATACCAACACAATCAAGCAAAATTATGGAAAATCTATCATCATCCGGAATAGAAAAAAATACGTCATGGCAGATAAATTTATTCGTTCTTCGCTTTTTTTTTAAATTTTACTAAGTCAAATTCGAACAAATCAACTTTTATTGGGAGTTTGCCATAACCACTTGAAATAATCTGTTAATGGTTATAAACTTTCACATTATAGATTCTGCATATATACTGTTAAAATAAGATTATGTGTTGTCTATATTTGTGTTTTATTGTACTCTAGTTATATTTTGTGAACCAGTTTATTCATTTTTGTATCTTTTTATAACACTGCTTGCGAAGAACAGTTCCGTTAAGCGAACAGGTGGCGCCTTATGTAAACTTGTAAGTCCAATTAGTGCTCTTTTGAACTTTAACCAGTTTACCGGGCCGTTTTAAGGTTTGTACAAAAACAGACGGTAAACCGTATGAGTGTTCGTTAAGCAGTAATTTTTATATAAATGTTGATGATAACTTACTTTTAATGAACTATCAATTACTGCAACCAGTTGTGGTGTAAACTTTGTAAACAAGTTTATTTCTTTTTATGTTTTCTACAAACCTGCTATTGTTGAACCATCAGGTGGCGCCTTATGTAAGCTTGTTCTTAAACTTTGACCTTCAACCACTCTACCGAACTATTTAAATGCGAGAATGTGTATCAAAATACCTTAATAATTAATTATTATGCTTAGATGAACTCTTCAAAAGAATCATAAACTACTACGACTACTGTACCTGAAATTTCAGTGTGGGGTTACAGTTACCAGTCGGGACATTGCTGCAGTGTACTATTTTATGGGTAATAAAAATCTCGGTAATGACCACAAAGTTGTGCGCCATTTCCCATTTAAATACATTGCCTATGACAGCTACTCTGAATTCTCAGCCAAGTAAATATAAAACTTTGTATCCGACAAGTTTTAACAATTAATCTTTGTTGAGTTTGTAAAATTAATTTTTAAAACTTTACACTTAAATAAACTACTTCAACACTAACTATGCCAATGCCCATTTAAGTGTTATAATAATTGGAAGTTAGGAACTACAAAATGTCAGTAGGTAATACAAGTCATGAAACCTGATAAACTTAACTGACTTACTTAGCATATAAGATAAAAATGGAACTATTGTGACTAATCTGTCGAACTAATTACATAATAGTACATTGTACAACAAGTGAGAAAAGTGACCAATTTTTCACCAGTATGAAAATTGCGGAAAGAGATATAGTCAATTCACACGATTGAAAATTGAAATTTTTACGCGTTACACACTATACTATATTTCATAATAGAACATTCAGATACGAAAACAACAATTAAGAAATTAAATTAAAACTTAAAATAAACAATTAATAAATTTAATTAAATTAATAGCATTCTTAAAATTATTAAAAAGTAAAAAAAATTAGTAATATTTTAAATTCTTTATCTTAGACGCATGCGTAGTAAACCCGTAACAAATAATTTTGCAGTTGTTAAAAATCGCTTATTTTGAATTTTAGTAGTTCGTAGAAAATTGTAACAATTTATCAATTCATGCTTCACCAGCTCGTACATTTTGCTAATGTTGTGCCAAACTAAAACAATAGTATGGCAAAAAAAAGAATTCAGTACATTAGCGGATAAAACTCGAACTATGCAAATATGACTTTCCGAAGCTTTGTCTAAAATCAAAGTAATTTTTGTGAGACAAACTTGGAAAACACAAATAAATTCCTGAAAACTTTCAACTTAACATAATACCTATGAAAACCTATAGAGAACCATAGTTAATTTTATGTGAAATATAGCCACAACGGCAACATTCGTGTTCACGCTTAACACGTAGCGTAGTTATAAGGTAAGGGGTAGTTATGACTTTGACATTAGCAAATTTTTCATGCTTTGGTAACTTCAGCTAATCAATGTTAATTAATTGTCAGTGTTCATTATTTTTTATGAAAAATTGTGTTTTCGTCAGATTATAAAAAGATTTATTTTGAATGTTACTTCCGTAACGGTGTTTTAGACAATACGCATCTTGTTATCAAACACATGAAAATTTTTCTGATGTTAAAGTCATAGGTACACATTATCTAAAAACGTTATGACTGCTCTGTATGTAAAATGCTAGCTGTTAATCTTTCACCACTTGGAAGAAACCTATAAACTTAAAAGTACACAAAACCATCAAAATCGTGCCTAGAATAGTGTGCTATCTATACAGGGTGTGTCACGATGATGGTTCGTTAGACGTTTACGGAAAATTAAACATAGAATTTTTCTGAAACTTTGTTTACTTGCACAGCTGGCCCTGATCTATTGACTTAAAATATTTTCAACGTTGCAACGTTGCCGTTCATATGGAAATGTGGCAACAACTTTGATATTTTAAATGAGACACTCTGTATATTATTATATTTTTCGATTCTACATTGAATTTGTGACGGATTTTTATGGAGGTACTATGTACCAAAATTGATAGTTTCAAAGTAATTCAATTGTTCTGAAAAAAAATGACAGATGAGACGGCATTTTAAAAACCATATCTTTGCCATTTATCAGCCTAGTGTAATAAAAATTTGTATAAGTCATCACTAAATCTTTTTTTTGCAAAAAGTTTGATCAGATCTTATTCTCCTCGTACACGGTATTCATACTAACTCGATCTTCCTCAAATTCAAGTCGGTATAAAAGTCAGTGTAAAAGATTCAAATTATCAAATTGAAAAATTGATCACTTCAGTTTCAGATTAAGAAAATGACATTAATCAAAACAACAATTTCTATAAAAAAAACTAGAATCGAAACGAATAGGAAACAAAGCGTTGCGGCCAACAAAAGTTTAAATAAAAAGAAAAATTTGTAAATATTCTGGCAAATCATGTATCTTTTAAAGTCAAAAAGAGGTCAGAGAAACAAAAATTGAACTATTAGAGAACATCGTCACAAAAAACAAAGACATAAGAAGTTTAGTGGTCAAAAACTACTAGACAGAATATTATGCGGCAACTCTGATCAAAAGTGACGACAAAAATGAATAGGTTCTAGAAAAACTAAAAATAGAGAAAAATCATCTTCGTATTATTTGGAAATAAAATATCAAGGAAAGCAGGTCTGTAAAGAATGTTTTTGCGTCACGTTTGATAAAAGTTGATTCTACTGGTTACAAAGATAAAACATGCATCCTAAAGTGAAATTCCCGAAAGCGTCAAATTTCCAATGGGTAGCTAAAAACTGAAGGATATGATCACATGATCAATTATCACATCCAAAAGGTCCTTGCATATAAATCACATTATTCAGGAGGACACATAGACAAAAAGTATTTATCATCAGATTTGACCAAAAGTTAAATTAAACTTGTTTATTCAAGTTTGGAAAGTAAAGCCAAGGATATTATGTACAGCGTGTTCCAAATTGAGTAGGATTACATGGCCTACTTTGTTATTAATAAATATACAAATTTTGGTTAAACGAGTAATTGATATTCAATTTATTAGGCTGATTCAGAATAACTTTGTTTTTTAAATAATTTAATATTAGCGTTATCGTGAATGTTATAAAAATATTTAAACCAAAATTTGCTTATTTTGTTAAAGTAAACTCATAATAAGTTTCAACAAAAAATTACTTTTGCAGATTTTGAGACAACGCTAGTAACTTTATTTGGGCCCCATCTTGGATTTTATAATTAAAAAATTCTATATTCTTTTGCTTTCAATAATTTTCAACAATGTAAGTTTCTGAAAATAAATTGGTTTAGTTTTGAAAATGATTCTATTATACTAAGTAGTTAATGAAAACAAATGCATATTATGTTGTCCCGACTAGATTTTAATGATTTTGGAAATAAACTTAAAATGGACAAGAAAAATTGTTCGAAATCCTGAAACAAAAAGTCTTAAGGCGCATACAAAATTTCATTTAACCACTTTTGCTAAAGAGACATTTAGCAACATATTTTATTAAATAGATAAACGAAAACAAATTTATGTGGTAATGTAAGTGTTTAAAGTATATTTTTATAATGATTTACGTCATAAAATCTGAGTTCGATCCTGATTGCAGAAATTTTAGATTTAATAATAACATTATAATCGATGTTATTATTAATACAATTTCCGTAAAATGTGTTTAATCTTTTTTTCAAAATATTAAATTCATTTTATAAAACTGTTTATAATGATAATAAAATTAATTTAAAAAAATACTGCAATCAGAATCGAACCCTAGTTAGAAATCGCAAAAAGATTACTAGGCAACAATTAACCAATTCGTCCACGAAGGACGATTAATAAATAAATATTTACAAAAATAACTTATTGAACTGATTTTTTAGCAAAATACACTTTGATTAGGTATTCATTATCACGTCAATTTGTTTTATTTTATCCATTCAAGATAATATATTGTTATATTCTGTTCGAATTGTGACAGAAAAAGAAGTTTTCCGTGGGACACACAGTATAAGTATTTGTTTAAGTTTTATCTATTAAT
Organism: Abscondita cerata; assembly: GCA_030710515.1. Classification (NCBI taxonomy): domain Eukaryota; kingdom Metazoa; phylum Arthropoda; class Insecta; order Coleoptera; family Lampyridae; genus Abscondita; species Abscondita cerata. The sequence continues at coordinate 848,546 of JALBCR010002212.1, forward strand.
TAAATTAACTTGTTATAGAAACTATTTAATTACTCGTCCGCACCTCCATTTTCCGCTCCGCAATATAATCGGATTTTTCGTAGAAAATATCCCTTTCCATATGCATTATATATTTTATAAAATTCATTTTGTTCCTGTACAGGATTAAAATTACAAGGTAAAATACTATCTGAAACCATAAAATGTATTTGCGGATTTGTCGATAAACTGATACCATCATCTACATACAATTTAAAAAGATGCTGGAAATGTTAGTTTTCCTCAAGACAAACTTTTTTTTTGTAATGTAACTAAAAAAACTAGAAAAGAAACTATTAGGTTCTGCATCGTTTTCTGTAATCCAAACAAAGACAGTAAGTTAAAACTAATGTAAAGTTTATTACTTACTTGTGTATACCAATAAACTAAAACAAAACAATAAAGCAACATAAAATATATCATTTATAAAAAATATTACTAAAATTTAAAATTCTTAACATCTATAGATCTTGTTGGACGTGAATTAAGATAAGAAAATGAAATAAGTACAATTTTGTTATTTACTGTTATATAATATAACATAAATCCTATGTTAAACGACTACTTTAAAACAATTAAAATATTTTGGAAACGATAAAAATCGGCTACAATTTCGCTACCACTAAATTAAACTAGGCGAGGGCTAGTTAGTAGGTACTTTAAATAGTAGAATCTAATTTAGGAAGGAACAAATTTTCAGTAAAGTAATTAAGTGTAACCGGGGCAAAATTAGAGTTATACCTTCCTTATTTCTCTGTATTTACCCAACTTAAAATACTAAACGTGCGAGATGGTTATGTGAAAGTTACTTTTGATTAACAATTTAACAAGAAAAGAAATTCCTATTTGTTTAAGGTACCTACGTGATATCTAATTTATGAAATTAAAATTACCGTTTGTCGTAACAAAGAGATTGGTGTCACAACGCGTACCGCAGTTAATTTTAAAAGACAAACATTATAATGGAAACTTCAGCTTCATACTTTTTAATCCCAAAAAGTTTACAATGTAGAAAGTGTAAACCGTAACAAAGGTCGTAATTTTCAGAAGTTTTCTTCAACATTTTCCTGTTTTATACGACCTACAAAAATTGCAGTAGTCTTATAATCGTTTGGAAAATTTATATTTATATTATGTCGGAAAATTTAACTGTAAGCACTAGATGACTGTAGGTTTTCAATTACACCAGAAGAGAAAAAAAGTTAAAAACTTTCAAAACAATAACAGTATGTTTTCACTGTTTTATAGATAAAGACCAATATTTCAGATGTTAAATTCGACTTTTATAACATAATTTAATGGTTTCTATTTTAATTTTTATAAGATTAACTCGCATGAACTTCGGTTAACATAAAATTTACTACGAAATTAGTGCCATATTACTCTTAAATTTTGTCGTGATGGTTGAAAGCTAAATCAAGGAACAATAATAATAAATTTCAAATAAAACTGTTAAAGCGAAATGTTATTATAATGTATTTTTCAATAATAACTTGTTTTACATAAAAAAAAATTGAATACAAAAATAGTTTTTAAAAACCCCTACTTATAATAACTTTTAATAGTCAGCCCGTCAATAAATCTGGAAATCAGAAAATAAGTTTTAACGACCCCGTGTTTCGATTTTCATTGCAAGATAATTTATTTAATTTATAAACAACGAAGATTTATAGTATAATCTTACATACAGGATACCCGTCCAAAATTCATTAATAGCGCTGTCTAAACTAAAAATAAAAAAATATATAAAAAAGTATAATCAAGCTTTTTTTTTAGAATATAATTATTTAAAAACTAGAAGATGTTCCCAAATATGATACTTTACGCAATTATTTTACATTTAAATTTTGGATTAATTTTAAGGTAAGTTTTTCGTAAGCTTTAAATAATATTTTTTCCTGTTTCATTGACTGAACAAGGAATCCAAACACTACTAGATAAACAAAATACATCATTAGAAAAATGAACCTGTTGTATAACGAAAATAGATCAAATAAATAAATCCTTAGTTTAACAAAACTTAATCCTTGCATAATTCAGGTTAAACCCACAAGAATAAAAAATACCACAGTGTATAAATGTCAATTACAGAGCAATCCGCAAAACTATTATCCGTTTCAGCGAATTACCCTAGTCAATAGAGCAAATAATAAGTACATTTTTGACAAAAATAATAGTAGGATACCGATAAATAGTATAAAGTACCTTATATTCATGTTTCATACGGAAAATGAATTGTCATTATACAGGGTGTCCCAAGATTTTTTAACAGGTTGTAACTCGGGAACTAACGAAGAGATTTATTTGAAAATTGGGTAATCGGTTTGGGACCTACAGTACGTTTATTTGAGGTATACAGAGTATCTGTGACGTCATCACAAGAGCAAGGACGTCATCGCAATAAAAAAATTTAAATGGGTAGGGAGATCAAACTTAGCTCAAATGAAAGGGTTTTTTATTTCAAATTCAACAATAAACATACTGTAGGTCCCAAACAGATTATCCAATTTCCAAATAAATCTATTCGTTAGTTCCCGAGTTACAGCCTGTTAAAAAAATCTTGGGACACCCTGTATAGTTAATTAACATTTATATGCAAAAAAACGTGTTTTTTCTCAACTTTTATTTTTCTGAGTGAAAAGTAGTAAACCAATGTTAATAGTGTAAAAAAAGTTATAGAAGATAAAAATACGAATAAAATGAGCATTAATTCGACTCGATCAGGTGATAACTTTCCGAGAAAAAGTAAAATTTTTGAGATGTAAGATAAATCTTTCAGGAAATAAAGATATGTACTTAGTGTGTGCAAAATTCTACAATTGTCGAGCAATTAGTTTACGCCCAATTGGGATTTAAATTTTTAAAGTAATACATTCAACCGAGGCTGAATGCTAGTGTGGTAGTCCGAATGTCAGAATTAAAAAATAATTGTAAATCTGAAACAGAAAGAAACACAACGTATATATACATTTTTGATAAAATAATATTTAACACGCAAAAATGCATGTAAAGATGACTGAAAATGACCAAGTGTGAGAAAACGGCGAAGTAGTAGGGGTACCCGCCCGCTAGCGCTGTTTGACGAAATTACGATTTATACAAGCGTGCTGTGCATGCATTTTTTGCGTGTTAAATATCATTTGATTAAAAAATGAGAATTTACGTTTTGTTCTTTTCTATTTCAACTTTACAATTTTTTTTTATTTATAACAATCGGACGACCACACAAGCATTCAGTCTGGATTGAATATATTGCTTTAAAAAATTTAAATCACAATTGTCCATAAACTAATTGCCCGACAATTGCAGGGTTTGGCACACACTAAGTACGTTTGTATGTCTTTGTTTTGAAAGATTTATTCTACATCTCAAAAATTACGGTTCAAAGAATTGTAAATCAAAAATCCAAATACTTTACTTTTTCCGATTTTTTTCGGAAAGTTAGTACCTGATCGAGTTGAATTGACGCTCAATTTATTCGTATTCTTCTCTTTACACCTTTTCTTTTACACCATTAAAATTAATTCATTACATTACGTTCAGGAAAGAAAAATTGAGAAAAAACAAGTTTCATTGCATTTAATTGTAAATTAACTATATAATGACAATTTCTTTTTAGTATAATACATAAATACAAGGTACTTTATACTATTTACAATTACATGGCGTAGGTGGTATTCTCGTATTATTTTTGTCAAAATATATCTCTATTTACTGCACTAAAAATCCACAGTGATTGAATTGATTGAACAAACACTTAATAAACTATAGCGTAGCGGCTAATTTCTTAAACCGAAGCAATTAACAAACAATAGCCTTACAACAGTTAATAGATCCATAAACAAGCAACCGTAACTTGACAAGCAAACCATCTAACTAACAGCAATCTTCTAAGTAATTACAGAATCCACAAAATTTTGTTGGTAAGTTGTTATTTTTATAGCTTATTTTAATCCCATTTTAGATACAATTGCAGGTATTCACACTCAGCGTATTGAGGCAATGTTAAAGTTTACTTTTACGGCCGTCATGTGCCTAAAAACGCATTTGCCCAACATCTTTGCGAGTATTTGTGGCGTCGCTTCAACATGAAGAATAAGTAAAATATGTATCAACAATATCTCGTGTATAAAGAACACGTAAATAATAGTAAGTATAAGCTAAGAGATGCCAACAATATCGGCATCAAAGTGATAACTTCAAATGAAAAACAATTGTGCCGATTTACAAGACAAGTATTTATGTACAGTAGCACACACGGACGAAAGAACAACGTGCGTACACAAACATAGTGACTTCAGTGTATAATTTTTTTCTTAATTTTACTTGCTGTTTTTTTTGGATTTTCTTTTTCATCATAATAATAATGTTTTTATTTGATTATTCTTGTTTTATTCTGTTATATTAGGTTGGGTTAGGTTACATTATGTTAGGTTAGTTTAGGTTATTCTTGAGTTATTTTATTATTCTTAAGTTAGTTCCTTTGATTTTCTTGAATTCTAACATTTTTTAATATAATTTCATAACTTTATACTTAATGAAAAATTAAAAAAAGTCTTAACTTTTGAACCGTTTATTTCTTACAAAATGAATTACATATTCATATTTTTGTTCAAAAATATTTATGTCACTAAACCGAAGGTACAGTTTTTCATTTCAAATAATTAATTTTAGTACAATTTGTTCTATTCTTAGTCGACAAAATACTGCGACCCTTTTTTGTAGAGCAAATATTTGATGGTAAACTCAATGTTGCTTGTCTTCTAATTAATATCAGTATTGAGGACGTTCTTCAAAACACATCTGACCTTGTGATAACTATATTAAAAAAACTAAGTCTAACTACTACTAACACACTTAGATAAACCCACTTCATTATTCACATCTATCCTTCCAACTTTGCTTGCTTGGTCTAATCCAAATAAACATATCTGAGCATATCTGAGTTGTATCTTTGCTATACATAAAGATAGACATTCGGTTAAATGGTCAATGTTGTACAGATTTTCATCCCAATTGAGATGCCGTTAACTAGGATTAAAAATTCCAATCGGTTCCAAAGAAGAAAAAATAGTAGAAGTTAATTATGAAAAAATCCAATATGGCGCCCATTTAAAATGAAAAAGTTGCTATCAATATCCCCAAAATCATGCTTGCGATAATCGTTTTGAAAATAGATTACAGTTTGGCTTAGTGAAGAAACTCGCATTTTCCTTTTTTTTGAATATATTCGGAACGGATCGGAATTTGTAACTAATAGGCATTAAAAACGGGTACAACATTTCCTATTTAATTGAATCTCTATCTTTATTAATAACAAATACAGTACTACTCAGATGGGAACACACTGTATACTGTATAATCACAAAATTAATTTTGACTACTTGAAATGCTAATGGTACAAAAAAATAACGTTTCATTTTTATTGAATCCTTAGCTTGTAATAACGTAGACTTTTATAGTATTAGGTACGAAGTGCATTGAAAGGATAGACAAGGACATCACCTACTTCATGTAACTGAAATAGAAAATTTAGGACATTTCTAATTAAACTACACACGGAAAATAGCAGCCCACTAAAATTAACCTTACAAACAACCAAGCAAAATATTACTAACTAACGATATAAAAAAATTATTACATCGTGCAAAAAACACTATATAAGAATAATAACGCTGAAGGAATAAGGCTACACCAAATCATATTTCATTAGTCCCAATTGGTTTTATCTATTATCTATTTAGGGTGAATGTCCTTAACATTATCCTACTCAAGAATTTACAAATACTAATTTAACAAACGGCCACCTTCATGTTATAAAGACCTTCTATGGTGAGCTCCAAATAAAGACCTCTGCATCCAAATTAGTTGACGGTAAAATTAATTGACCAACCTTCTAAGAAAAAACCGGTTAAACAAAAAGTATAGTAATACACTAAAAAAAATCCTAAACTGTAGCATATCTGACTTCAATTTTTGTCATCACTCGACTGTATGACTTTATACTTAAAAATTAAGTTATGCAGTCTTTTCAGTTCGGGTTTGGGCAATCACACTCCACAGCTCATCAACGCATTAGGATAACAGAAACAATTCAAAGGAAAGAGATCTGCTGTTGCTTTTGTTTTAAATTAGGAATGCACATTTGATAAGGTTTGGCTTGTAGAAATTAAACATTTCGGGGTGTGCATAATAAACCTCTTTAACATAGTATTTGGAGTACTGATCAATGCAACATTATCCAGTGTCAAAATTACAAAAGCGGGAGTTTTCCAAGGAAGCACCAACCTGGTTGAACCTCTACATTACGTGTCTACAGTAAATAATTAAACTTTATCCATGTTTGCGATGGGACAGCGATCTCAGAGAACAATTGCAGCAACAAATTTTTAGTGAAAGGTTTAGATATCCACAAAACCGATAAAGATGTGCTTAAATCGAAATTTGCAGATTTCAGACCATGCAAAATTGAAGAATGATTAGTGACCTACTTTACTAAAAATAAAATTAAATGAGTAGCCTAGTAAAATAAAGCTTTCTTCGAAAATTTTGAAGCCGGTTTCTCAAAACTTGTATTCACTTTTGTTTTGATGTTTTCAATGCTGAGCAAAAAATCTCATATGCTAATATCTAAGGAAAAAAGTTATTAAAAATCAAATGACGAAAATTTTGGTTTTTGCGAATACGGTACTGTAAGCCACCTTTTTCTACAAGCAGCCATTTTGGTTTTTTGCTTAATACTTTTTCTTGAGAATTGTTTTGCTGATGCAAAACAGCTTAAATTATAGAACTCAAAACAAAAAATCGAAAAATTTAGATAAAAATCTTAAATTCGTAGGTATTCGAAAACGGCTGCTCGTAGTAAAAAAATGGTTAACAGTAAAGTTGTAGAGAATGTCGTTATGCTTAATTTTTATGATGGAGTTCCATAGCCGTAAAAAGCATAGAAAACAAGTTATTTGCAAAAAAATCACAATTTCCGTTATTTGACCTTTAAAAAACTTTTTTCCTTAAATCTCATTACAGTATAATAAATACCCTGCAGGGCATCTCTCGAGCGGTGTCTTTGTAGTTGCGAATTTAAAAAGTATGTCGATGTTTTACCAATATTACGTGATTTCAAACCATGATTAAATATTACAAGTTTATCGTTTGGGCTGAGGCAACCGGTTTATATCTAGTGTTTACTATACTGGGTGTTCACTAAGTTGCGAATATTCTGCCATGTTTACAGAGCAAAGTGTATTTTATCCGCTATTTTTTTGGGATTAATAGTAAATTCTTAATTCTGAAATATTATTACGATATAACTTACATCAATATGCTGTTTATATCAGATTATACTATTGCATGCTTGAATTCAACCGACACAATGTTGTGTTGGTATCTATGAAAATACAATATTAATTATTTACAGAAAAGTAGCACATTACATTTGTAGGCAATAAATACTTCAGTTAATAATCTAACAATAATTTTGTTATCTATACCCAGAAGCCTCTCCGTGTATATGATATTAAAACCAAAATATATAGCATTTTATTGGAAACAATTTATTAAACATCCCAAAAAAGTAGATAATGGCAGCATGAACTTTACCATTGTTTGTTTTAATTCCAGTAATCTACAATATTCTGTATAAAATGAGAATTTTATGAACACATTATATTAATTATGTGGGTTTAAGTAATATTAAATTATAAATAAATGAAACAAAAATTAAGTAAACACAAACAATGCAGCAGTATCAAAACACTTACAAAACACAATACAAAAACTTTTAAAACGAAATATCAGTAGTTGTTGTTATCAATAGTGTTTTAAAAATAAACAGTACGTCTTATTTCGACCCAAGCACTTCGACACTCCGACTTGAAATCACTTCTCAATGCGAGCTCATAAGTTGCAGGTTTGTTGGTGATATATTACCGAAAGCGACAGAGACTCCAAAATGGTTGCAATATTTCATTGGTAGTGACATATTGTCAAGGCGTATAATAGAAAGATCCAGGTTATCCACTTAGAAATTTTTGAATCTTGTTTCCGAATTATCCATTATTAGGGCTTAGGAACATTTTATCAAAATCCGTAGATAAGCGATTTCTTCAATAGACTTATTTAGGAAAAATAGTTTCTAACAATTAATGATTTTCTAAGCATTATTAACTGCAACTTTTACAAAAAAAGCATGGATATTACATTTTGGACACGAACTTTATTCTTTTCCTATCCAGTTTCCAAAAACTGCTGATTCATTATTGCAAGTTGAAAAAACTTTGTGGTTCCCAAATCAGATTCAGAGTCAAAAAGGCGCAGCCCTAAATCTAAAATCTCATAGAACTATTTCACTAACTGGTTTCAATTTTTGAAACAGCAATTTGAAAGAAAAAAACTTAGGTAAGAAGAAAAAATCACACGTAAAACCTCACTATTCAAATTTCGTATACTTTGTAGCTTACAGTCTCTATCCGACCATTTTTTTTAATGGTTTATGAACTTAAATGATGAGTAACGAGAATTAAATAGGTCTCTTGCAGAAATTTTATCTAATAATCCAAGTACTCCCAAATTCAAAAAAATAGCTGCTCATGATTTCCAAAAATATGCGGCCGATAAGATAGTGAAAGAACCGCCCAAAAGAGATGCTAAAATAATAAATTCCACATGATTATCAACGTGATGGACAGGCCGATGTGATAGAATAAACCATCGGCCAAGACAAAAAAGGCGTAAACTTAAAGGAATCTTCACGTTCTACACATCTCGTAGTACAATACCATGCCGCCATAAAACGCATACATGTTTACTTGGTAAACCAAATACAGATATAACAATACGCTTACTACCCATTAATTTTACGTTAATCGGTTTAAGTGGAAGCATTAAACGTTGGCGCACAACATAAAACTCGTGTTTGCTCAATCACACACTGCAACCAAGAACAATACGCTTCTGTAACAAAGCCACAACTTTTTAGCTACGTTAAATAAAAATCAGCTACTGCGACATTAACTAAACTTTTACAAATTGGCATGCCACTACTCATTATGACAAATTCGAAAAAGATCAACGTTTTCTAAAAGCTAACAAACGTAGACATGCTTAAAAATAGCTATCCCAAAACAAGAAAACGTTTAAAACGTCAACGACAGCGCCCAAGCAAGCGAAAGTTTACACTTGATAATCGTCGTCTTGTTGCTGATTGTGGTACCCCGACTTATCTGGAGGAAGCAATTGTTGGTTAAGGATAAAAATTATTTCTATTGATTTTTATTGCCGTCAGACAATTGTCTAAAAAAGCGGCCGAGGGTATGAGAAATCTCATCTCTACGCTCTCAAATGTATGTAGGTATATAAATTTTAAATTTTTTGTGAGTATGGATACTGGTTTTTTGATTTTAAAGAATTGAATATTCATAATTGTTGGACACACACTACCAAAAACCAAAATTAACAATATTTTCTATAGAATTGCATTTCGAGAATTGTTTTGTCCTTTTTGAAACTCTTCAGGGGTGAGAGGACTCCACTATAAGTTTACAAATCATTGCAGATCACTATGCGAATAAGTTACAACAGGCGAGATGACACTAGATGTCGCAACCATCTTATTAGTCTTGCCTATTTATTTAATACTAGTGATAAATCGACCGCACGAATGTATCAATTAGGGCAATTCATTACACACAAATCATGTTAATAAAAAAGTTAGAACAAAATGAGTTTATTTTAATTTGGGTTTCGATGTAATAAGCAATGCTAACAAATTCTCTTCATGTGAGTTGCCTATTCCACTAATGCAAGAACCGGCCGAGATTAAAACGTCTACTGATCAACGAAAGAAGCATTTTTATAATATGTATAGATTCCCATATCCTAGCAACGTGAACAGAGAACCGAGGTAATAAAAAAATATAAGTTAAGATTCTAATTAAGCAATAAATGGAACATATTTGTTTTTGTTGTTTGATTTCCATTCCTAAAAATCCGTGGACAGGAACTCACTGCCACGCATTTTGTTTTTGAATTCTATTGAATTTTCAATTTAATTTTTTTTTAGATTAAGGACTTGCCGGCAAAAATCTCAAACACCATGTTAAAGAGAAGCTTTTCTCTATCAGACCCTTTCAGCTGTTTTTCATATTTTTGCTTTTTTTCGATTTTAATGAAGCTTAAAATTTACATTCTACATTCTAGGTTTTTTTTTTGAAAAATTAAGAACTTGCCGCCGCGAATGTGTAACACCACATTTAAGCGGAGGCTTTTTCTAATAGGCCTTTTTGAATATTTTACATTGTTTTGATTTTTTAACCACCATGTTAAAGAAGATACTTTTTTCCATGAGGCACTTTTGCTTTTTTCGATTTTAATGAGGCTTAAAATTTGCATTCTGCTACATACGTAGTTTACCAAATTGAATTTTTAATTTAATTTTTTTAAATTAATGATTTTCCGTTGCCAATCTCAAACACAACGTTAAAGAAGGGGCTTTTTTTCTATCAAGCCCTTTTGGCCGTTTTTCATAGTTTGCTTTCTTTCAATTGTACTGAGAATTCTATGACATACCAACTTAATATGTCCGTGAAGTTACCACCTCATTTAACAAAATTTTTAATTTCAAAAGTTGTTACTGATTGTTTTCTCTTTGTATTACATTGTTTCAAAGTAACAATAATTCAACTCAATTAAAACAAAACAACTATTTTTTCACTTGGCACCACATTTTGCAAATATCAAAAAAATTTATTCTACATTATTCTAGTTGTTCTCATCATTGTTCCAAAAGAACAATCCATAACTCAAATTATAAGCTCACAAATTAAAAAAAAATAAGATTTTTGAGTTGGTGCCTCTTTTTTCGAAAATCTAAATTTTTGGTACTATTTTACGTTGTTCTAGTTATTCTGAACACTGTTTTAGTTATCCAAGACATTGAGCTAGCATCCCTTTTTTAAATGTGGAGAATTTGGATACTGTTATCTATTGTTCTATACTTGGTTCCAAAAGAACAAATTTTTAAATTAAAGCTAACAAATTAAATACTCAATTTTTGATCTAACACCTCAGACTATGGCTAGAGTGTGTAATGGAATAAAAAAAAATAAGAAAAGAAATAAAATATTGGGTAAGAAAAGCGAAAGGTAGAACAAAATGAAGAGAAAGGTCTTGGACTTTAAAGCCTGTAAAACGACTTATATACACGGTGTTTCAGAAATAAGTTTATTAATTTTAACCACTAATCCAACTCATCAAGATGAACAACTTTTCAGTGCCATTTTTTTCCAAATCTTAAGTTTGTTTTGAATTTACTTATTTTTGAGACACTTTGTATATACCAAAAACTAAAATTTCGATACTATACTACATTGCTCTAGATTTTCTAAGCTTCGTTTCAAATGGATAATCTTGTTTCAAAATAACAATTTAATAAGTTTAACTGTAAGCTCACAAATTCTTTCTTTTTTGTTCTTAATTAGTCCTATAAGGTACCCTAAGACTACGATAAAATAATTTTAAAAATTTTACGAAAACTCAAATTCATTTACGCACGTCTGATTCAATGCCCAAGTTTCGAAGTTGTTTGATGGCAGACATTTTTGTGCCAACAACTTTTAACGAAATTTTGCATTTTGACAAGAATAATAATTATTATTATTATAAAAAAACTGATAACAGTAAATTGTAATTTAAGATAAACGTATGCATTCTTCAAAATTATTTTTAAAATCAATAACTTATAATGAAAATAAGTTTTGTTCTAATCAATTTTAAGCATTGTTTGTAAACCAGATAATATTTAACTCAAGCAAAACCTTTTCTTCATATTATATATTCAAAGTAGAAATTAATTTTTCGTTCTGCCTTTTTGATTATTTTTTAATCCGGAAATTTGTTTGTTTGCTCGAACGATTAAAAATTAATTTTATATAAAATTTCAGAGAATTTAATATTTTTTACTGAAAGTAAAATGAAATGTTTAATTTTTAGTATGAGACAATTTATTTTCAAATTTTAACAGATTATTAAAATTAATCTCCGGGAGTACACTTTTAGAATTCCAAATCTTGAGTTATCGTCAATTTTCAATCTGTTATCTCTTTATTTGAATGAATAGGGAAACGTTCCTTTTCAAAACCATTTCATAAATGAATTATATAAAGAGGATGATGTAGAGTAATATTATGAAGAGAGAAAAAAACCATTGGTATAAACTTAAAAGCATTTGAATTTTAAATTAATTTATCGAATTTTAGTGTTTTATTTTACGTATGAAGAAGTTTCCGGGCGTGTTCGGATGAATAGCTATTCCTTGGAAAAAGTTTCGCAAATTAAATTGGTTAGTGCGAAATTTCGATTAAATATTGAGTCGTATTTGATTGTAACGCGAAAAGCAAACACTTGGAACAATTTATTTCATCGTCAACTGGTAAAATTTAATCGTTCATGTGGGAAAGCGGCTCAATTAATCCTTCAGTCGAATTTATGAAACTGCAACAAAATGTACAATTTTATTAAAACAAAACAAATAAAACGCAAATTGTTAATTTTACCGCGCCTACTCTAATGGGTTAAAATGAAGCCATTAAAAACTCAAATATTTGTTAGATTTTTTTCCATTTAAATTTGATATAGGAAGTCCGTTTGAAACTCAAACAATTTAACAATATCAGAAAGTTGATGTATTTTGAAGTTAAACTTTTAATAGAAATAAAGTTTGCTTAAGATGATCGACGAAATGCGATTCTTCGGCAAGAGTTTATTTTTTGAAGGATCTGCCAAAGTAAACAAAAGTCTAATTGGTTACTTTCTGTAATCAAATATCAGAAGCTACAAGGTGATAATGGAAAATATTTAATTTTCCTTACGTTGCCACTTCATCTTCCTTGTAATGCTTGTGTGAAATAGAAGAAACTGTTGATGTACACGAAAATGTAAAGTATCAGCAGTTTTCACGACGTGACTTGCCACTTAATTTTAAATGAAGATTATGCTAAGACAGAAGCTCGGATAATATAATATTTCAGTATTATGAATATAAGGGAGGAAAATGACTTATTAAAGGTATTATTTAATAAAAACTTAAAAACTCAAATTTAGGGGCAGCTTTATTTTAACAAAGTTTTTGTTAAATAAATCATTATGTCGTAAAAACAAATGTCAAAGACAAATGAATATGTTTGTACGGTATCCGAAAAAAGAAGTTTTTTTTTCATCATATCTTGTTTTCAGGCTCCGTTTTTACTGGTAAGTAAGAAATTTTGTTAAATTATGATTAAATATACTCTAACGTTAATAAATGTATGCTTAGCTTTAGGGCAACCGTGTTTTTCATCAAATAAGGCGAAGTAATATAATTAAGTTTTACAATAGAATTTAATTGAAATTACCAAGACGGGATTGTACAGAAAACAAACGGAAGTAATTTATAAATTAATAAAAACCAGTCTTTGTTGAATAATCGATTTAGACATGAGGAATATACGAAAATTTAATTGTTCAAATAAAGTACCAACGTTCGTCAGGATAATCTTCTTTTAATTATAAAATTCAACTTTAGATCAAGGCGAATTAAATTTACGATGTTGGATTGGGTTTAGAAACAGATTAGCAATCTTATCTTAATTACCCAGAAATTGTAGTTATGACCACGTGCGCCAATTAATGTATTTAATTACTAATAGTAAAGACACTACAATTAATGTTTATAGTAGTTGAGTAATTTCAATTACAAACTTTTTCTCGGTTTATGTAATTGAGCTTTTGAGCTTTATTTTGAAAACCAGTATTATCATTTATTCGTTGCTTTTCAAAATAATTTGCACCATGATAGAAAGTTTAATGTTAATAGTATCTTATTTTTATATTTGATTTGAAATAATCGCTCAAGAAATATACTACATTACATCAAACGCCTGTAAGCAATGATTCAATTTTTGTAAAATTTCAGTATTGATTTAAAAAAAAGAATTTTACGTTTTTTTTTTTGAAAACCTCAAATTAACGAAATCTTTTTAAATGTTGAGTTGTCTGGGTCAAAAATACCAATTTAATAAATAGGGATGGACTGCTAACATTATACCTAGCTGCTCAATCTTGAAATTGCACCAGTAATGGTTTACGAGAACTTTTTAAGTTCAAATCTAATAATATCATGAGTGAGGCATCTTTGGTTATACCGGAAGTGGAGACCATTTTGCTTATTTTAAATAAAAAGTAATGTTTTTATTTCATTTCAGATTTCTACGGTCAATTTTAGATAGAACTTTTGTACCATAAAATTTTTCATTTTTAAAATATTTTTATGTTTTTAAAATTTTATCTAAATTTTGAATTCTAAAGAAATAACGATATTTGTACTAAGAAATGCCAACAGTTAAGTGTAACGACAGTAAATGTTTAAGTGCATTATCGTTATCTAAAGCGATAACTTTAAATGCTTAACACTTGTGTATACTTGGCTTGTTATCGACACAAGTGTTAAGCATTTAAAGTTATTGTGTATACACGGCTTGTTATCAACACAAGTGTTAAGCATTTAAAGTTATCGCTTTAAAAAATAATAATGCACATAAACATTTACACTTAACTGTTAGCATTTCTTAGTTTATACTATTTGTACGTGTTCTTTATGCACGAGATGGCGGAAGACACGCATTTCACTTATAATATTTCTACTATTAATATATTTACTGAGTTAAATCTGTAACTAATAGACGACCAGACTTTGCAAATTAATCATTGACGTTAACTTAATCGATAATTCCTACAGGGCGTTCTAAGTTCAGAAGCCAGCATGCTTAACTAAAATATATTATAAGTTATACTTATTTTAAATAGAACACCCTGTATTTTAAAATGTTTTCTAATGCATTTTTGTATGCAAATTACTTAACTGTAACCGTTTTAGAAATATATGTTTAGTATTTGTATAATTACTGTTTTACCGTAATAAATTAAACTAAGTAGGCGGGTTTATTTATTTCCATATCTATTGTTTTTGGCAATGTTTTTTTGACAATATTTATGTAATTAAACAAGCCATTACAACCAACCACTCTACTTAATTTAATTTATTGCAGTACAGAATAATTACACAAACACTAAATATTTCTAAAACAGTTAGATTTCAGTAGAGGAAAAGTATATACCAAAAAAAATTTCATGCGTAATTTAATAAGTAGTGCGTTTATTGTTGAACTTTTTTTTGAAATGCCACGAATCCAGTCCCAACGACGAAAATACAAATAGTTCAAAGCGTACCACGATATATATTTAGGGAGAGAATATAATGAGACGCACACAAACATTAAAAATTTACAAAAATTAATTTATTCATTGATATGCGGTGTCTGTACTTCTTCAGTGACAACACCACGGTATGGTATTGTCACTTATTAATAGCAGCTTTGAATTTACATGTTTGATTTTTGTTGAATTATATTCTCATAAAAAATACTTTGGAAATCTTTATAAAATACTAGGTGTTCTATTTAAAATAAAAACTTATAAATGATTTTAGTTGGTTTCTGAGTATAGAACACCCTGTAAGGGTTATCGATTAAGTTAACGTCAAGGATTAATTTGCAAGACCTACTTCTTTATTAGTTACAGTTTCAGGTCAGTAACTTTAATAATAACAAAAATACCTTGAGAACTCGGTATTTATATAAAAGTTTTAGAAGATAAAAGTGTTTCAATAATGCCTAATTTGGTGATACCCAAAATCTATCTAAAATTTACCGCAGAATTATTAAATAAAATAAAAAATACTAGTTTTCTTATAAAATAAGAAAAATAGACTCCACCTCCGGCATAACCAAAAGTTCCAAATTCGTGGTATTACTATATTTGAACATAACGTTCTCGAAAACCACTATTAATTTCAAAACTCTAATAAAATTTTGTTTTCCATAACTTTTAATCAAAGGCCCCTAACAAATGGGGGTTTCTTCAAGGCGAGAAACTTTCTGATACAACTTCCAACAAAGTTTTTTACCTTAAAATGCTCCATCTGATAGAGGCAAAATGTCGGCTATAACTTCATAACAAAGCGTAGGATATTTTTACCTTTCCTTTGAAATATCCTAAAAAAGAATAATCCTTTATCAAAAGATGTAATAATGTACCTATAACTATAACTTATCTGCATCATAATTTTTTATTACTCCTGACATGATTCAAATGCTTGCAGTATGCAAAGTATAAGTGAACAATTTCAGTTATGCATACAGTTGCATCACGTCATCGTGAAGACATAGTTCAATGGTTTCAATCATTTCTTGCTTATTTTTCAGTGTCTGACTAATTCATTATGAGTATTCACAATTCTACCCAAAATTTGTTTAAATGGAAAAATGCTACATGTTAAGAATTTGCCGACTTTTGTTTTTTCCTAAAGCTTTGCCTAGCAATTACAAAGGAAGTATTCAATTTGGTCAAGTCGTTTTTAAGTTTTAAGCATCCAAATAAACTACAATCCATTTTCATACATAAAGATTTAGTTTTCTGTTATACTTCATTTTATGTCGGATAATAATATTAATAGGGTACCATATGAATTAGTATGAGTTTTATCAATTTGCTGAAAAACGTGCAGAAAAAATGGCTTTATGATGACGTTATATATTTGGCGGATTTGGTAAGTCTTACACGATGCTTATGGCACTAGAACCATTACTAGTGGACAGTCTAAACTAGATTCTATATTTTCAGATCTTGGCAGATACGTAAAATGGGACAACATTTAATTTGTTGATTTTGTTTCCGTCCCAAATTGCACTTCTTCCCCAGCCTAGATCGTCCACTGCTGGACATAGGCCTCCCTCAAACCACTCTATTTGTTTCTGTCCTGTACGATCTGGATCCAATTTCCTGCAACTCTTTTAACATCATATTGTTGGTGGTCTTCCTCTGCTTCTGAATGCGTCTTGCCTGGGTCTCCATTCAATCATTCGTCTTGTCCATCTCTTATTTTTCAGTTTTGCCACGTGTCCCGCCTAGTTCCACTTCAGCTCAGCTATCCTCAACACAGCATCCTTCACCTTTGTTCGCTGCCTAATTGTAGTGTTTGGTATTTTCTCCCTAAGTGTTATTCCTATCATTGACCTTTCCATTGCCATCTGAGTTACTCTTATTTTCTTTATGGTTTTCTTGGTCAATGTTAGTGTTTCAGTCCCATAAGTGAGAACAGGGAGTATGCACTGATCAAATGTTTTCCTCTTCATGCATATTGGGATATCTGATTTAAACATGTTGCTGACCTTACCGTAGGTTGCCCATGTTAAACTGATCTTCGTGGGTTTGGTTATTTCTCGCAATGGTTAACTCGTGTCCCAGGTATTTGTATGAGTATACTTGTTCGATTTTTATATCATCTGACAAAATGTTATTGCTCAAGACCAGGTTTGTCATATATTTTGTCTTTGTATAGTTTATGTCCATCCTAACTTCCTTTGAGGCAGCTTTGAGTTTTTGTAGAATTTTATTTGGTTGGTATAAGTCAAGTTTTACACTTATACGTTTTGATAGTTGACTCGTAAAGAGCTTATATATGTGTTGTAGCAAGCTAATAAGTCTGTAGTTGGTCAGATTTGTAGCGTCTCCTTTTTTATGTATCAGAGTGATGATGACCTTGTTTCATCGAGCGGGTGTTTTTTGCTCTATGAGACATTTGTTAAATAGGGATTTCAAGGTTTTGAAGACAGCTACTCCGCCTTCCTTGATCGTCTCAATAACTATTCCATCGTCTCCTGGTGATCTGTTATTCTTCATCTCTCCAATTGCTGCTTTTATTTCTTCTAGACTGATTTCAGGTATATCTTCCGATCCCTGGTTTCTAATGTATTTTATGGTCTTCTACTTCTGCAGGATTTTTATTTTTGTATAGTTTGCGATAGAAGTTTTTTGTAATTTTCACAATATCAGATTTGTTTGTAATCGTATTTCTATTTTCATCTTTTAGTTTTATTATACTTTTTGTTCCAATATTTATTTGAAGTTTCAGAACTTTTAGTTTTTTATTTTGTTCGATAGTTTTGATGATTTTTGTAGTGTTATACTTTCGAACATCTTTTCTAATTTCTTTTGATATTTCTTTATTGATTTTTCTGAATTCCTCTGAGTTTTTGTCTTTCATTTCTCTCCTTTCTTTTATTAGAGATTTTGTGTTGGCACTGATCTTGCTAGTGCGTTTTTTTCTTCGATGATATCTTCATCTTTTATCTGATTTAGTCGTGCTTCTATCATGTTTAAGTATTCTTGCCGGTTTTCGACGTTTGTCCATTTTCCATTATTACCTTTACCTTTAGCTTGCTTTTTTACAAGGTTACCAAACTGCACAGTATCGATTAAATTTTCAAAAAATTTAGGCAGAAAAAAATGTAACCATCAAATTTATGTTCTCGTACTATTTCTTTGGAACGGTTTTTTGTTGATATCGCGACCAAGAATTGAATATTATGTTTTTGTTAGTCCTGGCCTCAAAAAGTCTAAGAGACAGCCACCTACTTATTAATATATAGAGTAAGAAGTTGTACAATTACCAATACTTTGATAGTATTTTTTTATTTATAAAATATCTGAAGTATTAATGCAGCTACATGTTGAATAATTTCATTACTGGCAAAAACCTGACAAAAAATTTCTACATCTCAAAAGGTGGGTTGGTGAAAAATGTGTGGTTAAAATTTGTTTTGATGTCTAAAACCACAAGTTGATTGCATCATAACTTAGATTCAGTACTATTACAAAAAATAGTTTGTTTCAAATTGAGTAACTGATAACATTTCGGCAATCATGTGCAATTATGACGTATTACTATATAAAGGTAGTACAACATATGAGAGCTAACCATGACTGCAAAAATGATATTGACATAACAATTTAAATTTCCTCTAATGACACATTTCAGTATACAAAAATCAGACGTCGATTAGATGTAAAGAAACTCATAAAACCTGTACTATTCTATTATGTGTTTGACGCACAAACCTCAGTTTGTGCAGCAATTTGAGTTTTTTTACTAATTAGCGTAAGGCTCCTCTTAAGATGGATGCGCCCATACAAGTGACAACGTGGGTTTAACAGTCTATAATGTGTTTGTGGTCAAAAATTAAAAGTCATCAATAGATCTCATTAGCAGCTTTTCAGAACTTTTAAGTTTCTGTTTAGAATTTCACAGACACGTTAGTTGCATTATGGCATAAAAATTATCCTTAAAACTTTCTAAGTTTGATGTACTTGTATGGAGAACAGAAAGAACTTTTTAAGTAATAGTTTACTAACTTTGTACATCATTAAAACTTTTGACGTGTTACTTCATATAAATTGTTGCATCATTGGAACTCTATATATTTGCTCCTCCTAGAGTAATCAACAGTCAATCGACCTTAATGGTATTATTTTTGTAGTACTGTTATATCAATTAATGTTGTTAACCATCCTTGGTAAATTTCTCAGAAGACGTAAAATTCTTGTATTGCATACTATTGTTTCAAAATAATAAAACTTTAAAAGTAAGTTAGCCTGTGTTATGCTTGAAAATATAAAACTCAAATGCAAATCAAGTTATATGCACGGAGTTTCTCAAAGTTCGGTTTTTAAACCAATCCTATTTCTATTAATTATAAATTAACATCAGTATGACGTGGAAGATCTCACAAACGAAATAATTTCAAATTTCTATTAAATAGTACATTCTAACACCAAAAATATTTTTAATTAATTGCAGTAAGAAACAAGACGATGTGCTTTAAAGAAACTTTGTTAGAAGATAATAATGTATTTTCAAGTTCTTAAATCGGCCAAGTCTTATTATAGACAAATCTCTTAAATAGTTCTTTTACATTGATGTCCTTGTAAATCCTGTAATAAATACACCTATATTACGCACACTGTCGAATGCCGTAACTGAAACAAACTTTCCTATTCAAGCTCTATTTTAGTATGCTTTTTAGAATTTATACCGGAAGGACTAACCCATTATTAACTGAAGGCAAAACTAGACTATGTGTTGCATTCTATTCTTTACTTGTACTGGTGGTGTTATCTATCACAGTTTTCCACTGTCCGTCGTGACCGTATCGACCAGTAGCTAACCAATAAACTTTTGTTTTTTTTGTATCCGTATTAATTGGAAATTTATCTAAATCACATGTTAAAGACTAATTATGTTTTATGCGTATAGTTCTATGATAGTAGTTGTATGTGTCTTGGAAACCTATCATTTTAATTCGCTTCTAATTTATATTTAGTGCATTTTATGATAATCTTTGTGATCGCGTAGCCTCTCGACAAAACGGTTTCACATATGTTTGCGCCAATATTTTAGTATTTATATCAATCACTTTCACAGATTATAATTAAGGAAGTCAAGCTTCTCTTGTTATACCTTATCGACAGTAGCTATCGGGTGGTACTTCAAAACGATTACAAATTTTTTTTGCAATAAATTTTCCACAACAACAAATTGTAACAGGTTTTTCGTACACACTTTAAAAGACATTTTGAAAAAATCTGATCAGTTCAAAGGAATCTGCCAAAAAAAATTGCGTTGCCTTTTTACTGAACTATTAATTTATTGGTTTTACACCCTGTAAGTGAAGGATACCTAAGGCACAATAAAAAACAACCCATTGCCTTAACAATGCTGGAGTTCAAATATAAAAGACTACTTTAAATAAATTTTAAACATTTTCGTTGCCGATTAAAATCGCACAGTCTTCCCATTTACGTATGATCCAAACGTTAGTCGACAAAGTCAGTACTCTGATACAAGTAATGACA
The DNA here is from genome assembly GCA_030710515.1 of Abscondita cerata. NCBI lineage: Eukaryota > Metazoa > Arthropoda > Insecta > Coleoptera > Lampyridae > Abscondita > Abscondita cerata. Next base: position 869,348 of record JALBCR010002212.1, read on the forward strand.
TAAGATATCAATAAAACTGATTATCATATTCTAGTTTAACCAAGTTGTATCTTCTTTCCTATTATTTCGGACACCCTGTATATTTTATCTATGATTGAAAAATTTTAGTGACAATAAAGTTGTATTTGATTTACCTAATGTCGGAAATTGTTTTTTTAACACAGAATGTACTAATTATTTTAATTTTTAAATTTTACTTAAAACGATTTAAAAATTTTCATGTATGTGTTTTTTTATTTCATAACGTTTAAAATTCTAATTTATTTAAAAAACTGCGAAGCAGATGTCAGCTTGATGAAAATTAATTTTCAAATTACACACTAAAATATAAATTGAGTAAAAAAAGGATAATTAAGAGTTTATACGTAATACAATAAAACTATTTCAACTTAAGAGCGAAGGATTTTAAACACCCTGCGTTCAATGAAAACGTAGAGAAAATTAAATTTTCTTTTAAGTTCTACTCTATTTTGAAAATTTAATTAACGCTGTAACTCTTACAATAACAAAGTTACTCATGTAGCCACACATTGTCATTTCTACAAACTTTATTTAATTATTTTGTACAATGCCTTGTAATTTACAGTTGTGACTCCTTAATAAAGAGGTATAACTTAATACACTAATTAATTTTCACAAAATATACTAACTCTATCACCTACAAAAAACAGAAAAGTTAAAATTTTAAATTTATTTACGGGAACGTCTTCTTTCCGCGTTTCAAATTAGTGAGCAGTACCGTACTTAAATATTAATATATTAAATATTAATATTACTTAATATTACAAATGTGTGCACTTTGAACTGAATAAACTGAAACAGTTAAGATTATTTTTTTCTTCCAATTAATTGTATAATAATGTGTTTCATCCTTCTTGCTTGCTAGGGCAAAACGTCGGTATTTCTATAGAAAACAAAGTAGTTAATTTCCTTTTTATTTATCTCTACCTAGAAAGATTAGATACATACACATTATTATAAAATATAAAATTAATTTTTAGCCGGTGAGTGTACAATATATAGAAAACGGTCAGCGTTTGTCATATTAAGACTTTAGCAACTGAGTTTAGTAACTTCATTAAATTTCATATACACCGTGTCCCACGTAAGGCAGCCATTAGACTTTTATGGAGATTAAATAAATTTGATTTTTTGAAAATTTGTAGATTGACATAAAAAACTATACTCTTTCAAAGGAAAGGAACACCAACTATACTCGGACACGTGTTTTAACAGCTAAGCTGTCATCATCAGGGATACCGATACTAAAATTAAAAACAACGGGAAGCTTATATATACTATCTGCTTATTATGCATTGCTAACCTTAATTGATTCTTAGATAAGCTTAAATAATACCGAAAAACCTAATGAACCGTTATCATCATAATTCATAAGCAAATTTTTGTTTTTAAAAATTTCTAAACTTTCATAAGAATCAAGTTCGTTTTATTATCTACCCTCTTAATTAGTTCATTGTCGCCTACTCTATGGCCATTTTCAAGCATATGCGTGGCAACACTGGACCTATCTGTGCGATGGTATTTGACAAGAGCTACGTCCTCTTTAAAACGAGTTTTAATAGGTCTCTTGGTTTGCCCTTTAAATACTTGATTACAGTCTTTACAATTAATTTTATATATTCCCCATTTATCACACCTTTCTATTGGGTCTTTCGGATTGCCTAAAAGATTTTGCAAGTTGTTACTACTAGAGGTTACTGTTTTGTAATCAAATTTTGAAAATATTTTTTGAAGACCTTTTGTGTATGTGGGATAATTTGGTAATTTGACATATTTCTTATCTATTTTGCTATTACTAGTTCCTAACGTTGTAATGTTTCTAATGTTTGACTTATGTTTATGTTTTCTAATTATATTTGTGACAATTGATTCTTGAAAACCATGGTATGATGCAATCTGCTTAATATTTCGCAGTTCTTTATCAAAGTTTCAAATAAAAATATAATCATTGTACAACTTCCGGTTATGCCGCAAGTGGGCATTAACATCGTTATTTTAAATGAAACACCCTATATATTTTTTTAAATTTTATATTTTACATAAAATTCTGTAAACGATGATACCATATTTGCCTATTCTAAGTCTAACCGTTTTATCGTTATTCACTTTTTTCTAAATTTTTAGTCGCTTGTAGACAATTTTTTTAAATCGCCTGTTTTAATGAAATAGTTGTATTCCTAATAAACGTGCACGTTTAAATCGTTTCTTATACAGGGTGTTTCAAAATTATTTGTAAAAATGATATATTTTCTTCTTCTTCTTTCTCTTGTCCCGTTTTACCATTAAGGTGTCGAGTAGTGGTCTGTTATCCACTTTGGCCATCATTTTCGATCTTTTGCTATATTTGATAGTTTTTCGAGTGTGGTGTCGTGTTTCTTTACTATCTTTTGTAATACATTATTTAAAGTTTTCCGTGGTCTTGCGGGTGTTTTTTTTTATGTTGCTTTTGCTTGTAGATATTTTTTAGTAATTCTATTTGGTTCCATTCTTGTTATATGTGTTTGCCAGTTTAATTATTTCTTTTCTATTTTGTTTCATATTCTTTCTTGTTTAAGTGTATTGAATATTGTTTCATTTCTAATTCTGTCTATTCTTGTTACTCCTTTTATTTTCCATTGATATTTCATTTCTGCTGTTGTTAGTTTTCTTTTATAGTCTGGTAGTGTTGCTAGTGCTTCAGTTGAGTATCGTAGCGTTAACACTACTACTGTATTGAATACTTACTGTTTCGTACTCGTTTTTATTTTTTTTTTCAGTATTGTTTTGTTAATTGTGTAGTAGATGTTATTCGTTTTCTTAATTTTGTTAGCCATTTCTGTCTCAATTTTGCCATCGCTGCTTATTGTTGTTCCCAAGTACTCAAATGTTGACACTTCTTCTAGTTGTCTTTCATTGCAGGTGAGGTGAATGTTTCCTTTTTTTTCTTTGAATACGCATTATTTTTTTTAGTTGTGTTGATTTTCATGTCTATTTATCCAAATTCTAGTGTCCTTACGTCTATTAGTGTTTGCATTTTTGGGCTTGTGTCAGATATCAGTACAATGTCATCTGCATATAATAATGCTTGTACTTTTACTGGGTTCATGTGTCTATATCCTATTGTTGTATGTGGTACTTTGTCTATACAGTTTTTTATTACACGGTCCATATACAGGGTGTTTCATTAATCAGTACAGAAAATTAAACTGGAGATTCCTTGAAAAATTTAAAGGGGGCTTTAACATAAAAAAAATTTCCTTAAAGCCTCCCCTGAAGAGTTAGACAATCTGTAGCAATGCTAGGTAGCGTTAACGGAAATTTGTTCAAAAGAATAAGAGCCTGTATTCAAGAAAATGGTGCCCGTTTTGAACACTCTCTAAAATAATATTGTTAATTTAAATTAAAAATGATAGTTAATAATAATATTGTTATTTATGTCAAACTCGCATACGCAACTTATTAATTAAAAATTCTGCAAGTTCGCTTAATTTATTTTTTGGTGAAAAAGTATTGAGTTTACGTGAAATTTTTAAGAGACAAAAAAGTTTTTAATTGAATTGGCCCTCCAAAATCTGAATTAAAAAAAAAAATTAGTTAAAAAGTTCTGGTAAAAAAACTCTAAGGAGTAGTAAGACTCACCCCCTTGCAGAGAACAAGGGTGAATAAAATTATGAAATTATGGAGGCTTCTTGGTAGCAGTATTTGAATGTTTAGATTTCTTTTTTTATTTCAAGTCATTTCAGAAAAAAATCGATTAATGTGAATTTTTTACACATATTTAAGGGGCTGTAACTCTTCAGGGGAGGCTTTAAGTAAATTTTTTTTTATGTTAAACCCCCCTTTAAATTTTTCAAGGAATCTCCAGTTTCATTTTCTGTACTGATTAATGAAACACCCTGTATATGATAAACAGAAGCGGGCACAATGAATCTCTTTGCTTTAACCCTGTTGCTATTTGAATTGCGTTTGAAGTTTTGCCGTTTATTTGTACTGTTCCTACTACGTTCTTAAATAGACCTTTAATTGCTTTTATTAGTTTTGTTGATACTTGTAACTGTCTTAGACATCTCCATATTTTTAGTCTGTTTACTTTGTTGAATGCCTTTTTTAAGTCCATAAATGTTAGTATTAGTTGTGTAATTGTTATTATTCTGTCTTTGATTAGTTTTCTTAGTACACTTATGTGGTCGGTTGTTGGTCGCGCTGCTCTAAATCCCCCTTGTTTATCTTCCATTTTGTTTCCTATTTCTTGTCTTAGCCGTTTTTCTAATATTTTACTATATATTTTTATTCCTACTAGTGTCAAACATATAGTTATCTCTATAGTTATTACATTCAGTGTTAGTTTCTTTGATTAATGCAACAACAACTCACAGTTCATCTATAAGGGAATCAGAATTAATTTATGATTTATGAAAACAAAATATTTACGGAAAAAATTCAGTTACATCAAGTAATATTTGCACATTTTACTGTTTTATTTTTATACAGAGTGTATCCGAAGTATAGCAAAATATTTTAGTTCTTGAGATAATTATATTTAAAAAGGACTTTTTTGGGAATATGTTAATATTGACTTTTTTAGATAACGACCTCAGGAATCACTACTTCGTCAGTGATTTATTTTTGTTATAGCCTTCATTTTATGTTGTTCCCGGCATCTTTCTCATCTAATTCCTTCTTGTTAAGCAAATCACCCTCTGGTGAATTTTCTTTCAACCTGAAAGGTTTTAATTCTCACATTTTTTTAACAGATCTTATCTCATCCCGTACCTTTTTCTTATTTCTGTGTTTTTTCCTATTCGTGTTACATTTTTGTGTGCTTTTTTGGTAGTCAAAACTTAATACACGACAATGTCATCCTCAAGATTATTTTGTATATCTTTCCTTTCATCTTGTTTTCTATGGTGCTATCACACAATAACCACTCTTTTTAAGTTGTCTTTATCGATGCTGTGGTTTTCTAAAAACGTGTTCTGGTTTGAAAATCTGGGGAGCGGTGGTTACCACATAACACATAACGGCGTATAGTATATATAGATTTGAAGATTTGGATTTATTTAGCGTAAACATGAAGAAGATAATTTGACTGGTATAGTGTGTGACTTTTTTTCTATTGTGAATTTCTTGGCTTAGTAAAATTTATTTCCGTCCTATTTTTGCCTGGTGTTTAGGCCACTTAACTTTACTGTCAAAATGGACTCGGGTAATTCGTTCTTTAAAATTTCCGTTTCCCATTTCAATATCCAAAATTGTGCACGTGTTTTTCGTCACTGCGCAAGGTAAAATACCTTTTTTTATTAAACAAAATCCTCGAATTAATTAGTTACTTGTAGGTTGATAAGCTACAATATTGTTTAAATGTTACATTTTGTTTATTGGGTTTGTGAACGTTTTCAAATGCCGTAAGTTAAAACAAAATTTTTTTATCAACAGAAGCGTCATTTTGTTAACCATTTTTAGAATCTACACTTGGAGATAAGTTAATTAATAGCTAGATGTAAAGGCAGAAGTTTTTTTAAACACCCTGTATATGGCTTGGGTATCAGCTGAGTCTACTCTTTGTTCTTTTATCTCGTCTGATCAATATCAACTTGGAAATTTACCTGAAGCCTACAACGCACCCCATCAGTTAACAAGTAACACGAATTCGAAAGCTAAGTAACCTTGTTCTATATGTGCAAAAATTAAGGTACCTATCTAAAATATTTCCATAAAATTTCTTATAGGTGTGTCCCGGATAATCTGAAACATTCTGATTAACATGGGAAATTTGAAAAGTTGATTTATATGTACCCAAAGTGTTTTTAGGATATTTTCTCTATTAGAACCCTTAACAATGTCTACTAGAAAACGTTTTGCGTAATAATTTTTAAAGTTTAACCAAACATATTTAAAATATTTGAAAAAATATTTAATATTTCTAAACGTAGGTACAACAGTTCAAATCCCAGTTAGATTTCTTTTTTTAGTTGCATTACTATTCTAAACGAACAGCGTTTAATTTCTACCAGTAAAGAGGCACAAGCTTTAATTTGTTTTACTTGAACTGGCAATGAATTTATTAGAATATTTACATTATGATTAAATTTAATTGTTTAATAGGGAATTTTTGGATATTGTAATATCTTCTGCGCATGCGCATACGTTATTACTCATGCGCAGAAGAAACTCACGTAATTTTAGAGTTTGATTTTATAATACGCAAAAACTCTCTAACTGAATATTATTTTAATAAACCCATTGCCAGTTCAAATACAAAAAGTAAAACTTTTAATAATGTCTCTACACCGATGGAAATTAAACGCTGTACTAATAATACAACCAAAAAAAGAAAAAAGACTGAGATTTGAACTTTCGTACGTATTAAAATAGTGTAAAATATTTTTTCAAATACTTTTAATATATTTGGTGAAATTTTAGAAATTATAACAAAAAACGTTTTATAGTACACATTGATAAGTGTTCTGATAGTAAAAATATCCTAAAAAACTTTGGGAACATATAAATCCGACTTTTGAAATTCTCCATGTTAAACAGAATGCATCAGATTTTCCGGGACACACTATATAATAAGTAGTTAGCGCAGTTTTGTGATAATTTTTGGGCTTACGGGCTCCAAACAAATTAATTTCACGTTTATTTGGATCAACATTTCGGTACAATTTAGAACCAAAATTTATTAACATGAAAATTGATAACAAATATTTATTCAAATCAATCATTGGTAGAGTCATTTAATTTGACTACAATTTTCTAAAACAAATCTACATTTTATTTAAAAAAAAAATTGTTTTCAAATTTGTAAGTAATGCTTTTATTTAATTAAAATTTAATAATAAGTAGAATTAAGTTCGATATCTGTAAGTGTTAAAAAAATTTTAAATTGACATTATACACAAAGAACTGTAATTCCGTTGAATTCAATTAAACATCATGTTACGTATTTGGTTTGCCGCCAAATCGTAGCCTTGAAAAGATAAAAATCACTGCAGGTGTGAAATACACTCAAGAATTTCACGGTACGAACTCATTTTTAAAAAGTCAAAGAGTGAACAGTGAGGACAAAGCATTAACATGTAAAGTTAAAGTGTGATTGAAGTGTTAAGAAATGAAAGACACGGTGATGGAAAATCGAAGTGTGAGCATGTAAAAGTTAATTAAAATCGGTCGACTAAAATTGACAGTTAAAAAGTAAAGACATTTTGTATTTTCAAATAGACGTATAAAAAGCATATAAGATAAGCTTCAGTAAAGTGAATAAAATTATTGTGAATAAATATACGAATATGAACTCAAATTGCCGCGTCGTTGCTTGCCTGCGTTTGTTGCTTGCCAGCGTCGTTAAAATTGTTTTAAATAATAACATTTAAAGTGATTAACTTTGATAAATCGATAAATTAAGAAACTGTATAGAAAGTATGAAAGAAATGTTGTTACTTGTGAGAAAATCAACTAGGATGATCTCATGTTGGCTGAGTCATCATAATGCTGTAATAAAAAAAAATAACGTCAATTGCGTAAAGGTTAGACTTACTAAAAGTTTGTAAATAAATTATATTCAAACGTAAATTGTAAATAGAATTAATTATGTAGATTTTCTTGATAAACATGCAAGTAATAAATTATGATTTTGTATTTGGTGTGTATTTGCATGTACTACAAATAAATATATGCAATGGATAAATAAATTTTTGTTATACTAAATTAATAATTTGAATCCCAGTCAAGTTATTACGTAACCTATTTGTTAACCGTTTTTTAGGAAAAATCCTACTTTTTTGAACTGAAAATGATGTAAATTATTTTGAACTGTTCTGTAATAATAAAGAAAAGAACAGGAATATGTTTTGGGTTTACATTTATGACTCAGTTACTTATAGATGAACATAATGGGAATTATGAAGATCCCAATCGAAAATAATATGGCAAAATGGTAACCAATTTTAAAATATCATTTCCTGACCATACATATTTTATTCAATATTCGAAACGCCATCATCAAGATGAAAAAAAATTGTATAACAATCAAAAGTAAAAAATATACATGAGGTGTATGGTAAATTTGAATATAAAAACAATAGGACAAATTCAAATATCTTTTTCATTTACATGAACATCCTCCGTGTTATCAATCAAGGATCACCATTTTCATTAGAATCGTTATCATTAATCGCACCAACATTTTGACAAGAATCAGATTTGCAAGATTTACACAGAGCAGGGCATGTTAAACCATTTTTTTGCCACGAGCAAGCTCTGGCAACACACGTTTTCGTACATTGACGAAAAATCATTATCAATTTTTCGGGGTCATGGAAACATTGGATAACCACTGTTGAACCTAAAAATATACTCTGTGAAAGTGCTGTCTCGCTGCATCAGATGTTGGTGGCAAAGTGACCAAGTTGACTGCACGCTGTTTTAACACCGCCTTGGTAATTGATATGTAACTCTAATTTCTAAACTTGGGACAACGTATAAAGCTAACAAAGCAATACAACCTGGTTCAAAAATTTCTTGTTGAGTTCGATTTGGTTTTCGAAAAACTTTAACAACCTCTTTCACCAAAAACTTCTCTTTCCACTTTTTTTTCCCTTTCTTTAAAAATGCCGAAGATGTATTACAACATATGAAGGCCAGAATGAATAAGAAATTTTCCGGCAAAAAGGATATTCAAATAGATTTCTAGATAAATAGTACGTTTTTTTTTTTTATTTTGACCAATATCAGAAAATATTTTTTTGGGCTGGTCATAAGAGTCAAACCGAAGAGAAGCACGAAGACGTCGATATTTTGTTATACTATTACATTTATTTTCTCGCATTTTCTTGGTGCAAACTTTACGATTTCTAAGTCGGCATTAATTAATTATACAGGTTTTCAAAATGTATTGCGCATGCGTCAGATTTATATGTTTACTTAGTTCTGAAAACCCCGCGTATACATATAGTTACAATTTAAAAAAAAAACTGAATTTTTTGACTAATTCTAAATTTTTGGTTTTGTGAGGCAACTGACAATACTTTGGATCAATGAAACAATACCAATGTGTTGTTCAAGACACAAGCTTGAAATCAAATAATTTTCTTATATGAACTCTGTGGAACATTTTATTTAATTTCTACAGAAAAAAATACTAAGAAAATATAAACTAGAAAAATTAGACAACAGTAAATTACAGTTTTCTTAGAGGCTAGACGATCCAGTAGCTTTTACTAGTCTCCAATCATAAATTATAGTCTTAGAAAAGTGTATGTCAATAAATTAATGTCACAATTATCGATGTTCTAAAATTTTTATTAATTTTCTGTGTTACAGCGTAGCATTGTTATGAAAAAAGAGGAAAAAACACAATACGTCGTAAAATATTCATATTTTTAATTTGTAAGTCAAAACCAAGGGTTTAACAAAAGAAATTATTTTTAATTTTTTTTCTTCGACTCCTTGTAGAGAATTAGATGATATTTCAACCTGTTACAAAAGTTTTTTCATAAACCGCATACTTTTTGAAAAATTGAAAAAAACGTAAATTTTTTATTTTGAATTCAATTTTATTTTAAGCTTGGTCGCGGATTACTTGCTAAACCATTTTTTCTTGTAATATTCCTGATAAAAATTAGTAGTATGCAAAATTTTATGTTGGTACGCCCGATTCTTGGGTCAAAACCTAATTTTACTAGACTACTTCAGTTTGAGATCTATTGCTACAATTTCGTAGGGTGGCGCCCCTTGACTCGAAATTTTTAGATCGTCTTTCTCTATTTCTTCATACAATGTATTATCTTTTATTAAGTAGACAAATTGTTAAAAGTACGTAAAGCAAATGCGAACATAAATTTAAATATGCAAAATAAATTTACCAACCGAAAAAAGCAATAGAGAACTGGACTCTTTGCCATTGGAATAACAAAACAAACAAGAGATTTTATTGAGTAAAAAAACAAAAACAAAAAAAAATAGGCAGTTTGTGACAATTTTGTGGTTTACACAAAAAAATGTTTTAATGCAAATTCAAATAAATGCCATTGTGGCATGTTATTTGTAATTTGTAATTTTATTTTACTCGTTTTATTTTCCGTGTTGTTGTGCCATCGTAATGTATTAATAGTAAACAATATAATTAAACCTCGATTTATAATTGGGTATTTTTTATTTATTAAAAACTTACATAAAGAATAATAACAAAAGTTCTAATAACTTGAAGACTTATTTTTTAAGTTTTTGTGATAATTGACCAACCAAATTTTAAAAAATATCAATTAAATCAATAAATAAAACAAAAAAAAATTAAAAATATCTACGACTGAAGAATTAAAATAGACTTAACGAAATTCTATGATGAAAATTATTTTTTTGGTATGACATTTCTACTTTGTGACGGTATTATTTCGCAAATAGTTGATCTGTGGATCAATTTCTCTTTACAGTACAGGCAGCCGTGTTTACACTCATGCGTTTGAATATGAATGTTTGGTTTAAGAAGTCTTCTAGTGATTTTAGTTGTTTAGAATTGCCAGATCCGATGATTTGTCTGCATTTGCAAAAGTTACAACTTATTGCCTTTTTACTGACTGTCGCGAAAAGGTGTACATGGAAAATGCTGTCTAAAAATTGAACAATTAGACATGTGCTTTGTAATAGCAATTGAAGTAAAATCATCCCATTTAAAATAGGGAATAAGCCTTCGACTACTTTTCCTGTGTAAGTACCTTTTTTTTACTTTCCTTGGTTTTAATAAAATATTTGCTCATACGGGTTCTATTAATTGCAAGCACCTTTTTTCTTTCTTTTGTGGGTTTTCCCCTCTGGCTTATTCTGCTGGTCATTGCAGACGTATTCCGTTATTCAATGGATATTTAATTATGGTTATGCTGGCAAAAACAACAATCCGAAAATTGTAAAATATTAAAGTGGGTCTGGTATCACCACCGTTGGAATTTCAACCTACCTTAAAACCTTCTTCGGGTCGAGGACACTACCCAAGATAAGCCGTTTATCTGGTTCTTTGTGAGCAGTCCAGCAACTGTTATCATCGAAGTCCACGTTGGTTTTTCCTTTTTCTTCATTGGATAATAAAATATTAGATTTGGAGGCAAGAGCTGCCACACCTGCCGATTAACTGTTAATTTTTTTATGCACGTCATTCATAAATTTTGTCACGTCCTATGTATACGTACCGTGGTCGTGAGTTTAGCAACGTACCTTTTTTTTTGGCACAGTATAAATACTTTTGTGAACTAGAATGATTGTTCAAAGTACCTGATTAATTTTTGTGCGCTTTTAATCTATTTAAATAATCGGCCAAGGTCCGGTACTCTCCGTAATTGTTGTCAAATACATTTTGAACAATATTTGTCACGTAAATCGCTTGCAGGAATTAATCGGAGCTACGACTGTCAAATACGCTAACATATTTGAGGCGTTTGTGCCTCGAATTTGTATTCGTGTTTTAACTCGCTCTCGTGAATTATTAATATTTGATAACTATATTTTGCTATTCATTTTAAGTGATGTTACCTATTGTATCTATGTTTGTTAAATGAACTTTAGTTGCTATAATAATATACATATTTTCTATCTAAGTACGGTTTGTCTCTGTGCCTACGAGTTCCTAGTGGCTCTAGATATTTCTTATACGTAATCCTAGGTGGCGCCTTATAAATTTTTCGTGCAGTGTAGAGGCCTTTATTTCGAACGATTTTTAATCAGCCCACAACCACTTCTGATTAAGAAGAGCTGCTGGCAGGCCTTCTAGCACTGCTATATATTTATTTTTTAGTTTGTTTACAAAGAAAACCGTAACAACTTGTCAAAAAAATAGCACAATAATACTTTTGAAACGGCCGCGCAACTAAACGACTTTTCCCATTTTGTTACGTTTTCCTAACTTTAAATTAAGATAAAACCTCATTAAGAAGAAATAGAAGGTGTTGTAACCTAAAAGTTGTTCAATTACAAAAAAATAGTAAGTTATCAGTTTCATCATGTACAAATTTAACAACATCAAGTTTACACGAAGCTAGGAAATATAAAGTTATTGGCAATTACATAAACGACCAAAGTAACAAAAAATCGATTACATCAGTTACAAATTCACATTTCCTTCGAGGTTTAATTTTTATTTTGCTCTTTGCCGTTTGTCAATAAAATGTAAAAGAATAAAAATTCTACAGAAGTCGTCATTCAGCATCAATTCTGTATAAAGTTATTCAGATGTAACTAAGAACCGAAGCGACGAATTCTCTAAGGACGACAAACGTTATCCGCTTACAAATTGATACCGGACAGTCATCTCAATATGGAAATGGTTTCGATGCATCTGGAGACCGCACTACCGAAATGCATCAGTAAATTTTGGAGATCTCTCCAAATTTCCATATACAGTCATTAAATTGGATTCTGCTTTTGTTATCAGATATTGATTCTCTAACAAAATTAATTGCCGGTTTAATTTTAATTCTAACAATAACGTCCTTTGTGATTTCCTTCAATCAAAATTATTCTATTAAATACGTATAATACACTTTATATAATTAAGTGTCAATCATAATTAGATAGAAAGTGCGTAGTACCTGCTGCATTAATAGGCGCCCATAACATTCTTCAACGCGCTTATCAAATAAATATACAAGACTCTCTAATTGATTACCGTGGTAACCAAAACCATTTCAACGAGAATAAAAGGAAGCCACAAATTTGTTCCTTAGAGGTTTTACGTACGCTTTGATGAAATACATTTTCATTGAAATAAGATGAAAAGAACTTTTTTTTATAAGGCAAGACTTATTAACTCGTGATCGCGAAAAGAAAAAGAAAACCTTTCAAAAATACTTATTAACATCCTGAAATCTAATCAGATTCTCATAAAACAGATGAAATGGTATAAAGTTATGTGTTTTAGTTGTTAAACTATCAGTAGATGATTGAGTTTTGGCCCAAGAGAGTTGCTAGACGTAATATAACTTCAACATAAGATACGCCCGAGCTTTCTAACATTAGCCCGCTCTTGCATTAAGTATTTATTTTCAAAGTATACTATTTCCAAATAAATTATGTGATAATCATTTGTAACAAAAAAAAGGAAAATTTACAATGACTAAAAAATTTTTATTAAAAACTGAAATAACCCAAATATCCGACTTTAAAAATTATTTTACAGAAAGCTTTATATCGCATTTTATTAACGTTTGCTTCATTTACTTTGCTCTTGAAATTAGCATTTTAAAATTAGTTGTATACATAAGAGATGATGGTTTTGATGCATTTAGTAAAGTTTGTAGACATATGTGTTATGTTTATTACTAGTACTTAAGCTGTGACAAAGTTGTACAACAAATTTTTTTCAAATTGTTTATACGTTGACACGTGTATTGTTTACTAATGGAGCAATTTGCTGAATATTCCACTTACTTTAAATTCATTTAAATAAATTTTTCTATCTAAAGACGTACTTAATTTTGTAACTATACTAATTAAAAAAAGTTACAATTAAATTATTAATTAACAAATAATTAAAAATGTATATTTTATTTAATCCTAAAACTAAATTAAAATCTACTATAAGACAACGTATATTTTATTATGGCATCGTCCTAATCAAATACAGTACTAAAACTATTAAGGCATTTTATTTAAATTTGGTTTAATGCGAGTGAGATAATTGTTTTTCAATTACATGATACCTACATACATATTGTGTATCATTTTATGTTTGGGGCGCCCAAATGAAATAAATTAACAATTTATGTTATTTGTGCTATGTTTTTATTTACTTTTGAATATTTAAAAAATAAATAAATAAGTTAGTTATTCTAAATAATAAAAAAATATTAATATTTTATTATACAGGATGTCAATTAAAGTACTTGTACAAAGCTTAAAGGGTAAATATATGCCTAATTTTAAGATAAAACGTTCGTAATAGTAGATTATTTTACTAAGAGTTAAACAATATAATTGTTGAGCTTTAAAAGTTTGCTGGCGACGCGTCAAGCATTCAAGCATTTATTGCTGGCTTTCATGTGTTATTCTCAAATTTTTGAGATTCTCGAGTGCAATAGTGACTTTTTGTTGTGGACGAATCGGGTTGGTACTTTACTGTCACGTTATAATAATAACAAAACCGACATACCAACCTAAATAATACTTGTGAAAACAAAAGAACTGTTTCTTTTAATGTTTAGGCAGTAAGAATCCCTTTTAGCGTCTGCCAGTGGTTCAATACATTTTATTTTTATTTGGTCATTTTCAGAGTTTAATGTAAATGCTATTAACTAACTAGTTTAGTCCTAGTTTTGTAAATAATCTAAGTTTGTTACTTGATAATACAAACCATAAAAGATACGTTTTTTCACTTATTTTTCAGAAACTTAAAAATGATCCAACTTAAAAAAATCCAACGCTGGTTTAACTTGAAAACCAGTTTCTATCCAAAACGGATGTTTTTAGTGACAAATACTAAGAGTACCTTTTGTATGTAAAATTAAATAGAAATGACATACAATGCAACACAATAAAGTAACGGTTAATTATTATGTGTCGAAGATAAGCATGGGAATCTTGAAAACGATCAAAGATACAAAATGGCTCAAGTTGCTAAAAAGTTGGGGAATTTAAACTATTTCTTACAAATTTGTAATAAAAACACTGCCAAATACAGGATGTTTTTGTAAAATCTTGAAAACGAAAAATATTATTAAACTTTTTTAAACACCATGTAAATATACTCTAGCAACCTTGTATCTTCTATCTTTTTATCTTGCACACAGTGTAGACCTGTTAATTAAATGTAAAAGTGATATTGTACCAATATGCGTGGTGTCAATTAGTAAACCTGCATCGCAAATATCTAGTAAAAGAAGAGATCGACACTATTTACACACATATTATACAGGTAGGATACCTTAATCAGGGAGCGAGTTTCCTCTCGGACCCTACACCCCACTTTTAAGTATTAAAAGTCAAAACCCCACTTGTAGTACCTCTTCACTCAGTAGTATTTATCTTTACAAAAAAATTTTTTCCATTTAATCGAAAGCCTTACAAAAAACAGAATTCAACAAAATAAACTATTTTTTTCTCTTGTAATTGGACAATAATTGTTAACTTTAATTTTTTTTGTTCTCTTATACCTCCTTTTGTCTATTAAAGTTATTTTATTCAAATTATAGTTCAAAGTAAATTACCTGAAAGTTTAAATAATTCTAACGATATAATAATTTTTTTTCGTAATCAAAAGTGGTGTAGAGTTTGGATAAAATATAACAATTGGTTTTTATTTATAGTTTAAAAAATAATTTCGGTTTAATTTTTTAAGATTTATATACGTTTGACGTTTTAATTTTTGATTTATATACAGTTTTATGACCTCATCTTTCTTAGATGATAAAATCTTGTTATTACCTATTAACTCCATTATTGATGAAGCTCTCGCATAGAGAGTGAAACATCGGCAATTTCAACTATTTGAGTTGTTTTTGAGCTTTAGAGAAATTCACAATTATTAAAAATTTTTGGAGGAAACCCCAACTTTATATATTATTTGGTTGAATTGTATTTTTTGTAAGGTTTTGTGTTAAGTGGATATAAACACTACAACTGCTAGAGTAGTAAAGTAGTGCCATTTGACATTTGACTTGTTCCTATGATGGTTCTGCATTGAAATTTATTTGTAGCAATTATTGTATTACATTGTATTTATTGTATTGATTTTTTTTCTGATATCTAGTCACTTCCGTTTTATTTTATTTTTTCATTCAATTTTTATTGCCACAAACTAAGTTGACCTTTCTGCAGGAGTATATGCGGGTGTTGAATCAAGTACACACCATGAGAGTTATTCTCGCCAACGTTTCGACAGAAAAGTTCTGTCTTTTTCAAGGGGTCTAACTAATAATTTGGTAGAGTACCTGACTAGAGTAACGTGGATCCAGGTAACTATCAATATTGACACAATTAAAATTAAACAATACACGTCAATAGATTAAAATTATATAAATAAAAGACAGCTTTATATACGACAAACTAACATTTATGTATTTTTTCAGTAACATTTCAACAGATAAAATTGTATTTACCTTTTTAACATTTATATGACCTTATTTATTATAATTTTCTTGGGTAAACTGATAGTTCCGGTTTCGTATGGACTCTATCAGTCAAAACGTAATCGAGTTATTACACACACATACACACACACACATGCACGTACACATACTTCCTGAACAGTAGTAGTAAGTACGCCATATGAGAATTTTCTTATAGAGGTAAGGAGTAGCAATTTTGGCGAAGACTCAAGTTTACCAGAAAACACAACAACACTTTTTTCCTACAAAATCAAAACAAATTCAATTAATCTGTTATTGAAGTAAATTATAAAAAAATTAAAATATCTGGAATGTGCTATGGTTTGTCTGTCTAAATGTGTCAATTAATCAAAATTTCAAAGTCGAAAGTTTAGGACGATTACTATACTTTCCTATGCTACGTAAACAATGTCCAACAGGTTTATTTGTCAAATACTCATAAATTCTAAAACATGTTCTCCACGATTAGAACGTTTGTAAACTTAAGCGTATAATTGATAATAATTTGCCTGCTATAGTTAAAGAGTTCTTTAGAACGGAGAATAGAAAAAAAAGTCACAAGATTGAGTTAACAGGAAATGGAAAAAAAATGAAAGAAATGGATAAAAAAAGCATTTCCAGTTGGTCACTTTTCTTTCAAATGCGCTTGAGATTTATTATTTTAAAAAAGAATAAGAATTATCACCTCGGGTTATGGGAACTAATTAGAGTAATGAGGGATAAAGCCAAGATAAAACTTGACGACTGAAATTAATATTGAAACTACAAAAAAACGCTTCGTTGATTTGTTGAGTGAGGAAAGGAAGACGAAATTGGAAAACAGGAAAGATAGAGATAGGACAATACAAAAGTAAAAGCAAATTTCAAAGAAATATGTGAAAGAAGAAAGAAAGAATATAAAACACAGATGGGGAAAAGGATAGAACAAATAAAAAATGAGGGACAAGCATGGGAATTTATTAACCAAAGAAGGGGAAACAAAAAGGATGGAAATAAAAATAGAAGGAAATGAATGGGAAGAATACTGCAAGAAAATGTTAAAAGGAACGGAAGAAAAAGTAACAAGCAAAGAGATGGAGAGGACAAAAATAAGGCATAGAGAAGGCGGGATAGAAAAAGAGGAGATGGAGAGAGCAATAGAAAAAGTGAAAATAGGGAAAGCAGAAGGGACGGATGGAACGCAAGGAGAACACTGGAAATACACTGGAGAAAAATGAGAGAACAGCTAAGAAGGATATACGAAAGAATATGGAAAGGAGAAGGAATACCCGAAAAATGGAAGGAGGCAATAATATGCCCAATATACAAAGGAGGGATACAAAACAAGTGAAAAATTACAGAGGGATAAACCTAACGAATGTGGGATACAAGATATATGCTGAAATTATAAGAGCAAGATTAGAAAAACAATTAGACGAGAAGAAAATTATCCCAGACTGGCAAAACGGATTTCGAAAAGGAAGAGGGACGATAGATAATATTTACATACTAAAACACCTAGTTAATCAAGAAATAGAAAAGAAAAGAGGAAAGGTATTTGCTATATTTTTGGACATTAAGGCAGCGTTCGACAACGTGGAAAGGGAACGATTATGGAAAATTATGGGAGAAGTGGGGATAGACAAGGATGTGAAAGACGCAATAGAGGAAATATATGAGGAGACAAAATGTAGAACGAGAGTGGGAATGAAATTGGGAAGAGAGTTTTGGACGGAAAGAGGGTTAAAGCAGGGATGTCCATTAAGCCCTAGCCTATTTTCAATATATATTAGAGATTTAGAAGAAGAAATGAAGAAAAATCAGGTAGGAGGAATTGTAATTGGAAGAAAAAGGTATGGGTGCTGGCGTATGCGGACGATATTGTCGCATTAGCGTCAAAGGAAGAAGAGATGAGAGGGGTGATTAAAGTTTTGAAAAGCTACCTGGAGAAAAAAAATTAGAAGCAAATGTTGAGAAAACGAAAATAATAGAATTTAAGAAGAGAAAAGGAAGACCAAAGGAAAATAAATGGTGGTGGGGGAGGAAGAGATAGAGAGAGTAGATAAGTATAGATATTTAGGGTACACTATTAGATATGACAATAAGGATGGGGATCACATAAAAGTGTTGAGACAGAAAGGAAATAAAATAGTCGGGCAAGTATGGGGATAGGAGAAAAACATTTGGAAAGGATGTAAGAAAAAGAATATGGATTTTTGAGAGGCTAGTAAGAAGTGTGATGTTGTATGGGGCGGAGATTTGGGGATGGAAGGAATGGGATGAACTGGAGAAGATTCAGGAAAAATATGGTAAGTGGACGTTAGGACTTGAGAAAGAGACACCGGGTTATATAGTCGAAGAAGAACTAAAACTAGAAAAAATAAGGATACAAACAGGAAACAGAGCTTTAAGGTATGAAGAAAAATGGTGAACAGAAAAGATAACGAGATACTCTTTGAATGCTGGAAAGAAGTGGATGGGCAGAAAAGGCGATATGGAGAAGAAGAAAGAAGAAAATATTATGAACGATGCGGGTATGCGAGAGAAGAGATCAAGAGGTTAAGACAAGAAGGAAGGCTTATGGAGGAGGAGATAATAGCAAGGGATAAGGACGTACAAATACAAGAAAGAAGAGTAAGAATAAAAGAAGGTAAATATAACGAGAAGTATAGACAAATTACAACAGAAGAAGTGCCGAAGTACATTACAGACGGTAGAAGCCTAAAAGAAAAAAGAATTATAGCAAGATTTAGAGCCGGTAATGAAGAGTATGGAAACAAGTATTGGAGGGGTGAGGAGGAGAGAATGTGCAGGCTGTGTGGAGAGGAATGGGAGGATATAACACACATGAAAGACGGGTGCGCAGAGCTGAGACGTGAGGAAACAGAATGGAAGACGCTGCTAGGGGAGAAGGAAGAGGGGATACAATGGATGAGGGAACTGTTGGAGAGAAGGAAATGGATAGATGATAGGAAAAAGAAATTTGAAGTTAAGTTGATTTGTAAATAAAATAAAATATCGATTCTTTTGTTATTTAAAAAACAAAATAAATATATTGATTGATTGATTTGTTGATTTGAAAATCCGGTGTTTGTGGTAATAGCAATTTTGAAGATCTCTAAGATAAAACTTAACACTTTACTAATTGGTTTAGACTTTTGCAACATGTTGGTAAACTAGTGTGGTCTAGATTCGGGTTTAATAGCTGCTGTAGATTGGAATTCCTTCCTAAACTTTTTCTCAAGTCTTTCCATCTCCGATGTTGGATGTAAACTGATATCTGCTGCACAGGTTGTATTTATAGTAGTTTAAAAAGGGAAGATTTTGCATAGAGACGGTCCAATCTAATTTTTCGTAAGGTGCCGTGCAAGTGTTTTTAAAGATTGGATTCCAGATCTGGTTGAGTTTCAGGTTTTTTTTCTTTTTGTTAAAACTTTTGCGGATGTTTATGGATTTTGGTGGCCTCCCTAACAAATCTGTTATAATAACCGTTAGTTCGTAGCAGATCATCAGATCAACAAAGGACGAAAGAGGCCCTCTTTCAGGAGCTGGAGTTTACCGTACCTTGTTTTTGTGGCAAAGTATAAATTGAAACCACCATGAAAACTAAGCTTAAAGAAAATCAAGTTAACTGTCGTCCGAAAAGTCAGGACGTACGTTTATCGATGAGGATCACAAGATACTCTTCAAAAGTTTGAAATTACTAGCAGCTACTAATGGATTGGTTAAAAAATCATCGAGATCCATAAATATTCAGAAAACTTCAACAAAAAGAAAAAACTACCCGAACGACACTTTACGAAAAAACGGATTTGACCAACGCTATGCAAGCGCCGCTTCTTTTGAACCAGTGTAAAAACAACCTACGCAACAGACATCATCAGTCCATCCATGATGTAAGCGGCAGAAACCTGGTTCTACGCTGCAAAACTCACTCAACGAAACAGCAAGTTCTTCAAAACAAGATTCTCCGCATCATCGCAGACGCTTCTTGGTTTTTCTGCAACGATCGTCTTCACCACGAACTACAAATTCCCAAGATAGCAGAGTTCGGACGCCAATCCGCAACTGTCCTTCAAGCGGGCATTGCGGCGCACCCCAACCCACTTATAAAGCGGTTATGGGATTACAATGTAGATAACATGCCAAGGCACAAGAGACCGAAGTATGTCATCTTAGGTTATTTTATTTTAGGTCATCTTAAGTTAGAATGAATTGTCACCCTAAAGGATCGGAAATGAATAAACGAAAAAATGGGGTTCTTTAATCAATTAATGTCATTTAGGATTAATTTATATAAATTGTACAGTAGCGAATAAAAATATACGAAACTGAACTGAACCTCATCAGGCTATATTCAATATCGGAGATCGGAAAACCCCTGAAGAATCTAACAACTCCCGTTAGCGAAACTTATAGACGAAATTCTTAACAACAACGGCCATCGTTGTAACATTGTAACTGACACATCCTTGTACTTTCATTTTTATGCTATTATAAATTAAGTTAAAGCGTACACTGTAAAAGTCATTTCACGACAGTTTAATCCAGTAAATGAATAATAGTATGAACTATTTCCAGTGACTAAAAATATTTGAGTAGGACTTGAATTCATAAGCAAAACTTATTCGCCAAATACTTTAATAAATGAAATTTTTTACAGAATGCTGATGCTAGAGACGAAATTAAATGCTTTCCATTATTGGATTAGGTGACGTCAGATTTGCAAAAAAATTCTTTCTTGAAAATAGCCTGTAGTTTAAAAATAAAAAACTGTTACTATAAACAAAAACAAATTTATGAAAGTATGAAGTTACGATTTATCTGTAGACGATTTAAGAGTTGCTGTTATTGCACCACAACTCATTATTTTTGAAATCTAGAAAAAAACTTGTGTAAGAAAACAAGTTAGATAGATAAGTTAAGAATTTTCAACGCACTTTTTCAAGTGTTCAGAAACACTTTTAGGCAAATGGACATATTGGTACCACTATTAGCAGGGAAAGAAAAAGAAATACTACAATAGTCTGCTGAACAAATGCTACTAGATTCTTCATTCTTCTTATGATAATGTTTAAGCAAATAAGATCGTAGGGTGCATTAATAAACTGATATTTTCCAGAAAGTTTAGAAAAAAATAATATTGTTTATAAAATTAGTCAAAACAAATTGTAAACATTGGATGTAGATTTTTTTCCATTGGCAATAACGTAGGTAATTTAAAATTTCCGAATTATTATGCATTGCATATAGTCAAGTTGTAACTTTGCCTTATGCCATCGTATCATATAGAGATTTGGGCATTTGACTTGTCAACCCGCTAGAAAACATCAAGTAAATAAATCAACTAAAAACACCTATGTGTTATCACCAGTAGTATGAATTTTGTTCGTACGATGCGACGTTCACAGTTTCTAGTTGCTGAATTAATTGATGGTATTTTTTGAAAATCAGTTACCTTAATTGTCCCGGAGTAAACATTTTTTCTAAAAAAAATTAACAAATTTTGGAACGACTAAAATTTTTAAAATATTGTCAGAGTGTTAAACATGTCATAGAATACCATCTTGCTTTCAATTTGTGTAGGTATTAACATTGTGTACACAACGTTATTAAAACAAACTCCAAGTAGGTACAATTAAGACTACTGTCCCCTACATTACTTTTTCTTTTCAAGTATACCTAAACTTACAATAAAAGTTTCGCAATGAAAGTTACCAGATAAAGTGCTGAATAGAGTCAACTATCACTTACCGTTAAAATTTAAAAAAATCACGATTATCTTGGATGTCATAAAGTCTAATTTATACGTTAGTTATGGCATAAGTTAAATAAGTAAATTTTATCAAGCATCTGACTACTCACCTGGGAAATCGAGTTGTTTTTAAGTTATTGAGTTGTGTAATGAACTCAAAATTGTAAAAAGTTAATTATACATTGATAGTCTTCAATTTTAAAAATTGAGAAACACATGTAGGAATGTGTTGTTTCAGAAAGTATAATTATTTTTCAGAATATGCTTTGCAAAGTTAGAGTTCTAAAGTTCTGATGACCCTCTCATGTTCTTTGAGTTTGATTGGAAACGACCGTCTTGTCGAACCAATATAGTTTCTAGAGCGTATAATACAAGTATATCCGTTTCAAATTTAAAGGAAATCTTGTCATGGATTTTCTAACTGTGCAAAGTTTGAAAAACTAATCTGATTGTAACGATTTTCATGTGAAATGGAAAACATTACAATTAATACACAATTTCAATTATTGACATTTAACATAATCGCAAAGTTTTAAATGTAAGTAACAACAGTTGATTCTATTCAAAATTTTATTTTGATGTAAATCTTTAGATCATTTATTGTAATTTTAGATTGATATCAAAACTTAGCTAACAAAGATTGCGTGTACTATTTAGTTTTATCAAATGTATGGAAATTTTTTCTGACAAAATTTTTGTATTGGGAAAATGCAGTTGTCAGCACTGTTTTTTTTTGTGAAAATGTAAGACATACTTGTGGAAAATATTTCATTTCCGTATTGTTCTATATTTGTATGTTGTATTTTTTCAGTTTTTTAAATGTTTCTTCTGTTCTGATTTTACTGAGTACTTTCTTGAGTTTATATAACGTAGTAATGATTAATTTTTAATTGATACTTTAGAACAAAGGAATTGAACTCTAAACCGCAGCGTCTATCTGTAACAAAAAAGAGAACACCAAAAAACTGAACGAAAAACTATACTCGAACATGTGTTTCGATAGCTAAGCTTTCATCATCAGCGCACTGACAGTGTACTTTAGAAAATAAAAAACATTTTTATTTTTATATTTTTAGAATGTAAGGGGACTTCTTAAAACAAAAACTAATTAATAATATTGGCGAATAAATATCATGTTATTGCCTTGTCTGAAATTTGGCTCAATATATCAATTTCAAATAATGAAATCTTTGACTCGCAATATGAGGAGTTTAGATCAAATAGGATCTCCTTGGAAAGAGGGGGTGGGGTACTTATAACAATTTTGTCTTATATGAGATCTACATTAGTTAAGCAAATATCTCTAACTAACTTTGAATGTATTATTTGTAGTTTTTTTGTTTTTGGGTGTCACTTTTTTTATATGCTTTGTATACTTTCGACCAAACTGTAACAAAAATAGTTATAAAAATGTTTCTGAAGTTTTTTCTGATTTAAACAATCTATGGAAAAAGGAATTGTAAATTTGTAATAGTTGGTGATTTCAATCTTCCTGATTTTCAAAACGTGATTAATAATGGTAATAGATGGTAATTGCAAAATCACTAGAATGAAAAAAAAATTATGTCTTTTTAAATTTAGTTTCGATAAATAATGTTTGGAATATTTATGAAAATTTTAACTGACATTATAGACAGCACAGTGAGTCATGAAAATTGCCCTATTCTTATTGAAGATACATATCATCAAGTACTTTGCTTGGACTTTCAAGTCCCGGATAATCCATATTCTGTATCAGACATAAAAAAAACAAAACATACATTTAGAATATTTTTAGTATCATAAAGCAAATGTAATCGGAATTAAAAATTTTTTGGTCGACTACGATTGGAGTAAGTATAAAATCGGTAAACCACCTTTTGGAGGAACTTTATCATATTCATTATCAAGCTATTTCAAAAAATGTCATAATAAATATCTTTCTAGGTTCAGTGAGGAAATTAGATAAATGTTCAAAGTCAAAAATACTTTAGCAACAAAAATGAAATTTTTACCTTTTTTTTTGATTTAAAGATGTTCGTAGAAATCTCAAACTTCTTATTAAAAGAGCATATTATAATTATATAATGAGCAGTCAATTCTTACTGATTCCAAACAATTCTGGACTATAAATTCTCTAAGATCTAACTTGATGGAACTGAATGGGATACAAAAGTATAGGTATAAAGGGAATAGTATTTCAAATGCATTTTCTAAATACTTTAATTCAGTTCATAGTCCTAAAAGATTAGATTATTGTACAGAATACACTGGTTAACAAAATCGCACTTTTTGTCTGTTGCATGAAGTTTTTTAACTATTCTTTACTAATTCGACTTTGCTGATACCGAATTTATCTTCAGTTTTTATCTAGTAGCTCGGATTTAGACGATACATGTACCACTACATTTTTACTAGTTACTCAGCAAATTGTCACAAACGGTGAAGTAGTAACTTGTATAAACAATCCAAATAGTTTTTGTTTCATTTTTGGCATGTTCAAAGAATGTCGCTTGAATGTGTCTGAACTTGTAAAACACGTTTATATGGACTACTTTGGGAAGCTATTAGAAATAAATGTCAAACCTTAGATGCTAAATTTAGTATGTAGGAGTTGTGTCAAGTCTTTACGTTTGTGGGTAAATAGAAAAAAACGTACTTTTAAGTTCAGAAGTCCCATGATCTAGCGTAAACCATCAAACCATCACGATGACTGCTATTTTGTGTAGTGAACATTACTGAAATAAATCGCAAAAATCGTTCTAAGCGGATTTATCCTAGCTTGCAATCTGGTATTAAGCCTGTTCTGAGATCTAGTGATTCGTCAGTACCACAGTCCCAACCTAATACATCCACTATAACATCGCCAAAACGTTCAAAAGATAGTTATGATGGAAAGGATAGTGACTTTTATTGCCCTTGCAAACCTCGACCTTTCAATCAAAATGATCTAGATAACCCGATCAGAGATCTTAATTGTTCTAAACAAGGGTGATAATTTTTAACTTTTCTGA
Source organism: Abscondita cerata (assembly GCA_030710515.1). NCBI lineage: Eukaryota > Metazoa > Arthropoda > Insecta > Coleoptera > Lampyridae > Abscondita > Abscondita cerata. The sequence goes on from JALBCR010002212.1 coordinate 894,163, forward strand.
CACCTGACACAATTATATCCATTTAACGCAGTCGAGAAAAGGATTTACGCCCTTACTTTTCTTAAGAGGACGATCTTGTATTTTTCAACAATATTTCTGACTTAATGACTGCAATGGGATTACACACCTATGATTCAAATGATTTGCGTCTATTTATAGATTTCTCGAAACACAGTCTTAAATGTGTACTTTTGCATAATGGCAATAAACTTGGTTTTTTGCCTATTGCGCATTCAACAAAAGTTAAAGAAAAATATCTTACAATATCATTAGTTTTGAAACAAATAAAGTACAAAGAACATAACTGGGTTATATGCGTAGATCTGAAAATGGTAAATTTTCTGTTGGGTCAGCAAGGGGGGTACACGAAAGATCCCTGTTTCATATGCTTATGGGACAGTTGAGCTAAAACTAAGCACTAGACTAAAAAGAGTTGGCCTGTTCGGAAAGCGTTAGTTTCTGGAATGCTAAATGTGATTAATGTTCCACTAGTATCAAGAGACCGCATAATACTGCCTCCTCTGCATATTAAATTAGGGCTAATGAAACAGTATGTGAAAGCTCTTGACAAGTATATCACAAGAATGTTTCCAAGACTGAGTACTGAAAAGATAAGATCTGGAATTTTTAATGGTCCTCAGATCATAAAATTAATAAATGATCAATATTTTACCAGTTGTATGACGGTTGTTAAAAAATCTGCTTGGAATGAGTTTGTTTGGTTAGTGAAAAATTTCTTGGGAAATCAAAAGTCTGCTGACTACTATCAAGACATTCAGAAATTAATGCTGAACTTCCAGCAACTTGAATACAACATGAGCATTAAGCTACACTTTCTCTTCAGCCTTTTAGACCGTATCCCTGAGAATTTGGGTGATCTAAGTAAAGAACAGGGAGAACGCTTCTATGAAGATATTCGCACTATGAAAGACCAATACCAAGGTTACTAGAATGCGAATATGATGGCCGATTACTGTTGCAACATTCAGAGTAGTACTCCTGAATCAATTCAGGCAAGGAAATCGTACAAGAGAAAGTTCTGTTCTTAGTAGTCTTGGTAACAAAAAAATTTTGCTTGAAAACTGGAATATTTTTTGGAAAAATTCCTTTCCATTATATCTGAATAACTAGAGCTGCTACGGGAAAAGAGACTTCAAATTCAAAATCAGTGAGGTAAGTACTTTTAGAATCAGATATAAAACTGTATGCAACAAAACCACTGTTTACTAGTGATATCAATGGGATAATAAATATCCAAAACCTTAATTTTGGTATTATAAATTTTTTAAATGTCTACGAAACTTTTATGAATTAAAATCCAAAAAAAGTAATAGCCTTGATAGTATTCCAAATTTCTTTTTCAAGAAATTTGAAGAACTATTAGGAGTTGAAATGTTACATATTTTTAATTTATCTTTTCAGCAAGGAATTTTTCCTAACAAGTAGAAAAAAATTAAAATCACTCTAAAAGGGCAAAGAAGCCGAGATTTCGAATTATAAGTCAATCTCAATTCTTATTACCTTGGGAAAAGTTTAGAATTATTACAAACTTGCCAATATCTATGTTATTTTTAGACATAAAATTGCTTTCAGTATAGAATAAAATTGCCCAAGTGTAGAAGACCTGAAATTTCCGCAAAATACACTAAAAATTCTAAACTTATTAGTACTATTAATTTAAGATTTTGTTGTATGTATTAAAATTAAAATAAAATATGTAATTAGAAAGTAAATCTAGTTCGACTTAATATTATTAAAAAATGCAAAAAAATTGTATGCACCACAGGTGTAAAGTATTTTAAGCCCTCGCATGATGGTTGCCCTTGCCTACGGCTCGTGCAACAATTTTCATGCTAGGGTTTAAAAGTGTTACTTTACATTCTAGGTACATAAATAACTATTGGCCGACGATCATTATCAAAAAGTAAAAACAGAACAAAATTCTGGCTGTTTTATTATTTGGAAATACACCACCTAATATGTTATGTGCCAGTTCATTTGTTGAACTGACGTATAGATGGCCCTATCAATATAGTTATCAATAAAAAAATTATATGCGCCCTTATTCTGTACATTATTGTGTCAAGTGTGGTGTAAAGTAAATTTTTAACATCAATTTATCCGATTTTATACTTAGTTTATTTTTAAAACGTTGCCAAATAGCTAATTAATCAACCATTACTTTAACGCATAGTACCTGTAAACGCATTATTCTTATATTCAAGACAGGGAATGTAGTATATTTTTTCTAAATTTTATTACTTCTTCTTTTAATCCAAACTCCGCAAGGATTTAAATCAATAGTAATAATGACGTATTTATTTTTCAAAACAATTTAAATTTGCTAAGTAGTGTTTTTAAATAAATTTAGTTTGAATATTGATAAATGCATTTTATTATCTATAAGTAGGAAGAAGACTATTATTATAAAAGATCTTGGTATAATTTTTAATAACAAATTCAATTTTAATAATCATATTAATAATATTATAGTAAGTTTTTATAAAATAATGGGACTAATAAAAAGATCAACTTTTTGTTTTAAAAAGGCTAAAAGAATTTTAAATTTCTATTTCTCGTTTATTAAAAGCAAAGTAGAGTACTGTTCAATTATTTGGAACCTTTCAACAAAAAAATACTCCAAAAAAATTGAAACTGTACTAACTATTTTTATTATGAGAACAATAATTTGGTCTGTCCCAGGGACTTCTCCACTCAAAACTTGAAGGACTTAACTGGAATAACTAAACTTGGAGGTAGAAATAATTTAATAAATAAATGAAATTAAAAGTAAAAAAAAAAGAAATTGTTAACAAGAAATCCTTCACTTCCGGGTTCATAATGTGCTTTAAAAGAAAAACATTTGTAATCTAATTTAATGACACAAACAGCTTGTAAATAGAATATGAATTTTTTTTCAAAATATCATAAATTTAGGTTTTTTTAATTTGTTTTATGCGTTAACATTATAAATAATGTATACACATTTGAAATATGTTTTTGCTAGTCATAAGAGAAAGAATGTAAGTTTTGCACAAAACTTATATTATACATATATTTTAAGTATTTTATGTGTAGGTTATCCGTTGTTTTATGAACAGAGATAATAAATATTAAATAAAAATTTGGATTTTTTAAAAAATAAATTCTATTCAATTTTAGGTTATAAAATGCCCCGCACTTGTAAGAATTCTACAGACTGTTTTGCTACATTTGTGGTAAGTTCACTTTAAAAACACAGAGAAAAGCAATAACAGATCTTGTTAAAAAGTCTATCAGCTTTATTTTGGATTTTATATTGATGAGAGGGATAAAAGTTGGTTCCCAAAAATTTGCTGTAACAGTTGTTCATTCAAGAACGTTGAAAGGTTGGCTTGAAGGAAGTCACAAATCTATGTCGTTTACGATGCCAAAGACACCACTTCCAAGTGGTGAAGGCAGTATCTCCAAAAAATAGCAAAAAAATGGAAAATAAAAATAATTCTGGTCTACAAACTCAGTCGAGTTTTATTTCTTCCTGTACATCTTCATCATCATACGCTTAATCTGGATCTTTAAACCCATCAAAAAAACCTTATTTTCTAAAACAACCTGATTTAAATGATATCGTTAGAGACAAAACAGTGGAATTGGTTGGATAAAAGTACGAGAGTCTCATATTTTCGAACAAAGCAAGAAGATTTTACGAGTTACTGCAGGACTTTTTGAAAAACTAAGTTTCTCAGAAAATTCAGATGAATGGAGACTTTTTATTGATGCGTCGAAGATTAGTTTGAAAGCCGTTTTATTTCACAATGGAAATAATAATAATCAATGCCTCTAGCACATGCTACAAACATGAAAGACAATTATGCAAATCTGGAAGTATTACTAGAAAAAATAAAATATTCTCAATATCTATGGAATATTTGTGCTGACTTAAAAGTTGTCGCTATACTTACTGGATTGCAAGAAGGATACACCAAGTTTTGTTGTTTTTTATGAATGGGACAGTCGCGCAAGGGACAGACATTACAAAGTGAAAACTTGGTTTCAAAAAAAAAACTTGACAGCTGGGCTTAAAAATGTATCTCAAGAACCTCTAGTACCAAGTGACAAAATTTTTTTGCCATCATTTCTTATAAAGTTAGGACTCATGAAAAACTTAGTGAAAACTATGAACAAGGATGGTGCAGGCTTTCAATATCTCAAAACAAAATTTCCTCAAATCAGCGACGCAAAATTAAAAAAAGGAATTTTTGTAGGTCCGCAAATATGAGAGCTTATGAAGCAATTCGAAGTTGAACAAAACTAAAAAAAAAGCTTGGATGGCTTTTGTAAAAGTGTGTCATAATTTTTTAGGTAATACAAAAGCTGACAACTACCGACAAATCATTCGAGAGCTTTTCTCTGCTTATAAAGCTTTAGGATGCAATATGTCACTCAAAACTCATTTCTTGGACACGCATTTAGATTTCTTTCCGGAAAATCTCGGTGCCGTATCAGATGAGCATGGTAAAAGGTTTTATCAGGATATTATGCATATCAAAAGACGCTTCAATGGAAAATGGTCAGCAGCAATGCTTGCTGATTTTGTTGGTCGATTTGCAGAGAAACTTAGATAGAAACGATGAAAAGAAAAAAACTACAGAATAACTTGAATTATGTTACCATAATGGGATAAATATACTGATATTTCTATGACTTGTAACTGTAAAATTAGCATTTTTCGTTGTAAAACTTAAACCGTAGTCTTTTTCACTTTTTTGTAATTGTTGTTACTAAAACAATATCATTTTTTAATTAAACGGACATTATATTTAAAATCTATTTGTTGTCTTTATTTGCATGTTAAATTCCGTGTTTAAAACACCAAATATGATGTAATCATGCATGAAAACAATGAGGAGAACTGCAGACCAGTGTTATTTTTGCTCAGCAAGCTGCATTGTATCAAAAATTTCAAACGATCAAAATGCTTTTTATTTCAAATGTGTTTGGCATTAAATTCCTAGTCTAGATAGTAAAAATAACATGTTTAGTTTACATTAATAAAAAACTGAGCTGGGTAGGTCTTGTAATTTTAACATTTGGCATTTCTTTTAACATTAATGGATTTAATTACGCAACAGGAGCGACAATGCCTATTTAACAGTAATGATTCCGAATTTACATAACAAGACAAAACGTTTCGCTATTACAACTTTTTCATTATAAAGACATTGAAAAAACCCATTATAAATTTTAGTAAATTACAATTATTTGTTTATTGCAAGATTGTGAGATAAGTACCTAAATAATGAATAAAATTACTTCATTCATTGAAATATTACAATAGCAATAGGAACTAGCACAACAGTAATGACTCCATAATTCCATCGGTAGTTGGTGGGAAAACAAATTATCCTATGCGTATGTCAATAAGAAAGACATATGCAGATTTTTTAGTTTACTTTTTGTTGATTTAATTTTTAAAATAGGTTATACAGTGTGGAATATATTAGGAAAGTAATTTATTTTCAACAATACTTCAGGCTGTTATACAAAGTTATATTTTAACGCAATATTTTCGACAGTTTTTCAGGATGGGACAAACAGTTTTTTTTGTAAACGAGTTTTTGCAAGGTATATTATTAAGAAAGTTAACATTGACACAGTACTAAAACTTATTAAATATTAGATATAACGTTTTTTAATAAAAAATTGTGATGAATTTTTAACTTACTGCCCCGCGCGAGAAATTAACAATTATAATATACAGGGTGTCTCGAAATTCTTCTCCCAAACGGAAACTACAAGTACTAAAGGTTATTTTATGTCGATTTAACTCAAATTACGTTAATCTAAACATGCTTCCTAAGTGAGGTACAGCACTTTGAAAAAGACATCCTTATATGAGTTTGTTTATATCATTCAAAAATGTCTTTAAATTTGAGAGAAAAGAATGAATATTGTGACAAATGGTAGTCGTGTAGAGCATCTGTAGTATGTAAGTTCGTTTTTATTATCTACCCTCTTAATTAATTCAATGTCGCCTACTCTATGACCATTTTCAAGCATATGCATGGCAACACTGGACCTATCTGTGCGATGATATTTGACATGAGCTACGTGCTCTTTAAAACGAGTTTTAATAGGTCTCTTGGTTGCCCTATATATACTTGGTTACAGTCTTTACAATTAATTTTATATATTCCCGATTTATCACACATTTCTATTGGATCTTTCGGATTGCCTAAAAAAATTTGCAAGTTGTTACTACTAGAGGTTACTGTTTTATAATCAAATTTTGAAAATCTTTTTTGAAGACCTTTTGTTTACGTGGGATAATTTGGTAATTTGACATATTTCTCATCTATTTTGCTGTTACTAGTTCCTAACGTTGTAATGTTTCTAATGTTTAACTTATGTTTATGTTTTCTAATTATGTTTGTGACAATTGATTCTTGAAAACCATTGTATGATGCAATCAGCTTAATATTTCGCAGTTCTTTATCAAAGTCTTGTTTTGACAATGGGAAATGTAATAATCTGTGAATCAAAAAGTTGAAAGATTTCTGTTGGTTAAATAGACGCTGCAGTTGGGGTTCCTTTCCTTTGATTTTATTTTAATGTTAATTGTTGTTTTATAGCCTTATGAAATAAAATGATTTTTAAATTTCCAAAAATTTGTAGATTTTGTTGATGTTTCCAAACCAACTTGATATTACAAATACAATTTTATAATAAAACATGATGTTATGTTAGAAACACAAAAAGTTTAAATTTTTTTTTTTAAAAACGTTCATAATATCGATTTCAAAGAAGAAAACATTTTTTATGAAAATTATCTCGAATTTCTCAAGTTTGGTGTCAGATAAAAAAAGAGTTGGTCTCCCCCTACTCATTTGTATCGCTTATTGATTAGACAAAATTTGAAATTTTTAAGTAACGGCATTTTTTAATGATTTAGGGGTGCAATGATAGCTTGCCTCTACGTAGTGCACCCTGGGTAACGCTAAAGAGCTATCGAGACTGGCAGCTAGACTATCGCTCTTTGGATCTCCTGGCAACATGAAAATGAACCAACCAAACAGCCTTTTCCAAGGCTCTATGACAAGAGATCTGGGTAAAGTAAACCGCATCAGCTGAACATATTGAGGGCATAAGTCGATCTAAATGCCAAATTTTGGCAAAATTACTAAAGGACAATAATATCGACTTGGTGCTAATCCAGAAAACCCACTTAGCAGATGAAAACGAAGCTCAATCAAAAGCCAAAATCCCCGGATACGACATTATCGGCATAACATATCACCATATATACGGAGTAATAACGTACACTCGAAGCGACATCGAAAATGTCAAATGGCTCTCCTCTAATACTGATGACGACATAGACAGAATTGACGTCGATTTTGGTGGAATGAGGATTGTTAATATATACTAGCCACCGGCGGTTGCTTTGACCCCACAAAACCTCCCAACACTTTCCCACCCGACCCTATATGCAGGCAATTTCAACAGTCACTATACCAGCTGAAAATATGATACGAATGACCATAACGGAAAAGCGCTCGTAGAGTGGACAAAAGAACAAAACCTCCAATTGATATTCGACGCAAAAACAGAAGCACCCTTAGATCTGCTGCCCGGAATTGCGAATACAACCCAGATTTGACATTCGTAACATCAAGTGTGCACGGTCAACCCCTACATATATCCAGAATGAAACTTTCAGTAAACAAACTGGTCAGAATTTAAATCAGAGCTGGATAACCATATTCGATAGATACCACCCACCCACGAAAATTACAGAAGGTTCCTGGGGGTCGTCATATGCGTGGCGTAAAAATATGTTCCTAGAGGTTTCCGAAAAAAATATTTTCTCGGGTGGAATACGGAATGTGAGTCAATTTATAAAGAATTCCTTAAAAGCGGATACCCTGAAACGGCAGATGAACTGATGAGATCTCTTGACGCAGCCCGCAAGGAAAAGTGGATGAAAACCCTACACTCAATACAACTGTTGACCAAGTGCTGAAGAACATCAAAACTAATAAAGCCCCAGGATTCGACGGAATGCATAATGAGTTCCTAATAAATACGGGACCCTATACCAAAAGATGGCTTGCGGATTTCTTTTCTGATATACTTAACAGTGGCAACATATCTAAAGAAATTAAAAAGACCAAGATTATAGTTTTTCTCAAACCGGAAAAACCCAAAAACAGCGCAGAAAGCTATCGTCCAATCTTGCTTCTGAGTGCGTGCTTCAAGCTCTTGTAGAGGTTGGTTCTTGGAAAACTAGACGCAACTGTTCCAAAAAAGCCGTAAAACGTTAGCTGTGTTCGTGGACCTGACGGCGGTCTACGATACCGTCTAGAAGCAGGGACTTCCATACAAATTCCTAAGAGTTATACCCAACAAAAAACTAACTAATCTACAAAATAATATGCTGAGCGATAGAACGTTCCAGGTGGTCGTGGGTGACAAAACCAGTAGGACGAAACACTTACAGAACGTGCTACCACAGGGCTCAGTTCTTGCTCCGGTGCTTTTTAATATCTACATCGCAGATATGCCGGAAACAACATCGGCATATGCCGACAATGTGACACTGGTGGTCAAGCACAGATCTATAAATGCCACGGAAGTAATCCTAAGTAACGATTTTTAAAAACTGGAGAAATAGTACCAAAAATGGAGCACCTCAATAACACATCAGCCAAAGTCCGTACTACGTCCGTACCAGAAACTCTGTGGTGCTACTTGGGGAGCAACAGCAAACACATAACGATGCTCTGCCCTTGCTCTCGTCTACAGCACTGCCGAGTATGCAGCTTCTGTGTGGCTAGATAGCAGACATGCCCACAAACTCAACACGCAACTGAATCACACTATGCGCAGGATGCATTAAATCAACTCCGATATACTGGCTACCGATACTCAGCCACATTGCTCCGTCCCATCTCAGAAGACAGAAAGCCCTGGTTCAACAGTATCGTAAAATATTGGCCGACCAACTACTTCCTATCCATGAGGACATGGCAAAAACAACCACAAACCGACTTAAATCTCAAAGACCGTCAATCAGAACCGCAGCCGAGATATGCTCAAGCGACGCCGAATGGAGTTGGAGAGCGACCTGGGAGTAGTCCATACAGCCGGGTGTGGCTCATATGATCTCAGTCCTAGACGTACCGGTTGGTTTTGACACCCCGCTACAAATATGGAAAACAGCCAACAGAATTCGAACTGCCATTGCGAGATGTGCAGAAACGCTACACAAATGGGGCAAATTACTAACGGCTGAATGTGACTGCGGAAACCCGAACTAGACCATAAGCCATATTGTCCAACATTGTGGAAATAGAGCATACCCAGGAGAAGTAGCCGATTTTTCTTCCTCAAACCCTCCGCGATCGACTGGATTAGGAACCTGGATCTGGCACTGTGACACCTAAATGTACTTACAGTCTTCAAATGTTACTCACTTTATGTTTCCTTTGTAGCCATACGATAAAAAAATAATCAATGATTTAAAGAAAACTCATATAACGATGTCTTCTTCAATGGGCTGAAGCTCACCAAGGAACTATTTTTGGATTAACAGGTAATTTGAGTTAAATCTACATAAAATAACGTCTAGTATCTGCAGTTTCCGTTCGGCAGAAGAGTTTCTAGACACCCTGTACATCGTGTTGAAATTTTACCAGAAAAAAGATAAAAACAATCTAAAAACTTGAAAAGTTTTTTAAAACAATAATGCAACCCACGTAAGTCTAAAAATTAGCACATCTTATACTTACAGTTTCGTAGTTAAAAACAAACTCTTGCAAACTTTTTGACGTTATAAAAATATAGAAATTTCTACTCATTAAACGTATTTATTTCATTTTGATTGAACTACCTTAATAGTAATTTAATGGTGTTTGTACAAGTACGTCTTAACTACATGAGTGATTCTTTACAGAAAATTAAATATTTGATTTAATTAAGCTCAGAATTGCTGTAAAGTAAATTTAATTAAAATAACTAATACATTCCAAGCTCGAAACGGAAGCAATTTTCGCGTAATTATTTATATTTTAACAAATAAGTAGCCTATACTTATTAGAAACTACTTAACCATTAAATATGTTTAAAGCCGCTTTTTTATTATTTGTCAGAAATTCACACTAATTTGTAATTGAATTGAGAAATAAAAAGATAAAATTTAAGATAAAAAATAAAAACACTTTCTAATTAGGTAATTATGTAAAAATAAAATTATAAATTGTATAACGTGCTTTGATGAGAAATTCTTGTTCGGTTTACGACACGACGCTAAAACCGCGAACAAAAATTACATTTTGTACAGTTTTTTGTGTAGTTCGGCAATATGTGGTGAATACATAATCGCGGAAGTCTATTTCTAAAAATTTTTCTATTCAAAACGCGTCATATGTAAGAAAAACTGTTTAAGAAAATTCGAAAAATAAAATACTCGTTATGCAATTTACTATCTGTATGAAATATGTTTATTCTTGTTTGATTTTTATCGATAAACGTTGTTAATGTGTGTGAATTGTTACACAATAATTTTTATTAACAATTTACTAAATGAAAACCGAAATCACAAAAATTCGTTAGTAAGCAAACACCATTAACAATAATATAATAATTGCAGCAACGAACAAATTAAATAAACAAGACTATTCATCCTTTCTTCGTGAACATTTGTATGAAAATATAAAAAGCCGCTTTTATTTTAAGCATAATTAGGCAACGTTCATTGTATAAAAATATTTACATTCATTCCGAAACACATTGTATAATTTATGACATACTAAAAATAATGGTTAAATTTTCAGCATGTATTGTTACGTTTGTTGGCAAAGGAAATGAATTGTCAAGAGATGAAGATAAAGGCACTCACTGTTAACATCGCGCTGAAATATTACTACTCGACATAAATTAAAATATAAGTTAAAAGGGACGAGATAACAAGTTAAGGTAAATCTGAAAATATATAGTATTTAAAGAACAATGAAAACCATTCATCTGAATAACTCAAAGTACAAGGAGTGAATAATAATTTTGTTTTAAAGACTTACTCTTTGTCGTGGCCTTGCCGGCGTGTATCCTCCATCACCCTGACCTCTCTGAAAAGAAAAAATACACACTTATAATATTTCGACGATTAAAACGGAAATCACACTTGATGTATCAGCTCTAAGCTATTAAAACTATTAATAGAACATTTAATTAATATTAAATTATAAAGTTTGCACGCGGTTTACATTATGGGCATTATAGTTTGAAAGCATATGGACTTTGGTGAACATGCTGATGAAGGTTTACTAACTTAACGTCAACTTAGTAATAATGTCTCTCGATTATTGGTAAGTGTACATTTCAACAACGTATTTATTTAAATAAAAAAAAACAGGTGCAAAGTACAATGAAAATAAGAAACAACAGCAACGTTCTATTCATCCTGACCTATTTCTGTCAGAACCTATACTTTAATTCTAGATTAGTTCACATGCAGCTTCCGTTTTCCTGTTTCGAATGAACATCATTCTGACACGCTTTCATCTTTCCTTGTTGTGAATTATTACTGTGCCCTTGTACTTGGACGTAAAAATAATGGATTTTCTCAAAGAAATATGTCTTCAAAAAAATGTTCTATGCATAATCTTTAGTTTCGAATTTAAACAATCAAAATTGCAACGTAATTTAATGAAACGAAATGTAATGTAAATAAGACAAGTTTAATTAATGTAGCGTTACAGAAAAACAACGATTAGTGAGGGAGAATAGTAAATAATCTAATGAATAAAGTAATATAGTTCTTATTGAAACTGTACGTGTGTATTAAGTAAAATTTTGGGATTAGGGTTTAGAAGGGTTCGCCCAGGAGGTTACACAAACTATTTACACTGTATCCTTCGTTTTGACAATGATAGATTAAAGTTCATAATTTCAAATCTGATTTAATGTTCCCGCATGCAAACTGAAGTTTATACACAATAAATGTTAGAACACAATACAGGTGTTTAATGCATGTAGTTTCAATTCCGAATTTAATACATGGTTTTACGATTTTTAATAATTAAGATAACCAAATTATTTGGATGGAAATACACTGATTGTAATTCTACCCAAACAAAAATTAACAACCGATAATTTATTTAATGTCTAAACAAGTTTTATAATTTTGTCACTTTGATAGTGAAAAAAATTTTCAATTAACTTTTAAATCGGCAAAAACATTAAGAATTGGAGCTTTTTTTTCGGATAAGTTTTCCATTATTATACTCAAATTTAGTTGTTGAAAGTTTCAGTTACCTTTTAACATTTTCGTTAAAAACATTTGTTTGAAAAAAAAAATAATTACATGTGTTAAAAAGTATTCAGATAAAACAATTTTCAGATATCATAAAAAAAGTTAAATTAGGCGTAAATGAAGACTTCTTTGTCCATTCTTTTTCGGTACTTACATCCCTTATAGTCTTAAGCAAAAAAGTAGTGGTATAAAACCCATCACTATGGAATAGTATATTACATTACTTGTGATGAAAGTACGAAATTCGCTCACGCATGGGTCAGTTTACACACGAGGCGCTAGTCGAGGGTGGAATGGCTCATAAGTGAGCGAATTCGTTTCTTCACGTGTGCTGTATAGCGTTTTGATTGACCTGCGATTGAAACTTTACTAAAAACTATTAAATTTTATTAATCAAAATTATTAATTTAATATAAATATGTAAATCAAGGTAGATAGTACGAGGATATATTGAAAAATTCTTAGCCTACTATAGAACCAAACAAAATTTCAATGTCAAAATATTTTATTACTCAACATATTCTCCTCTTAATTGGATACATTTATTACAGCGAACCTGCAACGTCTCTAGACCTTTCAAAAAAATGCTTCTTGTCTGCAAACAGACCACCTTCCTTGTTGGAAGAAAATGTACGATAACTTTTTTCAGTTGAGGAAAGAGGTGATAGTCGGACGGAGCCAAATCGGGTGAATAAGGGGGGTGTTCTAGTAATTCAAACCTTAAATCACGAATTTTTTGCATGGCAACATGAGATTTGTGTGCAGGGCGTTGTCCTGCAAAAACAAAACACCTTTGGATAGCTTTCCGCGTCTTTTCTCTTTAATATTTTTCCGTAGAGTAGTCAGTAATGTCGAATAGTAATCTCCAGTTATTGTTCTACCCTTATCCAAAAAATCAATCATGATTACTCCATGGCAATCCCAAAAAACTGAAGCAAGAACTTTTCCAGCAGATTTTTGGACACGAAACTTCTTAGGTCTTGGAGAACCAGAGTGTCGCCATTCCATCGATTGTTGCTTTGTTTCTGGATCGTAGAAATGTACCCAAGTCTTATCCATAGTAACAATTCGGTTTAAGAAGTCTACATCGTTTTCAAATCGAGCACAGATCGAACGCGATGCTTCTACCCTTGCACGCTTTTGGTCAACATTCAAACATTTGGGGATCCATTTTGCAGCAATTTTTCTCATGTCCAAATTGACGTGAACCATATGATAAAATCCGTTTTAGCCCAATTCGACGATCTGATAAAATCATGTCACGAACTGCATCGATATTTTCGGGGACTGACACAGAAACTGGCCTTCCCGATCGGTCATCATCTTCAATGGAAAATTTACCTCTTTTGAAGCTTGCATTCCAATTTTTGACGGTCGCATACGAAGGACATTGATCACCAAGGGTATTAAGCATATCTTCGTAAATCTGCTTACCTCTTAACCCTTTTAAATACAGGTACTTGATGATGGCTCGATACTCCAATTTTCGATTTTCACAATTTCGGTGGACATCTTTTTCATTTAATTTATTGCGTGACTCTGGTTTACTTTTTGACGTCAAACTTTACACTGACACTTCTAATAAGTTATTGTTCGTTGCTATGGTAACGCAATATTTTGTTTATGCAAGGAACTGGTCTAGGCTAACTAGATATCAATACATCCTCGTATATATTCCGTTGCTATGGTTTGTGTAAACAAAAATAAAACATTTGCAAATTAATTAATTTGTAAAAGTTAAAATCGTTTTTAATGTTTGAAAATATGGAGCGAGAAGACGATATTATTGTAGCTGAAGACATTTTGAAAGAAGCTGATGCCGTTACATTTAATATACTGCCTGCAAAATGTAAAGCAAGCTACTTAAAAGAACTAGAAAAATTTCGAGATTGGATGAAATCAAAAAATGTATTTGTTGTAAAAAGGAAGTTATTTTGGCTTATTTTAATGGTTTATAAATACGCGCCTCCTTCTTTGTGGTCTACATACTCGATGTTGAAATCGACCTTATGTGTTTTTAGAAAGTAAATATAAGCAAGTAAGTCTAAATTTTCAAAATTACTTAATGTAATCATGTGAATAATTTATAGGTTCAAAATGTTGATTGCTGTTTTGAAATGTAAATCGAAAGGATATCAACCTAAAAAGGCGAAGACGTTTGATCAAAAGATGTGGAGATGTTTATCAACAAGCTGCCGATGAGACGTTCTTGTTTATGAAAGTAGTTACTATAATGGGAGTTATAGGGGCCTTAGGTGCAATGAACTAGTCAATCTCAAAACAACTGACATAGAAGATAAAGGGAAATTTATTGGTCGTCAAAATTTTAAAAACCAAAATTACAAGTCTCGTTTGTTTGTTGTAACAAGTGGTGAAGGAAAAGATATATTAAACGGTTTAGAAATTTATCGCAAATATGCAGCGTTGCGCCCTTCAGCTCTTGGTGAAGGAAGATTGTTATTGTCTGGGGAAATGTACAGCGCAACCAGTAGGTATAAACACATTAGCAAAAATACCATGTTTGATAGCAAACTATTTAAACCTGAAAGATCCCCATTTGTATACGGGACATTGTTTTCGCCGAACATCGGCAACGTTTTTAGCTGATGCCTCGGCAGATATTTTAACACTTAAACGGCATGAAGGTTAACGTTCTTCTTCTGTGGCAGAAAGTTATGTAGAAGATTCGCTGACCAATAAAATCGACATACCGAGGAAAATAACTAACGCCGAGGAAATCACCTGTAAAAAAATTCACATACAAGTTAAAACAACAGAAAGTACTATGGAAGCTACTGAAGATCAATTTTCTGTTGCTGGTACCTCTGGTACGTTTGGTTTAAATAACCCTATTTTTAATAATTGTACTGTTAATTTTCTTGTTAATAAATAAATGTGTTATGTAGATTACATCGTAATTTTTTTCCTAGTTTCAGCGAAAAAAGAAAGGGCAACATTTTTTATGCAGCGAGTGGGCGTAAGTAAATTACACTTATTACTTTCGCCCACTCGTTGTAAAACAAAAAATTTCTAGACGCGTATCCATGTAAGAAACAACGAATCGCAGGATCAAACAAAACACTTTTACTCATGTGAAAGTGACAGAACAAATGAATAAGAAATTCCAAATTCATCAACTTGACTTTGCTATAAAACAAGGATGTGCAGCTGTTATCCACTCTGTACGTACATGTGCCAAGATGAATACCCGGAAAATCATCTTAAAATTGACTACAAAACAATTTCATTTTTCAATTCTACCTATTGGTAGCATACCTATAATCAACCATCAAATCTACTTTTTTGATCCATACATAATCCTAACTAACAGGTTGCTAACAAAAGAGATTCAACTGGTTTACTAGCTTTATGTCTAGGAATCTATGACCTAGTATGATAGAACATTTAAAGAAATTGTATTGAAAAACCCCGAGTTATACTTTTGCCTTGATCTGGATCTTCAAGTTTTTAACAAATTCCAAAAAGTAACACCAAACCTTCATTTAATTACTAATAAAAACTTTATATTACTAGCAGCAGCAATACCTTGGTCAACGTATTTAAAAAAAAATACATGAAATCAAGAATTTGTGTGAAAGTCTTTTAACCATGAGGCTTATTTTTGCTACAAAATTGTTTGGAAATTATTAAATTGACATTTTTTTTGTGCACTTCTCCTTTATTGAATTTTCCAGTTGTCATAAAAAATTGGATGAGCTCATTAAAAAAAGCTTGTTGTTAACAATTAACATTTCCCTCAATTAATCTCAATGATTTAATCCGCTTTACCAGTTTGCCTTAGAAATATTAGTACAACAAGAATTCGTTTTGAAACTCGTAAAAAGAATGTTACCAAACGATGGATGTAATTAAAAACCCTTTTTGAGAAAAACTATTTTTTAAGTTCACAAAGTCTTCACAACTTTTTTGGCAATACGTTTGTTGCTGTTGCCTCCAAAAACTTTTTTAATATTATATGTACTCCATAAGAGCCCTTCTAGGTAGAAATGGGAAGAATACTCAACTAAGTAAGTTGTGATCGCCGACGTTTCGCCCACCGTTGTGTCGACTTTATCAAGGCTGGTTACAAAAACGGAGTTGGTAGTCAATTTGCTAAACTTTCACAAAATATGGGGATTGTTAGAGTATTCTTTCCACCTCTCACTACTAGAAGGGATCTTTATAGATTGTACTAGCGTTGTCATAGAAAACAATCTTGAATCCAAGTATTACTCGACAGCTGTTTCGTCCATTTGCCACTACTCAGGAGTAAGAGAACTTGAACGTAAGTTCACTATTGTACAATATGCGGGGCTGTTGGTAAGTGATGTTTTCTGTTTTTTTAATCGAATGCTCATCGTCATTGTTATTTCTAACAATCGCTAATAACAGTAAGCCTTCGCGTACTAATCGGTGAAAAGTGTGCGTATAATATGATCGCGTACGAACTGTTCAGAGTGAATTTGTATGTGAGGATCGTTCGACTAAAGTACACTCGAAATAACGCTTGCGGACTTCTCGATTATCTCTAACACCTGCGAACTTATTATAGAAATGCATATCGTGTAATGTATCTAACAAGCAACTCGGCGAAATAAATTATTCCTGTTTAAAAAAATGTAGTGTAACAACAAAAACCTTGGGAGTTTTAGTGTATACCCCAAAACTGATTTTTCGACTCATTAGAAGAACACCAACTGTATGTAATTTGATTGTATATTGTCTAAAACTATCGTGTTTTGAGTGCTTTCGTGTGCAGTTACGAATAACCCAATTAAGTTAGAACTTTCTTGCGTATTTTTTTTTTTGTTGGGGGTTTGTGAATTTCTAGTTTGTAGCTAAATTAGTTATTTTGTTTTAAACCAAAGCCACGGCCTTATTTCGTTTTATAAACTTTGTGAATCTGCAAATTGTTTACTTAAAAACGGTAGTAAAAGCGAGCGGTACGGCAATTATATTTTTTTTACGTTTGGTTTTAAGTAAAACAATTGCGTTAATCTAAAAAACGCAACCGTGGTGTATTCAATTTGTATTTGTATGATACAATGGCAATTCAATAGAAAATCATACGTAATTCATGTTTCTCTTTTTATGAAGCATTTCTTTTCAAGTGTTTACATTTTTCCCGAATTTTTAGTAAGCACCTTTTGTACATTTATAAGATCTGGGTGGCGTCTAACAAAACCCCAAATTGCTTCGTGACTTTAGTCATCTATACAGGTAAGTAAAAGACATTTCTTTAGATCCACCCCTCGCCGTTGAGTTAGCTCGGCACTTTGCGACGCCACGTTGTTTTTTAATTTTTATGGCGTAACATTTCTTTTTGTAGTTTTGTAGTTGCTGTTGGTTTTAGTAATAAAAATTTTATCGATAAAATTATAGGGTACTGGAAAATCCTTGTATTTTCCCAGAGTCATTTGTTCAGTTTTTCGTATCCTGTTTATCTGACACATAAAACTTACTGGAGTTTCAAAAAGAATAACGCGATTTTCTGCCTTGCAGTGACTGAATGCGCTCGACTGCACCTTACTTTTTGTCCCATGATAGACCGATGCCATTTTTTATTGATAGTATAATACTTACATAAGAAGAAATTTTCATTCATATTATAAGTTGTAACACTATGTATTACTTCCACTTTTAAAAAGTCTAGGTTTACACATACTCTCACTGTTTATCTCACTGACACAAATACACATAAGCACTTTTAGGACAATGAATAATTTAAGGCACCAAACGCAATTTGTTTAAATTTGACTTCTTTATTGTTTTCCATGCCAACTATTTGTGACCTTTATCTGGCGATGTCTCTGAAGCTCTACACACATGGACAATTTTAACAGAAGCCATTATTACAATTCATTTATCGATACAAAAAAAATTGGGATATCATAGAGATCAAATCTACAGTCAATTCTATAACTCTATTCCGCAAGCAAGCTAGCATTTTAAAGTTCAACATGTGGCTGAGCGCTTCTATATCAGCACATAGAGGAATATTTATTAATAGTACTAGTTTTTCGATGGATATCGCACATTTTTAAAGTACAAACTATGTCAAGAACACACTTGCTTGTGTGAAAAAATTGTAGAACATTTATTTACATCATGCCCTTAGCTCCGGGCAGAACGCTAGTTGTCATTCTCGTCATAATTATATAAACGGTACCATTCCCTCCTCCCAGCTGGATTTCCTTCAATTTTGGAACCTCCAGAAAATTTATAAAATAGTAGTAAGAGAGCTGATGGTGTAACGATTATTTCGTGGTCAAAAAAAAAGTTTATCATTTAGGATGCTGCTTGCCCCACACTATTTTCCTACGACACACAAATCTGCCGGTTCCATGCCAAAGCAACCGTTACGAGGAAGCAAAATAAATACAAAAACATATTCGACATTTTCCATTTTGTGGCGTTTGAAGTAAAAAACATTAAACTAAAAAGTTAGACCATTCCAAAAAACAAAAAAAATGTCAAAATTGTATCCGCAATGTTGAGGACTCTAAAAAATGGTTGAAACTTTTTCTGATATGGTTTATGTTTCGTTGTTTATTAAATCCATTTGCAATGTTTAATTTGATTTTAAGGACATCACATCACTTCTGCTTAATACTAAAAATGTTTAGGAAAATGTAATTATAATTAAAAAAATATGCAATACAAAAATTCTTATCACTCAAACAAATAGGTTATAGGTTACGGATCTGGTTGAAATTTTCCATATTTCAAACAATCCACAAAAACTTTTGTTTCTAAAACAAATATTTCATGCCACTATTGAATTCAAATCAAAATTTTGTTTATTTTTTTGTATTCATCGTTATTTATCTTACAAAAATAATCACGATTTTCAAATCCAAATTGAAGCAAGTACGGTGACGGTGGCTGCGAGGATTACTGATGGGAGAATTAGTTAGATTTTGATGATTGTGTATGTTGAGGATGTAATGCAAAAACAGGCGCTTGGTTACCTTTAATTTTTGACAAGTAATTAGGCGAGTATTGGATACAAAGTCACATCTATCTTAGATCAGTCTTGAATTTGTGGGCTGCACAGCATCAATTGGGGAGTGATCAAGGAGGTGCCTGCGTGGTCAAATCGGTTCTGGTTGTATTTTGAGTAACAGCTTACACTTTGAGTGACGGACGAAATACTGGTAGGACTATTTGTAACTGACGTATTAGAGCCAAGGGATGTTTAAGTTCATCAAAGTTAAATTAGAATTTTGATGTACGGAACGAGTTCAACTTGTTAAAAAACTATTTGTTAAAGCTACGATTCAGATCGTACCCGAGACAGTGTATTTAAAAATAAATAAATTCCAATTACAAATATAACATTGTTCCTAATAATTACATTTAATTTTCTTATAAAACTAAATAAATTTGGAATTTGAAAATAATACTCCTAAATCTTTAACTTTCTCAACTGATTCAAGAGGAATTTCATTGAGCTTATAGTTTATTACATAGTTATTTTACTGTCTAAGAAATAGATATGGCTACACACTTATTTACGTTCAAAAATAATTTATTGTCTTTACACCACTACATACAAATAATCCTAGGTCCGATTGCAGCGCCGTTATATCAGATGTGGACTTCACCGATCTATAAAGCTTAAGATCATCAGCATACATAAGGTAGTGAGATTGGAAGATGTCTAGAAGATCATTAGCAAATATGACGTATAAAAAGAGGTCCGATCTTGCTACCTTGCCCAATACCAGAAAAGGGTAAAATACTTATTGATTCATGATTAATAAAAGTTTACTTTAAATCTACCACAATTTCTTAATAGAGTTCTCCCATCGAAGATTTTTAAAAAGGGTGGTGTAGACCACTCTTTTCCACCGGAGTCTAATATTTTATGCACAAATTTTGAAAAGACCAGTAAATTTGTTTCAGTACTTCTCTCTAGAAAAAATTGACGCTGATACGGACTAATTGAATTTCTTACATGATTTAACCAAAATTTATATATTACATTTTCAAGAATCTTTGCAGGGCTATTCAGAATAGAAACCGGCCTGTAATTTCTAACTTCAGATTCTGACCCAGTTTTAAGCACAGGAGTGATTTTCACAGCCTTCCATAAGTCAGGGTACAGACCACTTGTAAAAGATAGGTTAATAATTAAGTGTAAATGTTCAGCAAAAACATGTTTAAGTTCTTTGAATATGCAAGTTGGTATCTCGTCAGGACCACAACTTTCTTTTGGTTTTAAATCATTGAATCCTTCAATACATCTTCAATGTCACTGACCCTAAGTCAAAACCATTACTGTCATTCTGAGCACTACTTTCTTTTATTATCTCATCAATATCATATTTTAGCTGGTACCCGACTGTGAACCGAGGTGAAATATTCTGCAAAAATATTAGCTATATCTTTACA
This sequence comes from Abscondita cerata, assembly GCA_030710515.1. Taxonomy (NCBI): domain Eukaryota; kingdom Metazoa; phylum Arthropoda; class Insecta; order Coleoptera; family Lampyridae; genus Abscondita; species Abscondita cerata. The sequence continues at coordinate 914,852 of JALBCR010002212.1, forward strand.
TTGAAGTTTTAAATCATTGAAATACATCTCATATAATACTTTCGTTTTAGATCTTAATATTTTGTATAAATAATTTGTGAACATCTTTTCTATTGACAATTCAATATCATTTATAAAATAACAGAATACGCTTCATCTATTTTTGCTTT